>CM052443.1:49992677-50069083 GCA_028533085.1 Varecia variegata
GTGAGCTAGGCTGACGCCACGGCACTCACTCTAGCCGGGGCAACAAAGCGAGACTCTGTCTCAAAAAAAAAAAAAAAGAAAAAAAAATTAGCTGGACAACTAAAAATATATAGAAAAAATTAGCCGGGCATGGTAGCGCATGCCTGTAGTCCCAGCTACTCGGGAGGCTGAGGCAGGAGGATCACTTGAGCCCAGGAGTTTGAGGTTGCTGTGAGCTAGGCTGATGCCATGGCACTCACTCTAGCCTGGGCAACAGAGCAAGAAGACTCTGTCTCAAAAAAAAAAAAAAAAAAACGTGGTTAGAAAATAAAAGATAAAAGTAGCTGGTTCTTGCCTTAATATTTTTGTTGTTGAATCTAAAAACACTAGTTTGAAAACATGTCTAAACTTGATCTTTGGACAATAATGGCAGTATCCATATTAAGTCATTAATGTGAGGCTAGTTATCTCCTGTTATTTCATTGTAATATTTTCATCAGTATGCATTATAAATTAGTATGTGAAAGAAAGGGCTTTTATCCATTGTAAAGCACTTTACAAATGCAAGAGGTTAGTTGGGAATTGTATTTGAATATCCTAGATCTGTGTAGCCAATATGTTATTCTCTATGGGGACAGTTGTATATGTTTGAGTTTTATTTTGAAATATTCTTGAAATTAAATCTTAACTGATTTTAGGAAATCCTCTTAATCTCTCTGGGCTCACTTTCCTTATCTATACATTAAATACTCAATTATAAATTATAATTATATCTATAATATAATCTATATATCTATACTATATCTATAATAGATATAGATCTATAATATATATCTATAATATAATTATAAATTATAAAATAGTTATATAATAATTTATATAATTTATGTAAACATAAATTATAATTATATCTATAAATGAAATACTCAATTAAATTCTAAAGTCCCTCTTAGCTCTGATTTGAAAGCTTTAGTTTTAAATGAGAGAGGTTAATGGTCATTATGAAGTTTAAGATAGACAATATGTTTAACTTATTTTACTCTTTTTATATGTAGATCATGGAAGGGAAGTGGTTACTGTGTATGTTACTGGCCCTTGGAACTGCTGTCCTTCAGGCTCATGATGGACATGATGATGATGTGATTGATATTGAGGATGACCTTGACGATGTCATTGAAGAGGTAGAAGACTCGAAGTCAGATACCAGCACTCCTCCTCCGTCTCCAAAGGTTTGAAGTGTTTAAATCTATTACTTTTACCTCTTGATTAAATTTTGAATACAGTGGGGTGTGGTGGGGTGCACTTGTAGTCCTAGTTACTTGAGAGACTGAGGTGGGACTATCACTTGAATTCAAGTCCAGCCTGGGCAACATAGCGGGACCCCATCTCTGAAAAAGAAAAAAAGTTACGCAGGTAAATTTGGATCCTTCTCAAAGAGAGAGCAAAGTTTGCTGAAATACCTGTTGATCTCTCTGACAGCCTTTGTTCTATCTTGCCAAAGGCCACGAATATAGATCAAATTTGAATGCTGGCTATGAAAGTTTTATGACAATAGGAAGCAAACCAAGAGAATAAAATCTAGTAAATAAAAGGCATGTTGCTTTTTTTAATTCATTTATATATTTAACACAGGTCACCTATAAAGCTCCAGTTCCAACAGGGGAAGTATATTTTGCTGATTCCTTTGACAGAGGGACTCTGTCAGGGTAAGTGTTTCCTAGGGGGAAAAATTCTTGGAGGCAAACATCATGTAAATAAGGTGGGTAAAAGTGGATTCCTTTCTGGATAGCCTCTTACATAGTGAAATGTCTAACTTTTATATCTCCAGTGTTCCCATCCATTTAGGAGAATAGTCTTCTGGAACTTGTGGTTCTTCCATTCCTTTCCTTCCCCTACGCCACCCTATATTTTATTCTTTGAGAAATTTTTTTTTTCTCTTGAGTCTTAAAAAAAGGGAATTATCTGATAGGTTGGTAGTTTTTCTTATAGGTTTGTGAGTTGAATATAATGTTATCAATACTACTTGTATGGCATTTAGAAGTTGAAAGCAGAGTGGTTAAGTAGGCTAAGAAGAGCAGGATAAAGTCCTTTTATGAGCATTTACATTGTTTTTCTTCACAGGTGAGCTGTCATTTGAATCTTAATTTTGGGATTTGTCTTAATTACAGGTGGATTTTATCCAAAGCCAAGAAAGATGATACTGATGATGAAATTGCCAAATATGATGGTGAGAATTATGTTTTGTTTAGATAGCAGATGGAAGTTTGACATGTTGTCTCCATGGCATCTCTTAAGACTAGTTTAAAAGGAGATATAAGCCTCAAGATTTTCGTTTGGAAGTTTTGCCATTTTTGTGTGTTGCCTCATATTTAATAGTATTATACCTCTGTAATCACCTATGCAGCTGAATGTTGGAAATATTAATAGCAGGTCTTTTCTAGGCAGTGGCATAATAAATAAGCTACAAGTGAAAAAAACTCATATCCTAATATTTGTCAAATATATGCATATATGTGTTTAGTATTAATAGGCTAACTCCCATAGATAAATGGAATATGTTAAAAATTTGTCAGTATGATAGACTTATATAACTTGGGAGTTTAGTTTGTTACCATTTAAAGGACCTTCAGAGGTGTGGAGCTTTTTTGTGTTGTCTTGTAGGAAAGTGGGAGGTAGATGAAATGAAAGAATCAAAGCTTCCAGGTGATAAAGGACTTGTATTGATGTCTCGGGCCAAGCATCACGCCATCTCTGCTAAACTGAACAAGCCCTTTGTGTTTGATACCAAGCCTCTCATTGTTCAGTAAGTGAAATGCTTGTATGATAAAAGCGTTCTAGAAAGAGTAATCTCAGAAGACATCTTATTATAAAACTTTTCCTCTTTGTAGAAAAAATTATGAGAGTATATGTTACAATAGGGATTTTGGGGTGAATTTAAGCATCTTATAATTAATATTTTTTTTCTGCCCAATAAATCAGTTTGAAACAAACTGGTTTGCAAAAACTATTTACCAGGAATCTGCATTAAGGTTTAATTTAATTTTATTTTATTTACTTTTGTGGAATTGGGTAGCTGTAAAAAGCAGTAGAAGGTGGAATCTTTCTTAAGGATAAACATATGACCTGTGATAAAGCATATGACCAAGACGGAGAAAAGGGGAAATAAATTAAGGATTCAATCTTTCAAAATGCCATACTGGTTTCTGCTTTCCTTTTTGAAATTAGGTATGAGGTTAATTTCCAAAATGGAATAGAATGTGGCGGTGCCTATGTGAAACTGCTTTCTAAAATACCAGAACTCAACCTGGTAGGTAATTCCTATTTCTTTATGTGGCTGGCCACCCACAATTATAAACTTAGAGAAAAGGAAAGAAAATTTTGTAAGACCTGTGAAAGTAAAGGCTTCTTCCCCTGCGTTTAAATCTTTTAGAAGGTTAGGAATATTGACTTTGACACTAATGTGCTATTTATTTGAAATGTGAATTTCAAAGCTATTACCAACTTTTATCTTATCTCTGGTTTCTGTTCTGTGTAGATTTTTGTTTTAGCAAGCTTATTTCTTGGTTTTATGAAGGAAACTAGATACATGTATTTTTTTTAAAGCACTTAACTATGTTCTTGTTTTAAATTTCCTGATGATTGCTGGTTATTCCATTTCACTTAAAAAACCTTATAATCAGCTTTTCAACATTAATAGTGACTAATTTATTTGGAATTTTATAAGAGGAAATATTATATACTTTTGAAGGGTTGCTTTTGAACACTTTGACTAGAGTTACTTAAAATAATTTATTTTTATTTCTGAAGGATCAGTTCCACGACAAGACCCCTTATACGATTATGTTTGGTCCAGATAAATGTGGAGAGGATTATAAATTGCACTTCATCTTCCGCCACAAAAACCCTAAGACGGGTATTTATGAAGAAAAGCATGCTAAGAGGCCAGATGCAGATCTGAAGACCTATTTTACTGATAAGAAAACACATCTTTACACATTAAGTAAGAAAAACTATTAGTTTGGGGGTTTTATGGCATTACAGATGTATCATCCATTTAAAGATTGCTCATCCTGCAAATTACCCAAGCCTGCAGATAAGACGGTCTTGACTTAATATCTTAGCGGAGAAATGAGCTTACTTTGTCAGCGTTAAAACAAAGTTCTCTTTCACAGGTTGAACTGAGAACTGAGGTTTGAGACAATTTCAGGAATAGGGTTTTATGTCCCATGCAGAGGTTCTCTGCTGATTTCCCTCTTTTCTTCCCTTTGTATATTTTCTTGTTGATAAAATGTTGAATAATAGGATATACAATAGAAATATATACAAGCTTTCAAAATTATCTTTTAGTTGAACTTTCTTTGGATGTTCCAATACCACCTGGACAATTGAGTTTAGTTATTTGGCCATTAGAATAAGTTTTGTTTTGGTTTTTAAATGAAGCTTTTCCTGCTGGTTTGAGATCATTTATAGACATGCCTCTTTTTGTAAAGAATGTAATAACCTTTTTTTTAGAATTACAAAAGTAACATATATTTAGAGTACAGGAATTCAGAAGATGTGAATAAGCAAAAAAAAGAAGTTTAAGGCGCTGAGCCGGTGGCTCACGCCTGTAATGCTTGCACTCTGGGTTGCCAAGGTGGAAGGATCCCTTGAGCTCAAGAGTTCAAGACCAGCCTGAGCAAGAGTGAGACCCCATCTCTACTAAAAATAGAAAAAATTAGCCAGATGTGATGGTGCACACTTATAGCTACTCAGGAGGCTGAGGCAGGAGGATCGCTTGAGCCCCAGGAGTTTGAGGTTGCAGTGAGCTATGATGACACCACTACACTCTAGTTGGGGCAACAGAGCAAGACTCTGTCTCTAAATCAATCAGTAAAGAATAAATAAATAGACACTTAAGGATTTGGGGGAATGAAGAAAAGTTGGTTAATGGATACAGAAATACAGTTTAGTTAGATAAAAGGATTAAGTTCTAGTATTCAGCGATACAGTAGGGAAATTATAGTTAACAGTAATTTATTATATATTTAAAAATAGCTAGAAGAGATGATCTGTTTCCAACACAAAGAAAAGATAAATATTTGAGGTGATGTATATCCCAGTTACCCTGATTTGACCATTACACATTGCATATATATATCAAAACATCACATGTAGTCCCAAAATGTGTGCATCTACGATATACCAATGAAAAAATACACAAAAAATGTAAAATTATCTGAAATATCAACATTGTCATGTGTATTTGTCCATATATATATAAACCTATGTGTATAACTTTTACAAAGTTAAATATGCTACATATCTCACTTCCTTAACTATACAAAAGTGTGAAAATCTTCCCACGAAAGAATGTATCTTCATTGTCATTGTTAACAGCAGCATAGTGTCCCATTGTCTGGATGCGCTCTAACTTGGTCAGCTGCCTATTAGGCATTTTGGTGTGGGATCCAGGCTTAAGCATAAATCACACTTAAGATGATTTTATGGATTTAAAATTGTGTTTTCATTCTCTATTGGACTTCAAAAGTACAACCATGAGTAAACATGTGTTTTAATAAATAAAATAAAAGGTTTGTGTAATTCAGATAGTTGGTAACATACATGGTAATAATACCAGTTCTATTAAAAAATGAAGAAATGGGCCTTTTCTACTGGGAGGTGGTTATGAGAAATACACTCACTTACCTGCTGACTGGTGCACAACAATCTGTGTCAGACCAATAATTAAGTTAATTGTTACAGGTTTTTTTGACGTTCTTATTGTCCACAAGTACAGTCTTTTGGTGTTATAAATTTTAGCTATTATTTGTTATAATTCCTAGAAACCTGAGGATCTAGCACCTAATTTTGTAGATAAGGAAAAGGGGTTCAAAGGTGGTTCCAAAAAAAAAAAAAAACAGGAAAGGAAAAGGGGGTTAAGTTGCCCAAGGCCCCCCAAGAGCCAGGCATTGGTGATCCTGTTACGACCCTAGTGCTTGTGGTCGTTCCTCCATGTTGCTGCTTCCTATGAGACATCACCATCTTTTGGTTTATGGTAAAGAGAGCTTGGGAGTGAATGGTTAACTAACTATTTTTAATTGCATTTAACTTTTTTTTTTTTCAGTCTTGAATCCAGATAATAGTTTTGAAATATTAGTTGACCAGTCTGTTGTGAACAGTGGAAATCTGCTAAATGACATGACTCCTGCTGTAAATCCTTCACGTGAAATTGAGGACCCTGAAGACCGGAAACCCGAGGATTGGGATGAAAGACCAAAAATACCCGATCCAGATGCTGTCAAGCCAGATGACTGGTGAGTCTTGGGGGCCTGTCTTTGAGTATAAGGGAACATTTTGTATATTCCCCATGGCTTTAGCAACCAAATATTGGTTGAGTAAGATCTGATAATTTCAACAATCTATGATGTAGTCTAAACTGTAGGAAAAAATGTAGACTGCTGTAGCTGGAAAGAAGCCATAGTGTCATTATCTAGATCAGTGGTCCCCAACCTTTTTGGCACCAGGTACTGTTTGCATGGAAGATAATTATGCCATGGACTGGTGACGGGGGGCATGGTTTCAGTATGGTTTCAAGTATATTACATGTATTGTGCATTTTATTTCTATCATTATTACATTGTAATATATAATGAAATAATTATACAACTCACCATAGGTTGGGGACCCCTGATCTAGATTGTTGTAGCATTTTATAAATCACAAAATGCTGAAATTGGTTATGCAGATTGCCTGTGGTCAGTTTGTGGCAGAACCTCAGGTCTTGCTTGTGGCCTGGCCATTCTAGTGCTACTTTCAATTCACATTTAAAGTTAAAGTACTGAAATTTTAAATTGAAAAGTAACCTTTTTCCTATTTCCTATTTAAAACAATACTTAGAGATCTCTGCTCTGTGTTGGGCAGTGGAATACAAAGGCACAGGACACTACCATCTGCCTACCCAGAGCTCCAAGTCCAGTTGTAAGACAAGTTTATAAATAAAATTGGCATGTAGTTATGGTAACGGTCCACAAGAAGGTGCTACTAGGGGACCAGAGCACTAGGTGTGCCTAACCCAGGCATGGTTTCTGGGAGCAGGGCAAATTAAATGGAGACTTAAAAGCAAAATGAGAGTTAACTAAGTGGTGAGGATGGAAGAGGAGGGTGTTCCTGGTTGAAGAACATTA
This sequence comes from Varecia variegata, assembly GCA_028533085.1. Taxonomy (NCBI): domain Eukaryota; kingdom Metazoa; phylum Chordata; class Mammalia; order Primates; family Lemuridae; genus Varecia; species Varecia variegata. The sequence continues at coordinate 49,999,823 of CM052443.1, forward strand.
TATGCAAAAAGAGAGGAGCGGGAATGATCTAGACATGTGTGAGAGAAGTTTTTTGTTTTTTTTTTTTTTAGACAGGGTCTCACTCTGTCACTTAGGCTGGATGACAGTGGTGTCATCATAACTCACTGCAGTCCTAGGCTCAAGCGATCCTCCTGCCTCAGCCTCCTGAGTAGCTGGGCCTATAGGTACATGCCACTATTCCTGGCTAATTTATTTTTATTTTTATTTTTTGTAGAGATGGGGTCTTGCTATGTTTCTCAGGCTGGTCTCGAACTCCTGGGCTCAAACGATGTTCCCACATTGGCCTCCCAAAGTGCAAGGATTACAGGCGTGAGCTACCTTGCCTAGACAATTTTGAGTATTATATGGCCTTTTATGTAGGGTTCAAAGTGGAGATTGATGAGAAATGAAGGCAGGTGGGGTCAGACTATCATATTTGGCTATATTTGAAATCCAGTACAGTGACTTCCTGAAATGTTAGAATTTCAACAAAGAAATAAATTGTTCTTACCCTTTGTAAAAGTATCTTCCTATGCTTAGCAATTAAATTCTAGATAATCTTTTTCTTCCCTTAAAGGTAAGATATATGTACCTGAAATTTTATGCTGCACTAATACATATGCTAAATTTATTTGTATATTTGGTGAACATTAAATTTGGAGTCAGCCTTGTTCAGTATTATATTCCTTAACTAGCTTTATCACTCCAAAAGAAACCTGTACTCATTAAGCAGTCACTCCCCATATCTCCCTTTCCTTAGCCTTTGGCAACCACTACTCTGCTTGCTACCTCTCTGGATTTGTCCATCTATACATTTCATATAAATGGAATCATGCAATATGTGACCTTTTGTGACTAGCTTCTTTTATTTAGCATAATGTCAGGGTTCATCCATATTGAAGCATGTATCAGTACTTCATTATTTCTTTTTATGACTGAATAATATTCCATTGTGTCGATAATGCCACATTTTATTTATCCACCCCTTAATTGATGGAAATTTAGGTTGTTTCTCCTTTTTGGCTGTGGTTATGTAGAATGCTGCTATGAACATTCAAATACTAGTTTTTGTGTAGATAACATATTTTCATTTCCACCTAAAATTGTAATTGTTGGGTCATGTGGTAACTCTGTTTAACTTTTTGAGGAGCCGCCAAACTATTTTCCAAAGTGGCTGCACCATTTTACTTTCCCACCAGCAATGTATGAGGGTTCTACATGCTCATCAACACTTGTTTTTTATCAGTCTTTTTTATTATAGCCACTTCATGGATGTGATGTGGTATTGTGGTTTTGATTTGCATTTCTTTGATGTCTGTTGATGTTAACCATCTTTTCATGTGCTCATTGGTCATTTGTATATGTTCTTTGGAGAAATGTCTATTCAAATCCTTTGCTGATTTTTTAATGGATCTTTTTTTATTACTGAGTTGCAAGCAAGAGTTCTTTTACTAGGCCCCTATCAGATACATGATTTACAAATATTTTCTAGGAGCAATTATTTTAAATTTTGAGATTATGACCTAAATCTTTTTTTTTTCCCCCTGAGATACCGCTCTGTCTCCCAGGCTAGAGTACAATGGCATGACCATAGCTCATTGCTGCCTGGAACTCTGGGTCTCAAGTGATCCTCCTGCCTCAGCCTCTCAAGTAGCTAGGACTACAGGTGTGCACCACCATGCCACCATGGAGGACTTTTTATTTATTTTTTTTGTGGAGACGAGATCTTGCTATGCTATGTTGCTCAGGCTGGTCTCAAACTCCTGGCCTTGGGTGATCTTCTGACTGTGGCTTCCCAGAATGCTGGGATTACAGGGCCCTAAATATTTTTAGAATGCTGTTTCAGATTCACAAAGTGGGAGTACTCTGATTCACTGGCCAGTGTTGTCATAACTGGCTTTTTCTTTTGTGTTTAAGGGATGAAGATGCCCCTGCTAAGATTCCAGATGAAGAGGCCACAAAACCTGAAGGTTGGTTAGATGATGAGCCTGAATATATACCTGATCCAGATGCAGAGAAGCCAGAGGATTGGTAAGAGCTTCAGATAACTTTTTTAATTATCTTTTTTTTCTTTTATTTATTTATTTTTTTCTTCACAACCATCAGAAGAAGAGAATAAATTATCATTTTTTAAATTGAAGTAAAATTTAATACTTAAATACAAGCTCTGATTTGGGGTGGGGGGCAAGGGCAATATACGTAACCTAAACTTTTGTACCCCCATAATATGCTGAAATAAAAAAAAAAATACTTAAATACAGCCAACTGCCCAAATTTTAGGGTAGAGCTTGACAAATTTAATTACATTTTCAACTTTCTTTTTTTAATGCATCTGTCATGAAAAACTGTTGTTACTGGAAATACAAATAAGAGAAGATGGTCTTCCATAGTATGACAATGTGAAAACATTTCAGTAGGACCTCAGGGGAGCACTGGCCAGCGAGCTGTTCATAGCCCTGTATCACAGAACCCATTTGTAATTTGGTGTTTTTATATTTCCAAAGGGATGAAGACATGGATGGAGAATGGGAGGCTCCTCAAATTGCCAACCCGAAGTGTGAGTCAGCCCCTGGGTGTGGTGTCTGGCAGCGACCTATGATTGACAACCCCAATTATAAGGGCAAATGGAAGCCTCCTATGATGGACAATCCTAACTACCAGGTTTGTGCATCTTGATGGTTGAGTTGCTTTCATTGATCTGTTTGCATTCAGATAGAAGTTTTGTCTGCAGTGAGGCTGCCAGGATTGATCATTATATTCAAGCTGTTGAATTAAAAGCAGAAAGTAAACTTCATAAATTGAGAGAGAGCTTAGTTGGTTAGGTGCTGCAAAGATAAACCTAGAAACTGGAGGGAATAGCTCCTACAATTGTAACTATGTTTAGAAACAAAAAGAAAAGAGAAATGGAAAACTTGTGATTGGGCACCCTGCTGTCAGGCGGCTGGGGTGCTTTAGTCACAAGATCCAAATCCCAGGCTTGGCAATCTGTGTGACATGGTGGATAAGAGGACTGTGAGAGGAGCTGGTACCCCAACCACATCAGAACAGCTGACTGCTTAGCCTTAATGTCTTCAACTGTGAAAAGTCTGAGGCTCAGATGAGATGGTAAGGATCTAAGTAGTGAGGTTATGAAGTTTCAGGTCTATGAAATGTACCCCCTTGGACCCTTTCTTTATCCTAGTAAAATTATTTATAATCATTAATTTCCACTTTGTCAAACTTTAAGGTATAGGTGTATCTATATGCATATACTAGATGTATGTTTTTCTGTTTTTTAATATATTTTTAATTGTGCAGTCAAACAATGAGATAAAATAAAAAATTCACTTTAAAAAAATTGCCCTTTAGCTGTTCTCCTGTTGGTGGCCATTTGGGTGGATTGTCAGTTTTCCTTTTAGAGTCAGTGCTGCCGTAATCATCCTTAAATATGCCTGAATGTATGTAGTAAGTATTTGTCTAGGTAGTTATCTAGAAGTGAATTGCTGATTGAAGATTAGGTACATTTTATTTTAAATCACCACTGAAAAAGTAGTCAGAGAAATCTTAGAGGCAGGGTGTGTAAAACATCAAGTAGCATTTATTGTCTTCTTCCTCTTGCTCATTTAAGTTTCACAAAGTCAGCATTTATCTCCATTGATTATGTAGAATTCATCTTATAGTAGGCTCCCCATAAGTTTTTGTTGATCATTATCTGAAATAATTTTTTAAAACATTGTTTTCTAGGGAATCTGGAAACCTAGGAAAATACCAAATCCAGATTTCTTTGAAGATCTTGAACCTTTCAAAATGACTCCTTTTAGTGCTATTGGTTTGGAGCTGTGGTCTATGACCTCTGACATTTTTTTTGACAACTTTATCATCTGTGCTGATCGAAGAGTAGTTGATGATTGGGCCAGTGATGGATGGGGCCTGAAGAAAGCTGCTGATGGGGCTGCTGAGGTTTGTGTTTGCTTGTTTCTTATGCATTTATATCTGTTACTATGGGTAACTTTTGTGAAAAGGTATGTTTGAGGGTTTATCTTTTCCCTTATTTGGGAATCTTGGCATAAAAAGTACAACCATATGTCTGCTAAAGACAAAATGTTGGGTTTTTGGCCATGATTTCATTCATCTAATATGGTGGCTTTAGATTCTCTATTTGTTATGTGCAGAATTTTTTAAAAATTATTTGTGTGTCTTTGTGTATGTGTATCTTAAAACCTGCCATTTAGGGTATATTGTAATGCAGACTTGAATCTTGATTTATATCCAACATGCAGAATTTTCAGAGAACTGGTCATATGTCCAAGCTGCAAATTGGAGAGCCAGAGATAACTGAGATCAAGAAATTCTTGATTCACTGGTTTGAGGTTAAGGGAGCTTTTTGCAGGTGAATAAGATGCCAGCTTTGGTACCTATGAAAGTGAAATCACCTTGATGATAAGGAGAGCAGGAAGATGGAAGCATTTCTCTATAATTTCATTTTTATGTTGTATGGATATCTTGGCTTGGACTCTCCGAAAAAGGAGGAGCCTGAGTAGTGCTGTGCCGTAATTGAACAGTAGAACAAACGGTGCAGCCTATATTTGGTTTCAAAAGCCAGAACTTTCAATCCTGTCTTGTTTTTCAGCCAGGCGTAGTGGGGCAGATGATTGAGGCAGCTGAAGAGCGCCCTTGGCTCTGGGTGGTCTACATTTTGACTGTGGCTCTGCCCGTGTTCCTTGTTATCCTCTTTTGCTGTTCTGGAAAGGTATGAATTATTATTATTATTATTTTTTGGCATCACTTTTAGAAAGAACTCTTATGATGTTAAAAATAACAAAGATAGGCTGGGCGCAGTGGCTCATGCCTGTAATCCTAGCACTTTGGGAGTCTGAGGCAGGCGGATCATTTGAGCTCAGGAGTTCGAGACCAGCCTGAGCAAGAGGGAGACCCCATCTCTACTAAAAAAAAAAAAAAGAAAGAAAGAAATTAGCTGGACAACTAAACATATATAGAAAAAATTAGCCGGGTATGGTGGCGCATGCCTGTAGTCCCAGCTACTCGGGAGACTGAGTCAGGAGGATTGCTTGAGCCCAGGAGTTTGAGATTGCTGTGAGCTAGGCTGATGCCACGGCACTCTAGCCCGGGCAACAGAGTGAGACTCTATCTCAAAGAAAAAAAAAAAAATAACGAAGATATGTTGCCTGAAGTTTTCTTTGTAGCAGCTCAGTAATGACGGGGCCATATTTGATGTGCCCAGATGGGAGTAGAATTTATAGCCCCTCAGTTGCTAGTATTATTAATCCTGCTCTATTTCTCTCTGTAATATTTGGCAGCAACTTTCTTAAAAAAAATAAACTTAGATACAAAACCAGCTATCTGGGAACAAACCAGCTCTTTCTCCTACCATAGGTATTTGTTATTATACTTTATAATTCGATCTTTGATTTCTCATTATCCATTCCTCCCTCACCAACCCCCCCTCCCAAAACAATACATGTGGAGGTACTATTGCCTTATTGTTAGTTTTTCTTATTTAGCCCTTGTTGCATGCAATCATAAAAAAAGAATATCTTATTTAGGCTCTCTACTTCCAAATGAGGATTACACTTCACCTTGCATTCAAAACACTTTGTAACTGGATCCAAAGTTCTTTTTCCAGCCTCACTCTCCACCACTGTTCTGTGTATCTGTGCCTCAGTCAGCTTGACTATTTAGACATGTACACACACATATTCAATGAAGAGAAAGCTATTCAGGGTAGGAATTGATATCTTACTCATTTCTATATATCTACCCCTGTATACAGCCTAGAACAGAACTTTGCCAGTGCCTGTAGGCATTCGGTAATTATATGATAACATAATATCTGACAATGTAAATAAAATTGTTGCACTTTGGGGAATATTTCAGAGACAACCCAGTGCTGTGGAGTATAAGAAGACTGATGCTCCTCAGCCAGATGTGAAGGAGGAGGAAGAAGAGAAGGAGGAGGAAAAGGACAAGGGAGATGAGGAGGAGGAAGCAGAAGAGAAACTTGGTAAGAAGTTGACCCTAAAACCCTGCTTTAAGCCAAGCCCCTAAGATGTTGTTTTCAAACACTTACAATCAAGTTACAGTAAAGATTTTTTTAGTTCTAGAGATGTATTCTAATGCTAATTGCCTAATCACCAAAACAAGCATAAGGTTTTGCTTAGTTGTTTAACTTCTGTCTTAGAAGAGAAACAAAAAAGTGATGCTGAAGAAGATGGTGGCACTGTCAGTCAAGAGGAGGAAGACAGAAAACCTAAAGCAGAGGTAAAAGAAAGGAGTCATGCATTTTGTATTTCCAAATTGAAGGTACATTTAAGTAAAGGGAATATTTTTATAGGGCAGTTTACAATGGCTTGTAGCAGTAAAAATTCTCTTAGTGCTGGTTTTGTTGAAGTGGGATTTTTAGCTATATTAGTCAACATTTCATTTGATAATTTTAAGCTATATCTGAATCTCAAAAGTATTTTTTTGTGCTGAAAATGGCTTTCCGGGCCGGGCGCGGTGGCTCACACCTGTAATCCTAGCACTCTGGGAGGCCGAGGTGGGTGGATCGCTCGAGGTCAGGAGTTCGAGACCAGCCTGAGCAAGAGTGAGACCCCGTCTCTACTAAAAAAATAGAAAGAAATTATCTGGCCAACTAAAATATATATAGAAAAAATTAGCTGGGCATGGTGGCGCATGCCTGTAGTCCCAGCTACTCGGGAGGCTGAGGCAGTAGGATTGCTTGAGCCCAGGAGTTTGAGGTTGCTGTGAGCTAGGCTGACGCCATGGCACTCACTCTAGCCCGGGCAACAGAGTGAGACTCTGTCTCAAAAAAAAAAAAAAAAAAAGAAAAAAAAAAAGAAAAGAAAATGGCTTTCCGGATTAAACAGAAGGTTGTAGAGGGCAAATAATAAAATGCTTTCTAAGATGGGAACTTTAAGTTATTATTACAGTTCTGTCTTGTCTACCTCTTCTCACTGTTCCCTGAAAAGTATTTTTTGCACAAATCACTGCATTCTATATATTTTGTCCCTGGTTTCCATAGATTCATGCCTTCATTTAACAAATATTGAGTGCCCATTTTGTGCCAGACATTGTCAGCAAATAATACAAAGATACCCTGCCTTTGGGGAGTTTAAATTCTAGCGGGGGGAAGCAGGCAATAAACAGTAGACATTATAAGGAAGTAAATGACACTATATATTAGGAACTGATAAGCTATGAAAAATTAGGACAGGAAAAGGTATTGGAAGTGCTGGAGGTGGGGTAGGTCATAATGTTAAAGACCTCATTGGAAAGATAACATTTGAGCAAAGGCCTGAACGAGAAAAAGGAGTTTTCCATGAGGATGTCAGTGGCAAGAGTATTCCAGGCAGAGAGAACAGCCAGTACTAAGGCCTAAAGTGGTTGTCCACAAGGCCAGTATGGCCCGTAGAGTGAGAGAGAGTGGAGAAAAAGAGGATGGGGAAGGCTCCTAGTTAGGTGGAACTCATAGGCCATTGTATGGACTTGGCTTTTCTTCCCAGTGAAATGAATGAAATGGGCAGCCGTTGCATGCTTTGGGGCACAGATGTGACAGGATCTGATTACTGAGGGTGCTGTGTTTTCTGTAGACCAGGGAGAATCAGGGAGACCAGTTAGGAGGCTCCTGTAATAATCCAGGCAAGATATAGTGGCCCTATGCAAGGTGCTTGGAGGAGGAGGGTATGAGAAGTAGTTGAGGTTCTGGATCTAGGTTTTGTGATGGTTGGATATATGGGGTATGAGAGAGAGAGAGAGAATAGTCACTGTACCTTTGCTTACCAAGGAACTCTTTTTAGCACCTCTGTTTTTGAGTCTAGTCCCTCCTTCAAAGCTCTATCCATTTCCAGCTACCACAGTCTTTCTATTGATAAAGATCAGTGCTATTTATATCTTGATTATGTTTTCAATGGATGTATTCTGTCTCAACAAGAATGCAGTTCTTGAAGGTAGGGACCATGTCTCACTACTTTTTATATCCCCCAAACAGCCTAATGTGTTAAGTTGCTAGTACATTTAAGAAAAGGGAGTATTTTCATAGGGTAATTTACAATGTTAAGAACTTGTGATAGAGTAGAAAGGGCACTGAGCTTGTAGTCTACTTGGATAGTCTTCAGTCTTCATGAATCCTAGGTTTCTCATCCTCAAAATGGGGCTAATGTACCCATGGGCTAATAGATTAGGATTAAGCAAGATAATGTGAAAGCCCAATGCCTGATCCTTTTTTAAGAAAAGGTTTATGGGTTAGATTGAGAAAAGTATACATTTATGGAACAAAAAAGACTAAACTGAATTAAGTCTGCTACCTCTGAGACAGCCATTGTTTTTGGTGCATTTTCTTCTAATTAGTTTTCTTGATTTTTCCTCACATGGGTCACTCTTAGCCTGGCAGATCTTGAAAATATGGTGAACTTTTATTTTTCAAAAATGTGCTAATTGTAGTGAATTTCTTTTCTTTACCAATAGGAGGATGAAATTTTGAACAGATCACCAAGAAACAGAAAGCCACGAAGAGAGTGAAACAATCTTAAGAACTTGATCTGTGATTTCCTCTCTCTCCCCTTCCCCTGCAAGTGTGGTCCTAGGAGAGTACCTGGCACATCTTAGGTTGAAACTCAGAAAACCTCAAGACGTCACCATAAACAGGTTCCAGTTGAACACTAGTCAGTGTAATTTTAAACATCTAGCAGCAAATAATTGCAGTTGTGACATAAAGGACCCTGTTTCTGTAGAAAAGAAAACATTTAACATAATGGTTGTGAAATGTAACATAAAGCAACTAACTTGTATTTTTGTTTTTGTTTTTAAACATCTTTGTTTTTTAAAACAGAATGATAGAACTTTGCCAATCTTTAAAATCCTGGCTTAATTTAATACATTAATCTGTCCATGCAGAAGTAACACCAACACTTAAAAATGCTAGGGGGATGAGTTGCAGTTTTTGTAACAGATTTTTTTTTTTTTTAAGTTTGGTATTACAAAACATTCAAATGTCTGTGTCCCTGAAAATTGATAATCATGTTTAAAGTGCAGTCATTTATGGTTTTAATCTTGTTTTGCTTGCTTCCATTACTCATTTTCTCCTAAGGAAATTTAGGAGAGGATTGGATAGAAGCCCAAATTTATATAGAAGTTCTGTTTAAGTTGTATTAAAAATAGACATACAAAAAGAAAAAAAAACTTTTCACTTGGTGTTGGTTAGACCATAAAATGTGTGTGTTCTGTTGCCCTTGGAACTGCTTAGTTCCCAGACAGCTTCACCATTAGTGGAGAAGGTGGCTTCATGTGGGCACTCGGGTATTCATACTCCATATACAGGGATCATCGGGCTCCGGCCTTCTGGAGCAGGTGGCTTGTTAAGGAACGCACTAGCAGGGCATGGCATGTGAGCTCTGGAGTAGGTGTTTTCATCACTTCTTCCACTGTGTTGACACTGTTTTCCTTACCTATTTCCCCAAATTCCTAGCTTTCTCCTCTGCTATGCATTTTCTTCACAGCGCAGCTTGCAGTCCGTTGCTGAAAATGATTATAAACTCTGCATAGTGTTAAGCTTTATTGTGATTATGTGTATTTCTTTCTTTTAAGCAGACCCATACCATTCCAGGGTCAAAGTACAGGATAGAATACAATCTTTCATTTTTATCCATTTCTTTTACTCTGTGTAAAGACTTTGGGAGTCTGATTCAGAGGTGAGCCAATTTAGAATTGACTGTAATTGAACACAGGCTAAAAGTATTTATGGGAGGAGTGACACATAGCATGAGTTATCTGATTTTTGTAGCTGCTGAATATTTTAAGCCTTCATTTGCAATTCATGTAATTCATTTGTGTCTTAAATTACACAATAAAGCAGTCCTGTTCAAAATTTTTTTATGTGGCTTGTAGAATTTTTAAAAAAATCTTAGGTTTGTTTTTCATGTGGAATGCAGATGGGTGCTATCAGAGCCTCTCCCATACCACTATAGTGTAATATTATTATTATACTACACTGAAACATATTCAGAATTAGATGTTATTTTAGCTGTATTCTTTCTTCAGAGGTGTTTCAAATGTACTGATGATACTGTTCCTTGCACTGAATATATAAACACTCCACAATGTTTTATATCGGGGAGATGTTGGGGAGGATGTATATTTGTAAAAGATGAAGGTTATATCCATTTATTTTATCTTCTTTTTTTTTTTAAACTGGTTCACTTAAATTCTTTTGAGGGTTGTATGCATTTTTCTTGCTGTTCAGTGCTTTTTCCTTTTCATCTGTTGTTTGTAGTCACAGTAACATTAGCTGTGTAACAGACTTTCCCAAATGTATTGAGTGCAAATAAACAGTTGTTACTTAGCAAGACCTGAAAACATGTCTGCAGATTTCTCCTTGAAGCAAATGTGGGAGATCCTTGCATTTCTAGAAATCTGCCTTCATTCTCCATTCATGTTACATTTCATGCCTCCCTTTCTTCCAGCGGAACTTTAAACCATTAGAGTGTTCATTGCTTTTCCAGGATTACTTAGTAAAGTTTATTCAAAATAAAACAAAAACAATGCCTTTTCTTGGTTCTTTTTTTCAGTTTTTGTTGAAGGTGCAGCATCCTGATTAAATGTCCGACACATTAATGAATGACTAGCAGTTTTCAGCTCTTAAAAGGCACTTATATTATGATTTCACATGCTGGTTACCTGTCCCATTGTTGTAAAATGCCCACTCTCCATCAGATGTGTTCCTCAATTTTTCTTATCCACAAAGTATTCATCAGCATTTTTCAAACTGTCACGTTACTAAATGGTGTTACATTAAAGCCCTGTGTTTTGCTTCATAGTAACCTTCAATATGTGTTTTTTACTGTTTCAATAGTGGGTTAATCTTTTAATTGGCCCCTACATGAGAGTTTGCTAATGTGCAGAAACTATTATAGATAGCGAAATAATTACCTTATCTCACCACATGAGTTTGATTCAGTCTTTTATATTTAGCTCTTGCCTCCTCCTCTTGCTGATTGTGGTTCAGTAGTTTCTGTTGTATACAAGGACAGCAGTTCAGAAAAGGAAGGGCTGCCAGCCCCAAGAGATGGCTCACACCTGTAATTCTATCACTTGAGGCTAGGAGTTTGAGACCAGTGTGGGCAACATATCGAGACCCCCATCTTTACAAAAAATAAAAAAATTAGCCGGGTACAGTGACTTGGGCCTGTAGTCCCAGCTACTTGGGAGGAGGCCAAGGCAGGAGGATTGCTGGAGCCCAGACTATGGAGACTGCAGTGAGCTGTGATCATATTCATCTCTTCAAAAAAATTATTTTAAAGGAGTGGATGCTACTGGTAATTTGTGGATAATATTCTTTTTTTTTTTTTTTTTTGAGACAGAGTCTTGCTCTGTTGCCCAGGCTAGAGTGCTGGGGCGTCAGCGCAGCTCACAGCAACCTCAAACTCTTGAGCTCAAGCAATCCTTCTGCCTCAGCCTCCCAAGAAGCTGGGACTACAGGCGTGTGCCACCATGCCCGGCTAACTTTTTCTATATAGATTTTTAGTTGTCTGCTAATTTCTTTCTATTTTTAGTTAGAGACCGGTCTCCCTCTTGCTCAGGCTGGTCTCGAACTCCTGACCTCGAGCAATCCTCCAGCCTCGGCTGCCCAGAGTGCTAGGATTACAGGAGTGAGCCACCGCGCCCGGCCTGTAGATAATATTCTTTAAGACTTAGCGGAACCACTGAACTTTTTTATTAGAAAATAATCTTTGTTCAGAACCAGACTCCATATTTTATATATACTTGAATATTTCAGGGATGTTTTTGAACATTAGGCCAAAAGTTTTTATGCACTATTAAGCTTTTAGATTGCTTGCTGCAAAGATATACACAAAATGTAGTACTCCTAGTTACTATTTTTTCTGTTAAAAAAAAGAATAGTTTAATTCTGGTATAAAATTTATGTTTGAAGTAAAAAGCAGGGCTGCATTAGGGCATTTTGATCTTGGTAGCCCACTTCCTACACTAAAAATTAGAATTTGTATTTTTCTACTGCATTTGTATAAAAACATTTGACTAAGGTCCATTTTTTTCTCCTGTTTTTATTTTTTTTTTTTATTTTTTTTTTTTTTGAGACAGAGTCTCGCTTTGTTGCCCAGGCTACAGTGAGTGCCGTGGCGTCAGCCTAGCTCACAGCAACCTCAAACTCCTGGGCTCAAGCGATCCTTCTGCCTCGGCCTCCCGAGTAGCTGGGACTACAGGCATGTGCCACCATCCCCGGCTAATTTTTTCTATATATATTTTAGTTGGCCAGATAATTTCTTTCTATTTTTTAATAGAGACAGGGTCTCGCTCTTGCTCAGGCTGGTCTCGAACTCCTGACCTCGAGCGATCCACCCGCCTCGGCCTCCCAGAGTGCTAGGATTACAGGCGTGAGCCACCACGCCCGGCCTCTCCTGTTTTTAAAATAAAACCTTTTCCTGAGCCCTAGTAAAAAGCAACGAATGTTTGACCTGCTGATGGTGTCTCTCAACTTACAGCCTCCTGGCGCTTCCTTTTTAATCTTTTAGCAATTAGCGTGACAATACCTGTACCTAATATCCCCTGGCGCTTCCCCCATCTAGATTTAGTAATTACACTTTCATTGGTCCGCTTTTTCCCATATAGTCCCTTCCACGCCCTCTACCTACTAGTAATACTGGAGCAGAATTGTCTTTGGTTGGCTTTAAGGACTCATCTTTTAAATGTAAAGCCTGCAGTCCAGGTTCCCTGTTTTTAACTGAAGCATCATCCTTTGCATTTCCAGTCCCCTCTAATAGAGCTGCACTTTACTTCATTATCTTTTTCCTCACATCTGCTAAGCTTTTTCTTTTAAGTAGTAATTCTGCACTTCTGAATTCTGCACTTGTTCAGACTTTCATAAATAAGTGGAAGTTGACAGCCCCAATGATTCAGAAGGAAACTTCTACCAACTCGCTCGTGGACCATTCTGACCAATTATGGGGCTGGATGAGGTGAAAGAAAAACGGCTGACGTTGAAATAGCGTAGCCACTTTTCAGCTTATCAAAGCCAAAATCAAAAGGTTGGAAGAAAAAGAATCGCCGTGCTGTGAGGCGTCGGTGTGGACACCGACTTGGATTCATCTCCTTTCCATCAGGGGGCCGGAAGGGCCTGCCTTCAGGAGGCAGCGTTTGGGAAGCCTCTAGTGACCTCCAGGAAGAGCTCCTGTCAGTCACGCTTGGCTCCGCCCCCAGGGCTGAGGCCCGCCTAGGGGCTTCCCTCCGCCCTTCGCCGGAGAGTTCCTTTTAAATACTGCTCCGCAGTCCGAGCGCGTCTCTTACGTGCTCGTCCCCATGCCCTCGGGCGGCCAGTTCTTCCTTTTTTGATTGGCCGGAGCCCCTGTCCATCAGTCGTGACGCGCGAGGTTGCCTGCCGAGGCCCCGCCCTCTTCCGAGAGCCCTTAAAACAATTTTAAGATGGCGACGGCGGCGGCGCGGAAAACAATGGGGCCGGGGCGGTGGGGACAGGCCAAGGCCTGAAGTGGGCAGCGAGCGCCGGCTGGGGGTCGGGCCGAGCGGGGCAGGAGAAAGACCCACCGACGCGCGTGGGCCCCCTCCACAGCCTGCGGGGGCATGGCGCGGCCGTGAGGCGGACTGGGGCTGCCGCAGGGAGCGGAGCCCGCAGTGCCAGCCGGCCCCGTGAGGCCCGGCCCGTGCAGCCCGCGGCCCATGGTGCTGCCCACCTACCCCATGGCGGAGTTCGCGCTGCCGCGGCACAGCGCGGTCATGGAGCGCCTCCGCCGGCGCATCGAGCTGTGCCGGCGCCACCACAGCACCTGCGAGGCCCGCTACGAGGCCGTGTCGCCCGAGCGCCTGGAGCTCGAGCGCCAGCACACCTTCGCCCTGCACCAGCGCTGTATCCAGGCCAAGGCCAAGCGCACCGGCGCTAAGCACCGGCAGCCGCCCGCCGCGGCTCCGGCTCCGCCGTCCGCCCCGGCGCCAGCGTCCGCCGCGCCCGCCCCGGCCCCGCGCCTCGACGCCGCCGACGGCTCGGAGCTCGGCCGCCCGGTCTCGGTGAGTAGGGCGCAGGGGCAGTCCCTTCGCCCGAAAATGCGTCCCCTTGACGCAGCTCGGGCCGCCGGGAAACTTCCTTGTGCGCCTGCAACTCCTGGGTCTGGCTCGAGGGAGGGTAACATGGCAGGGAGCTGAGCGGTTGTCATCTTCGGGAAATGGCACTGTGGCATTACTTTGGGAAAATATACCCGAGAGGACCTTGCCTGAGGCTCGGCGTGGGAAAGGTGGCGAACGCTAGCCGAAAGGTTCTTCTCTCAGACTTAATTCTAAAATTTTGAGAACGTTATTTTGGAACATACCAACATTCGAGTTGCCTATGATGTAGGGAGTTCTTGCACAGGAGGCCTGGCTTCATTTATTCTTCAAATGTTTATTGGGTCTTTGTGCTGTAAGCAGGGTCAGGTCTTTAATATGAAAATTCGTCGGCTTTCGATTGACCGAATCAAACTGTTCTGAATGAAAAATTAAAAAAAAATCTTTGGAAAACTTATAAAATGCATATTGCTGCTCAGTGAGTTGCATGAGTGTTCCTTCTTTAGGCAGCTTGAAATTTGTGAACTTGAGATTCCTGCAATATTGTTGACAGTTCCAGTTTTAATTTATGAGGCCTGTTTAAAGTCTCTAATATTAGATTGTTGGTAAATTATTACGCCCCTTGAGTTCTCAGTAGATACTTGTGAAATTTAGGTTTTTCTCCCTGAAACTGGTATATAAAAGGGAGACAGGATTTTTTTGTGTGTGTGGTTTTCTTGGTAATTTTAGTTTAAAACAAATGCTACAATCCAGCCGGTTCGGTATATTTGTAATTCTTGTCTTTCTCTCACCTGGGTTTTTGTAACTAACTTTAGGCATTTATTCTCTTTCTGCCTGTCTAATTGATAGAAACCCTTCTATTGCTTTGAAGATGTAATGTCAGACCTAACCCATCTTTTCATGTCCCCGGCAGGTCCTCTGCTCTGGTTGAATTATTTTCCTTATTCTCCACTACACTAGCGTGGGCTGTTGAACTAGAAGACAAAATACTTGGGTTCAAACACAGGTTTCATTGCTTATTGTATTTGACTGGTCAAGTCATCTCATCCTCACTTTTTTCATTTGTAAACTGGTGGTATGTTGGGCTTCTTATCCCCCAGGGTTCTTTAGGATTCAAAGAAATGAGTGTAGATGTAAAACTACAGTATTCTGTAAACTGATAGGCTGCCTGCAGGGTCCTCCTCAACATCTTTCAGAATCCTACCATGCCACCAGTCCCCAGCTCACCTCTCCCCTCTTCTTTAAAGCTAGTTTCTGACCAATCTAGCCCACAGCAATCAGAATCACCTTTGTCAAAACATTTAGGAAATATATTGTCTGTGCTATTTATTTTTAGCACATGGTCACATACTACTTTAGGTCACATATTTCCAGCTAGACTAAGCTCTTGGAAGCAGGGAGTGCTTGGGCTCAGAGTCCTGCACATACATGTCTGAGGCCCTCAGAGCATGTTTGTTGAGTGATTGATAAAAACTTGCTAGTGCTTTTACTCAGTAATCTGTCCTCCTGTGTGCTAACCTCAAAAAGCTAAATGGCTTAACTTCATGAGCCACCTTTACTAACAACTCCTGTTTTCAGGAAAGACATTTAAAAGTAGTAGGTTGTCATTCCAATTGAAGTAAATAATGAAAGCTCATAAAAATCGTGGTTTTACATACAAGTAGTTGCCTTGAATACCCCTTAGAAAGTATGTTAGTAATGATTCAATTTCCAGTTAAAGTTATTTTAAGAGTGTAGACCTTATATGATTTTTTTTAGTCCTGAATCACTGGAGAGAAATTCAGCATGCTATATGAAGAGAAATTAATTCTGAGTGTGCTAGAACTTGAATCTAGCTTGTCAGTTCCTGATCAGATGTGCCATGTTAAGTTGATAGACATTACATTTAAACCTTGACCCATGGATTTCCTGATTTTAAATTTTACAGTGGAAGTGCTCTCCTGTGTCTGCTAGGAAGAGGGACCCTTTTCACTTCAGGTTCCAAGTGATTCTAGCTGAGCTCTTTGGCCTTGGAATGGGGTCATACGAACTAAAGATAAGTATCGCTGTGAAAACAGTGGCGTTTTCCGTTTTAGTGGCTCCTTCAGTTCAGACGGGAGAGTCCTTGACTGTAGGATTTGGGCTTGGAAAACACAGCTTTGCACAGCGAGATGGCAAGAACGTGTCTCTTAGTCATTGTTATTTTTGACAACTCTGTGTATGTATTTGATCTGATTACTCCTTATATAAAGAATATTAGTCTTATTTTTTTTCCAAGTGTGCTGTAGTACTGTTAGGCAGTCATTTCATTGCCAAAGTTACTTAATCAGCAAGCCATTTACACAACTGAAAAGGGATCAGATTTACTAATAGAGTTTACCTTAATTTCAGTTTATTGTTTTTTTCTGCTTAGGCTATCCCACCACAGTGAAGTGTTCACCACTGTCTGCTTAGTCTGTTAGAGATGAATCAGGAACAGTGCTTCAGGCTTTTCTTTTCTATTCTGGTTTTCAAGGAATGAGCCTATTAGGTTTTCTTTATATTCTCTGTGCTCTTCAAAAACAAATAGTAGTATTCTAATGACAGAATTGACTTCTTTATGTTAGGAATTCTAGGTTAGGGAGACCTATCCACCTACTTTACACAAACATTCATTCTGTAAGTGAAAATAGTCTTTTACAGTAGTGCGAACATTTTCTTTCTGTAATAAAATGCTATAAAGGTTTATTCCCAGTCCCTTTATCGACTATTGCTACACTTTTGCTGCTGAGCAGAGAGGAACTGTCAATGGGTGTGGTAGTTGACAAAGAAATTTGACAGTAGAATGCCAACCATTCACCGTGGAAGTTTCTTTCCCTACTTGGTTTTAGGTGTGTGCAATTTCTCTCTCTCTCTCTTTTTTAGCCTTTTATTTGTAAATAACTTCAACCATAGAGGAAAGCTACACAAAATAGTACAAAGAATATGTGCATACTCCTTACCTAGAGTTACCCATTGTCACTATTGTGCCCCATTTGCTTTATCATTGATTTGTGCATTCTGCCCCCACTTCTCTCTCTTTCAACCTCTTTCTTTTCTCTCAAGTTCTTGTTCTCTGAACCTCTGAAGGATATGTTGCACACCTCATGGCTCTCTACCCACAAATATGCCAGTGTGTGTCTTTTAAGAGTTAAGAAAGGTGTGTAGAGTATTAGTAATTTTGTAGACTAAACTCATGTAAGAATTATGCAAATGAAAAATTATTTCCAGGGAGTAGATATTTCTGAGTATAAAACATATTGTACTGGGATAGTTTTTTTTTAAAAGAGGACTGATGTGGCTTTAGGGTCTCATTTCTTCCTCTAACATCTGTGAGTTTGTCTTAGCACCGTTTTTTCTTTTTTATCTTCAGCATCTTCTTTCCCACTGGGTCCTTCCCTCCAGCTTGAAAACATGAGCAAGTAGAGTCCTTTCTTTTGTGTTTTCTCACTCTCAAATAGTATTCCATATTTTTCCTTCCTTTTTCCCTTTCCCCTTTCCACTTGAACTTCCCACTTACTCATTAGCTCATTGTAATATGCCTTCCACCTCTTGGAAAGGACACAAGGATGGAATTGCCAAATTCATTGGCTTCTTTGTCATTCTTCTTGATGTCTTCCTTCATAAGTCTCTTCTCTTAGCTTCTGCTCTCTTATGATTTTCTTTCCAGCTCTCTGACTTTTTTTCTTAGTCTCCTTCCTACTTTCCCTTTTTAATTCATGCAGTAAATATTTGAGTGGATTCAACCAACCATGGATTGAAAATGTTACAGAAAAAATTTTTAAAATACCAATACAACAATAAAAATAATACAAAATTTAAAAAAGTATTACAACTATTTACATAGCATTTACATCATATTAGGTATTATAAGTAATGGAGAGATGATTTAAAGTATATGGGAGGATGTGGATGTGCGTAGTAGGTTATACCCCAATATTAATACTAGGCCATTTTAGATAAGGGACTTGAGCATCCACAGATTTTGGTATCCTGGAGGGCATCCTGGAACCAATCCCCCATGGATACCAAGGGACGACGGTATTCAGGGCACTAGGGATACAGCAGTGTACAGGACAAATTAAAACTCTGCTCTCATGAAGAAAGAGAAAATCAATAATTTTAAATATTAAATTATGATAAATGCTAAGCAAAAATTAAAAGCAGAGTAATGTGCTACCAAGTGACTGACAGTAAGCAGCTTAAGATAAGACATTCTGTCTTGATTTGGCCATGAATGATTGGAGGCCATCAGTCAGCCAAAAGTCTCAGAAAAGAACATTCCAGTTAGAACCACCAGCACAAAGTCTCTGAGGCAGGAATCTTCTGAGCCTGCATGAAGAATGGAAAGGTCCATGTGTCTGGAGTAGCCTGGTGGGTGGGCAGCTGGTAGGAGAGGTGAGTAAGCAAGGAGCAGATCAAGTGCAGTGGGAAGCAGTAGCAGGATTTGAAGCAGAAACATTGTGATCTAACTTACGCTTTCTAAAGATCATTGTGGTGCTAGGCAGAGGATGCCTGGGGTTGGTGCGGCAAGAGTGGATACATGTGAGGCTTTTGTAGTTGTCTAGGCGGGTTGGAGATGCCAGGGCTGGGACTAGTGGTGGTAGTGGAGATGGAGAGGAAGAGATGGATTTTGGACAGCGGAAGTGACAAGACTGGGTTGCTGGACTAGATGGCTTAGTTGTGGGGGCAGGAGAGAGGGGAGTAGTCAAGGGGAATTCTTAGTTTTTTGGCTTGAGAAACTTTCTTTGCACAGTTTTTAAATATTAGTGTTCCTTGCCAGGCGCAGTGGTTCATGCCTGTAATCCCAGCACTTTGGGAGCCAAGGTGGGAGGATCAAATGAGGCCAGGAGTTAGAGACCATCCTGGGCGACAGTGAGACCCAATCTCTACAAAAAAATTTTAAAAATTTAAAAATTAGCCAGGCATGGTGTCACAAACCTGTAGCCCCAGACCTGTGGCCCTAGCTACTCCGGAGGGTGAGGTAGGAGGATTACTTGGGCCCAGGAGTTTAAGGTTGCAGTGAGCTGTGATTGTGCCACTGCACTCCAGCCTGGGGACATAGTGAGACCCTCTACAAAAAATGTTCCCTGGGCAACCACATGCTCTAATTTTTTTACTCTTTTTTTCCTCGGTAATGTCACTGATTCTTTTATGGCTTCATCTGTCACCTATAATAAAAGGCTTCTCCAAATCTCCAATCCAGATCTGTCTTCCAGGGTTCAAATCAGTCTTTTCAATAGTCTACTGGACATTTCCATTTTGATTTCCTGTATTTCCAAAATGGACTCTGCCTTTTTCCTACCAAATCTTACGTTCCCTGTGAGTATTTTCTCTAGCCAGTCATCCAAAGTAGAAACCTAGGAATTAGCCGTTCCTTCCCCTTTGCTTCCAGCTTTCAGTTGATTGTTCTTTCAAACCAACGTTGAGCTCCTGCTGGGAGCCAGGAATTGTGGTAGATGCTGGACCTATATTACAGAGCCTAGTGGGGAGCAGATAGTAGGTGGGTCATTGCAAAGCTATGTTAAGGGCCATAAAGCCTGTGGGAATATTGGGGAGGGGATGCCTTTTTGGTGAAGTTTGGAAGGCTTTTAAGAATTGACTTTTAAGATGGGTCTTAAGTTTTAGCCAGATGCCTTCCCAAATGGGTGTTCCATGGAACACTAATTTCATGGGCTATTCAAAGAGTTCTAGAGTGGGACAACTTTGGGAGTCACTGGGCCAAACAGATTTTTTGCCTCTGAGCATTTGCACACATAGGCTAAACAAATTTAAACAGTTTCCTTTATTTAGGACATTTCCAAACCTTTAATATACTGATATGCATGCCAACTTGAGCTCTTATCAAGGGGCATCTAATAGGACTTTGATCCTTTTGGGAAACTAAGCAAAAATACAAAATTATGATAGTAGTTCTTTGAATTTGACGCTTGAAGTGCCAGTGGCTGGAAGATGAAGCAGGAAAGGTAGGAGTCAGGTCAGGAAGAGCCTTATATTAATATTAGAGACTGGGTGTTTGGACTAAATAATTTTGAAACACTGTGTACCCCCTCTCACATATTTTTAAGTTGACATCTAAAACTTTTCATCCTAAGTTTGTAGGCTTATCAAAAATTATAACCAATCATTTGTATACTAAATTACTATAATTCAGTTTAGTAAGTGAAAAATATGAAATAAGAAATTTATGTAACACAGCCTTATAAATGCTACATATATTTAAGATGAATTAACTATTTTAAAAGAAGGGCAAAAAATGCTATTTATGGTTGCAGGAGATGTAACTTACAGAGAATTATAAATATTTTTAAAAAAAGGTTACATCACTTTTTAAAATGTAGCCAGCAGAATCTGAATATCTTAGCAGTATGCTATCTTTCATCAACCATTTAAAGAATGCTTTTCTTCAACAGAAGTTTTAAATCATTCTTTTTTTCTCCTGGAACTTGCTTTCTTTTACACTTACTCTGTGTAATATGTTTTATTTTAACTTAATACATGTTTGAAAGTCTTTTTATTGATTACTGTAGCATATTTCTCTGCATCAAAAATAGATATAAATGTTGAAATTAAAACTTTTAAATTTATTTTGACCATAAAGCTGTATGCATTTTTTGCTCTTTTTAAAGGTGATTTATACAAAAGAATATATGTAGCATTTATAAGATTCTGTGTTATGTCTATGTCTTGTTTCAATAAATTGAGTTATAGCAATTTAGTACACAACAGATAACATACATTATAAATTTTTATAAGTAATTATCAAGCAAAAAAAAATACACTTTTATAAGAAATAGCTCCCTTAATAAGATAAATGAGGCTCCCCTCCCCCCTTGATTTATTCATGTAACCATGGATGAATATTAGTTCTTGACAAAATGAGAGTTCTCAATTGAGTTCTTATTTTTTGTTTTTGTAAATTTAAGCCCCAGAAATCCTTGTTTGCATAAATATTAATAACTATAAAGGAAAGGAAGAAGTTTAGTAATAGCAATGTTATTCAATATTTTGAAACCTCAATTGTGTACCAAAAAGTCAGAGTGTCATATCATTAAAAATTAGCTTACTAATTAGCTGACAACTTGGTTAAGTAGTCCTTAAATTTTATTGAAAACAAAGAATTAGAAACCATCTGATTAGTCATTTACTTTCTCAGTTACTGAGAAATATAACAAAAAGGCTTTACCAAGTTTTATCAATTGAGTGTTGATTATACCTGTTATTCTTTCACTTAGAGGTACCTTGTTTAACTTAATATACACAAAATTTGTTGGGAAAACAAAAGTACTATTCATTTCAGTACACTTTTGCCAATATGCTGTTTTTTTATTAAATACTTTTATCTGCTTTTGGTATATTTTCATCAAAACCTTAGAGTTGTGACTATTATAGCTTATTTAATATATGGAAGATACCTGCTGTATAACCTAATGTGCAAAACCAGTCCTCATCGTCAAATAGTCACATAAGACTCAACTTTCCGTCAGAAAGTTTGACTTCATTTTTCAAATATCCATAATAATGTGCATTCCCATGACTACCATCTCACTTCTGAATTCCAGGAGAGATGGTTAAAGAGCATGGAGCCTTGTCATGAGTTTGTTGCCTGCGTCAAATAAGATGTCTTACCTACATATTTCTTACCCATATGCTCTTTGCTCTCTCATGGAACACTCCTTTGAAGAGCCATGCATTGTTTGGTTAGTTGAGGATGGAAGAGTGATGTCTTTAAATGAAAAATAGCACCACTTCTACTCTGCCCACTCTATTATATATCTGAATTCAAAGCATCCCAATGCACAGGCCAATCATTGGCAACTGCTGGCAGGGGTAGGGAGCCTGTGGCCTTCTAGGTCCTTAAGTGCGACCTTATGGCTGAATCCAAATTTTACAGAACAAATCCTTGCATTAAAAGGGTTGTAGCAGAGAAAGATAAAGTTTTTCTTGTCTCCTTTGGTGTTTTAGAAAAAACAATCTTGAAATCAGAAGGCGGTAGGTTCCCCACCCCTGCCCGGTGAGTCCAGACCCTTTAGGTCAGTGTAGAACTGTTATGCCTGGCAGGGCAGAGCAGCAGGAGAGACTGCAGCACATAGCTGAGTATTTGGAGCAGTGTCAGTGCTACCCGGCCTACTAGAACAGCATGTCATGGGGTGACCTCTTGTTACCATGGAAATGAAGCCTTTGTGAACCTTACTTCAAGATCCCAGAAATACTTTGAATGTAATTCTTTAAAAATGGCCTAATTTCTCTTGGTACC
The DNA here is from genome assembly GCA_028533085.1 of Varecia variegata. NCBI lineage: Eukaryota > Metazoa > Chordata > Mammalia > Primates > Lemuridae > Varecia > Varecia variegata. Next base: position 50,022,138 of record CM052443.1, read on the forward strand.
TTCCTATGTATGTCCTTCCCCCAGTCTCATAATGTTGGACGTTTCACCATTCGGAACTCTGCTCATAATCCATCTCCTCCAGGATACCTTCATAAGTCAGCTCTTCAAGTTGACCTGGCCTTTGTCAGAACAACTACAACACTGAGTTTTAATTTGTGTGTTTTTGCTGCTCTCTATTGGACTGTGGACAACTTGAGAGTAAGACCACGAGTCTAGCACTATACCTGACGCATACTCAGCAGTCAGCAGGCATCTGTTGAGTGAATGTTAATGTTGTTATTGAAGGAACTCTCAATTCGATGTCAGAAGCTATATGGCTGTAGGTCAGGACTGACTCAGAAGGGGGTTGGTAGAGGTAAGACAGTGGACCCTGATTTACACACCCATGTTTATTGCAGCATTGTTGACACTAGGTGGGAGCAACCTAAATGTCCATCACCAGATGAACGGATAAAGAAAACGTAGTGTGTACATACAATGGAATATTATCTAGCCTTAAAAAGGAAGGCTACATTTTAAAAAGCATCCTGTTACGTGCTACAGCATGGATGAACCTTGAGGACATTATGCTAACAGAAATAAGCCACTCACAAAAAGACAAAGATTGTAAGATTCCAATTATATGAGATATCAGAAATTGTCAAACTCAGAAACAGAAAGTAGAATGGTGGTTGTCAGGGGCTGGAGAAGGGGAAAAGGGGGGTTGTTCAATTGATATAGCAGTTTCAGTTTTGCAAGATGAAAAAGTTCTGGTGATTTGTTGTGCAACAATGTGCGTATAGTTACTCTACTGTACTCCTTAAAAGGTTAAGATGGTAAATTCTATGTGTTTTTGACACAATTTAAAAAAAATTAGAAGACAGAAACTATGATTTTGTAAACTGTATGTCCTGAAACTTTTCTAACAGTATCATAAGGGCTTCTTTATAAAGGCACATCAAGGAAATTAGAGAGACTAGAGTGATTTTAAAGTCAGTCAAAGAAAGAAGGGATAGATTCTGTGATTCTCTGTCTAGTATATGAAACAAGGAAAAATTTTTATACGCTTGTATCTCTGTTGCTCTATAGTTCTTTATTGCTATATAGTTAAGAACAAAGTCTGTTAATAGAAACAAAGCAAGACAGTGGGCCCCGTGTCTCAGGGAAGGGTGGTGCATCTACTAATGAGCAGAAGGAAGATAATACATTTGTGTGCAAACAGGATGAAGTAAATTATAGGACAGGAGTCAAAAAAACTGGGTGCAGTGACAGTTTTGGCCTAAAGTAATTGTATGACTTTAGGCATGGAAAAAAATCTCTCAGCTCCAATTTTCTCATTTTTAAAAGGTGTTAAGGAAAAAAAATTCTAAGAGAGCAAAGATTCGAAAAGCTAAATAGAAAAATGTTACCTTCAAGCAGGGAAAACAGTCTGACACAGTCTAGCCTCTGAGGGATGTGGCTCAGGGGAGGAAAAATAGGGTGAGTCTTTTAAAGCCAGAAGACCACGAACCATCTCTTTCCTTATTGGGAAAGCGAAGTCTTTGAGTGTTGCTGATGGGCTAATGATGCCAGGACTTTTTCATTAAGGAAGACCTGGGATGGCTAGAGGGGATCTACTGTGTACAAGAGGCAGCTTTCTTGGGCCTTTGACATCAGCTGCCTGTGTTACTTGTAAGTGCCTGTCTTGGGATCATGGCATCTAACTGAGTCTGTGTTGGTATAAGTAGCCTAGCTATTCAGGTCAAAAGAAAAAAATTTTTTTTCTTGAGACAGAGTCTCACTCTGTCACCTTGGCTAGAGTGCAGTGTCATCATCATAGCTCACTGCAACCTCCAACTCCTGGACTCAAGTGAACCTCCTGCCTCACCTCCCGAGTAGCTGGGACTGCAGATATACGCCATCACACCTAGCTAATTTTTTTTTTTGTATTTTTTTGGTAGACACAGCTTCTTGCTCTTGCTCAGGCTAGTCTCAAACTCCTGAGTTCAAGTGATCCTCCCACCTTGGCTTCCAAGAGTGCTAGGATTACAGGCGTGAGCCAATAGAAAATTTAACAAGGACTAGACTCTTTACATATGTCATCATTTAATCCTCACAGCAGTCTCAAATGGTAAATATTTGTATGCCCAATTTTACATGAAAGGAAACTGAGACTCACAGGTTAACTTGCCAAGGTTGCCGACTTAAATGGTAGAAGCACAATTCAAACCAAAGTCTGATACCAAAGTTGTCTTTCTACTGTGTCATTTAGCTTCTGCAGATGAGATCATATATGAGAAAGAACTTTATAAAAACTAGAAGTGCTATTAATATGTTATTTAGTATAGACTAGTGGTTTTGAATCAAAGACATTCTCTGTGGCATATATGTCAGAATTACCTGGAATACTTTTTAACTGTACATCTACTTACCTACTTATGCCCTCCCTCCTCCACCTCTCCCCCGACTTTTATCCTTATTGCTATTCAAATGAGTTGCTGTTATTCATGGGAACGGCATAGCCCTTAATTGTGTGAGGGTAGATTAAATGTTCTCAATTCTTCATTCTAGGTCATTTTATATATCCACACCCTTGCCATGGCTTCATAGTAGGCAGAGTGTACTTCCCATCTTTTGATTTTGGACCTTACTGTATGACTTGCTTGGCCAATGAGATGGTAATAAGAGATAGGAGGATATATTGTATCTATAGAACAAGAATTTTTAAAATTCAGGAAACAAAATCTTGGAAATTTTTAAAAAATATGAAATATATGTGTACAACATGCATATGAAAAATTAGCAATTCGCCCAAAAGGAAAAAAGGCAAAACAAATGGAAAACAGAAAATTAGAGGACTGAAGGCTTGAGTTGCCAGATTAAAAGGGTATGCCTGTGCCCAGCGCTAGGGAAGAAAAGAGACCCACACCAGTCATGAAATTTCTGAACACTGGGTTTAAAGAAAAGATTTACAAGCTTCCGGATGGCAGTGTACTAGGTCACGTACTAAGAATCAGAATGTCTTTGGGCTTTATGGCAGCAACATAGGACGCAAGAAGACAGTTGGAACAGTGCCTTCAAAATTCTGAAGGAAAATGACTACCAACCTAGAATTCTACACCTGGCTGGCCAAACTATACAACAAGATTGAGTGTAGAATAACATCATTTTAAGAGATCAAAGGGAGTTCCTGGCTGGAGCTGGCGGTAACCTTGGGGGCCTTGCCGCTGCCGGGGTGGGCTTTGCGAGTCCGAGCCTCAGGCAAGGTAGGCTCGTTAGCTGTCGGGAGCCGCCGGGCTTGCGGAGGAGGACGCTGAGGGCTGCGTGGGGCAGGCACCCGGGCGCAGGGCCGCCCAGCCGATATGTCTCTAGTGGCGGAAGCTTTCGTCTCCCAGATTGCAGGTTTATGGAAATGTCTGTGAACTGTGCTTCTCCATTTTCCAACATGAGCCGCTTTCTGACCTGAAACACACGGATCTCTGACTGTTGAGAGCCGCAGTCTCACTATGTTGCCCAGGCTGGTCTTGAACTCCTGATCTCAAGTGATCCTCCTGCCTCAACCTCTCAAAGTGCTGGGATTACAGCTTTTTCTTTGGTTAAAAAAGGTGATTTGACCAGGAGAGAGGAGGACTCTTCCCTGTTCAAGAATACGTGAATATCTGGGTTCCGTGCTAAAACTTCAAGTCCTAGGAATGAAGTGGTAAGCAAAAATTGGACATGAACGCTGGATTCATGGTGCTTATTGTCTAGTGAGGAAGACAAAATCAAAGAGCTACAGAACCTTGGCCTGAAAATGCTACATTATATCAACAACTGAAAGGGGAGCAAATTTTGCTTTCTGACAATGCAGCTTCTCTTGCTGTGCAGGCCTTTTTGCAAATGTGTAATCTGCCTATCAAAGTAGTTTGTAAGGCAAATGCAGAATATATGTCTCCATCTGGTAAAGTACCTTTTATTCATGTGGGAAATCAAGTAGTATCAGAACTTGGTCCAATAGTCCAATTCGTTAAAGCCAAGGGCCATTCTCTTAGTGACGGGCTGGACGAAGTCCAAAAAGCAGAAATGAAAGCTTACATGGAGTTAGTCAACAATATGCTGTTGACTGCAGAGTTGTATCTTCAGTGGTGTGATGAAGCTACAGTAGGGGAGATTACTCATGCTAGGTATGGATCTCCTTACCCTTGGCCTCTGAATCATATTTTGGCCTATCAGAAGCAGTGGGAAGTCAAACGTAAGATGAAAGCTATTGGATGGGGTAACAAGACTCTGGACCAGGTTTTAGAAGATGTAGACCAGTGCTGTCAAGCTCTTTCTCAAAGACTGGGAACGCAACCCTATTTCTTCAATAAACAGCCTACTGAACTTGATGCACTGGTATTTGGCCATTTGTACACCATTCTTACCACACGATTGACCAATGATGAACTTTCTGAGAAGGTGAAAAACTATAGCAACCTCCTTGCTTTCTGTAGAAGAATTGAACAGCACTATTTTGAAGATCATGGTAGAGGCAGGTTGTCTTAGAGTTATATATTAATTTAGTTATTTTAAAAACATCAAACTTTTGAAATATGTTACTTGAATGTTATAATAGATACTGTATCCAAATTTTAAAACCAAATCACTGCTTTTTGAAACCTCAAAACAAATTATATAATGTATCCTATATATGTACTTTATATTGTTATTTGTGTTGACATTAAAATAATTCTGAATTATTTCATTTGGTATATTGTATTCCATGTCTTAAAATTTTTGTTTCCTTGAAACATGTATGCATATCAAAATAAAGCTTAAACAACTGTAAAAAAAAAAAATAAAAAATAAAAAAAATAAAAAAATAAAAAAAAAAGAGATCAAAGGTTTAAAAAGTTTAACTGTCATATACCCCTTCTTAAGAAGCTATTGGGCCGGGCGAGGTGGCTCACGCCTATAATCCTAGCACTCTGGGAGGCTGAGGCGGGAGGATCCATCGAGGTCAGGAGTTCGAGACCAGCCTGAGTAAGAGCGAGACCCCGTCTCTACTAAAAATAGAAAGAAATTAGCTGGACAATTAAAAATAGAAAAAAATTAGCCGGGCATGGTGGCGCAGCTACCGGGAGGCTGAGGCAGTAGGATTGCTTGAGCCCAGGAGTTTGAGGTTGCTGTGAGCTAGGCTGATGCCATGGCACTCTAGCTCGGGCAACAGAGTGAGACTCTGTCTCAAAAAAAAAAAAAAAGAAGCTATTGGAGAATGTGCTCCACCAAACTGAAATACTAAATCAAAAAAGAGTAAGACACAAGAGTCAGGAAACAGGAGACCCAACTCAGAAAACATGGCAAGGGAATTCTGTGGAGGATGGTGAAAAGTAATCCTGGGATGACAGCTGTGCACCAGATTTGGAGGGCAACTAAGCTGTACTGCAGCGGTGTGACCCGGGAGGTAGACTGTCATCACCAAGACCCCTACTTGCATCAGGTCATCCTTTTGTTGTTGTTGTTGAGACACTGTGTTGCTCTTGGCATGATAATAACTCACTGCAACCTCAAACTCCTGGGTTCAAGACATACTTCCGCCTCAGCCTCCTGAGTAGCTGGGATTACAGGCATGTGCCACCACGCCTAGCTAATTTTCCCATTTTTTGTAGAGACAGGGTCTTGCTATGTTGCTAAGGCTGGCTGAGGACGGGCCATCTTTTTAACCTGAGGACAGAGCTTGGCCCAGGTTCTCAGCAGGACTTGGCTTGTCCTGACCATGTGCTGATGAGGGTCTCTCCCTTCCTCCTCTGCTGAGGACATGCACATCACTCAAAGAAATTTCCAGCTTTCTCCTGAGTGCTGGAGGGAGGCCACGGCAAACTTAGGAGCAGAAGGTACAGGACAGCTCTGCCCTGACCATATTTCTGCTTCATGTCCGGTGCATGGCCCACACCTCAGCCCTGCCAGGTGCCTAAACACAGGTGCTGAGCCTTGCGTTTCCCAAGACTGCCTCATGACTTTGCTCATGACTTCCCCAGAAGGGGCCTTGTCAATGCCCAGAGAAGCAGAAGTCAGACCACGACCTGGAGGCTGATACACTCACCTCCTCCCGGAGTCTCCATCCAGCAGGGACAGTGCCACCGTTTCCTTATGGCTAGTGTGTGCTTGCCCTCTGCTTTCAAAACTAGGCAGTACAGTTGACCCTTGAACCAACTCGTGGGTTAGTGGTGCCAACTCCCCAACAACCCCCACACAATCAAAAATCCACTTAGAACTTTTGACTCCCAGACACTTAACTCCTGATAGCCTCCTGTTGACTGAAAGCCTTACTGATGACGTAAACAGTTGATAAACACATATTTTGTGTGTTATATACTGTATTCTTACAATAAAGTAAGCTAGAGAAAAGAAAATGTTAGGAAAATCATAAGGAAGAGAAAATATGTTTACTATTCATTAAGTGAAAGGGAATCGTCATAAAGGTCTTCATCCTCATCGTCTTCATGTTGTGTAGGGTGAGGAGAGGAGGAGTTGGTCTTGCTGTCTCAGGGGTGGCAAAGCCAGAAGATAATCCATGTGTAAGTGGACCTCACGGTTCAAACCCATGTTGCTCAAGAGTCACCTGTATATTGTTTGGGGATAACATGAAGGTGGTAGAACTATCAAGAAAAGCAATTAACACAAAATCAGGATAGTGGTTGTCTCTGGGAAAGGTGAAGAGAGGGTACGCAGGAGCTTTGAGACAGGATGTTGCTCTGCTGCCTGGGCTGGAGTGCAGTGGCCTAGTCATAGCTCACTGCAACCTCAAACTCCTGGCCTCAAGTGATCCTCCCAGCTCAGCCTCCCATAGTGCTGGGTTTACAGGCATGAGCCACTAGGACTGGCCAGGGATTTCTTTTTAAATGTTTATTTTGTTTTTAATCTCCTGATTATCTCTGTTAATCAAATATGAGGTTTTTCCACAAGACCTAGACAACCATGGAGTTCTTTCTGGTTTGGCAAACTGGCCAGTCCCAACCAAAAGACAGAATTTTGGGTCTGTTTATTGAACAACAGTGGTGAATCAAGTCCCATGATGGGTGCTGGAAAGACCGAGGCGAATGAGGAAGAGCCCCTATACTCAGAGCTAATGGAGACAGATGGAGAGGCTGGCCGCTCATGTGCTGGGTTTTATGTACCACACTAGAGGGTGGTCCAAAGAGCTTTGGCTACTTGGGAGAGCCAATGGCAAGCTCTGCAGTCACCCTGGAAATTGAGGAAGACTTCAAGGTGGGCACCGCTTGCTCTTTCCCAGCACGTGCTGGGGGTGCCCCAGAACCCCCTGTGCTCCTGGCAAAGCCACTTCTCTGCCCACCTCCATCCTTAACTCCGCAGCCTGTCAAGACAACGCAGATCAGCCTGACTTCTCTTCTGCCACCTCTCCCTGTATTCTAGCCACACTTGAGCTTGCCAGGGACACTCTTCTCCAGAGATCCTTAGGCCAACCCCGTAGCCTGTACATCAGCTCCACCTTCAACACATACCCAGAACTTGGCTGCTTCTCCCCACCTCTGCCACCACTATCCTGGTCTGAGCCATCATTTCTTTTACCTGCATTATTGCCTCCTAGTTGGTCTCCCTGTTTCCTGTAGCCCTTCTGCAGTCTGCTTTCCCCTCAAAATGATCTTGTTCCTGTGCTCAGACCTCTCCACAGGGCTTCCATCACCCGAGGGAAAAGCCAACACTTAGCCAGAGTTACATGGCACTGTGTGGTCTGGTGCACCTGTCCCTCCTTCCCGTCCCCCCACCCTGCTGTTCACTCCACGTCAGCCACACTGGCCTTACTGATCTGCACACATCAGGCATGTTCCCACCTCAGCCTTTGCACTGTTCATCCCTTGACCTGGATCTTCTTTCATAGGTGTTGGCGTGGTTCACTCATCTCTTACAGGCAGGCTCTTGCTCAGACTTCACGTGCTGTACTATGAGGCCTTTCCTGAGCACCTTATTTAGGATCGTAAGCCCCACAGACTCCCTCTCTTTCTGTGCTTTATTTTCTGGGGAGTACTGCCCACTAGAATGTGGGCTGCCATAGAGCAAGGGGTTTCTCTGTTTTGTTGTCCGCTGTGTCCCCAGGGCCCAGATAGTGGCTGGCTCAGTCAGTTCTCAGTAGATTCTTATTGAATAAATTGAATGAGATAATGAGGAGTAGTTTGCTAGAAAAAGAAAGGAGGGCAAAGTTGAGTATTTCAGGTGAGGAAGCAGCTGGCACAAAGGTGCCTGGTATGTGGAGCCCCATGTGCAGTAAGGAGCCTAGTGCTGAAACAGGCAGCAAGTTCCCAGGCACTTCCTTTTGTCTTCATGCTGTCCTGAAAATTTACGCCCAAGGCTCATCTCTAGAGCTGTCCATTAAGATGGCCACCAGCCAGGTAGGGCTCTTAAGCGCTTGAAATTTGCCTATTCCAAATTGAGTTGTGCTAAAAGTTTAAAATACACACTGGAGTTTTGGGGTTTTTTTTAATTCTTATTTCAGCATATTGTGGGGGTACAAAAGTTAGGTTACGTATATTGCCCTTGTCCCCACCCCCCCAATCAGAGCTTCAAACGTGTCCATCCCCCAGACAGTGCGCATCGCACTCATTATGTATGTATACACCCATCCCCTCCCCCACCCACATCTGCCCGATACCTGATCAGTGTTATTCCTAAATGTGCTCTTAGGTGATGATCAGTGAAACCAATTTGAGTACTCAATGGTGAGTACATGTGGTGCTTATTTTTCCATTCTTGGGATACTTCACTTAGTAGAATGGGTTCCAACTCTTTCCAGGAGAACATAAGAGATGCTATATCTCCATTGTTTCTTATAGCTGAGTAGTACTCCATGGTATACATATACCACATGTTATTAATCCACTTGTGTATTGATGGGCACTTGGGTTGTTTCCACATCTTCGCAATTGTGAATTGTGCTGCTATAAACATTCAGGTGCAGATATCTTTGTTATAGAATGTCTTTTGTTCTTTTGGGTAGATGCCCAATAATGGGATTGCTGGATCAAATGGTAGGTCTACTTGTATCTGTTTAAGTTATCTCCATATTGCTTTCCACAGAGGTTGCACTAGTTTGCAGTCCCACCAGCAGTACACACTGGATTTTGAAAACTTAGTGCCAAAAAAATCTCAATTTAAAAAATACTATGTGCTAATATATTGAGTTAAATAAAATATAAAAATTTGCTTCCTGTTTCTTTTTAATGTGACAACTAGAACATTTAAAGCTGCGTATTTTGCTTATATTTGTGGCTGACATTTCTATAAGTGCTGTTCAGTAACAAGCAGGTTTTTACTATATTGAGTTTAACATTTTATTAGACACTCTTTAATGCCCTGTTTCATCCGTGGAACTCTTATCTCACTGTTGCTTCACAGTCACAAGAACAGAAAAGACAAATAATAATTTCAGTTTGCTCACCTAAATCCTAGATGCTAGATGCTATTTTTTTAATTACAGGGGGAGAATGTCTGTGTATGTGTTGGCAGGGGGGTCCTGATTCCACTGTTTCTCTCTGGTCTCTGGCGGTCTGTTTTCTATATTGACTACTCTGTAAAACCAGTCTATCCTGATATCTTTATTTTCATTATGCTCTGTGCTACATTTGATATTTGAAATTTTTCTGCTTAACTTATGAATAGAAGAATTGCTGTGCTTAACTCCCAGATCTATTTGGGTAAGTAATTTAAACTCTCAAGAGTTTTAGTTTTCATATTTTAAAGGGCATAAGGGTGCCCAGCTGATCAGAAGGGTTTGAGGAGTAAGTGAATGTTCTGGACTTAAAAGTACTTAATGATTGATGCTCTTAAGAAAGCTAGTGGCAAGGGGGTGAGACAGCAGTAGCTGAGGTGGGTCACAGGATTGAGAAGCATTTTGGGGTTGTTTTAAAATGTGAAGTGGAATTTAAATTTCAAAGAAGAAGCCACTGCAGCAGTGGTTCTCAAATTCAGCATTCATCAAAATCACCTGGAGGGCTTTTCTTTTTTTTTTTTTTTGAGACAGAGTCTCCCTCTGTTGCCTAGGCTAGAGTGCACTGGGGTCAGCCCAGCTCACTGCAACCTTAAACTTCTGACCTCAAGCTATACTCCACCTGGGGCCTCCCAGAGTGCTAGGATTACAGGCAAGAGCCACTGCGCAGGCCCTGGAGGGCTTTTTAAACCTGCTTATGGGCCCCACCCCCAGAATTTTTGACTTGGTGGGTCTTGGCAGAGCCTGAGAATTTGCGTTGCTAGTAGATTCTGATGCTACTGGTCTGGGACCACACATTGATAACCACAGCTCTAGAGGTGAGAAGGGGAAGAATTTGAAGGGAAAAAGTCTCAGATGAGGCACACGGTCCAGAGGAAATAAGGAGATGTGGCTGAAGGGAGTTAATCTTTGCAAGGAGCAATGTTTTCATCTCAAAGAAGACGGAAAGAAAAGAGTTAAGAAACTAGGAAGTTTTGAGGTGCCGAGGACACATTTGAAGGAGTAATATATTTGAAATTGAATCCTGAAAAAAAAAAGGAATCACATAAGTTGGACTTTGGGAAGCAGCGTTAAATCATGTAGATCTGTGTTCAGATCCTGGTTCAGCTCTCACATTCCAAGTTCTTTAACTTCTCTAAGCCTTAGTACCTTTATCTTGAAATTAGGAATACTGGTACAACACTGGCCCTGCAGGTTGTTCTGAAGAGTAAGTGAGCTAGTACTGCCTCCTGTTTATTGGGCAGAGAGAGTGAGCCTGTGAGACACAATGACAAAGAACTAAGTGACTGTGAAGGGAGCAGTGGGGACCGTGGGAAGGTTAATTCCGTGAACCTTCACTGGGCACTCTGAACTTGCTGAGCATTGGACTAGGTTCTGGGGATGAAAAGGTCAAGGTTCTTGCCCTCCAGGGATGCAGGGAGATGCAGAGAAACAGTGAATATTTACAGTATGACACAAATGCTTTCCATGAAACTGGAACATAAATATTGTGTCCAAAGTGTTGTTAGAGCACTAGGGATAGAATAAGGAACTTGACCAGCTGTGGGGTAAGTGGTCAGGGAAAAAATACTACAGAGTTGATGTTTGAGCTAAATCTTAAAAGATTAGTAGGAAGTCACCAGGCTGGAGCTATATTTTCAGTCTTGAAAGAGGTTCATTTTAAATTCGGGCCTCAAGGGAATGGCAGGGATTAAACAGAGAAGTTAATTGGGATCAGGTCAAACAGACCCTATGTGCCAGGTAAACACAGTGACTGCCACAACTAGAAAAAAAATTTTTTCCCTGGGGCCACGGTGTTTTATTATGAAAATAGAATAAAAATGTTTTTAATTTAAGGAAAATTTTGTTATTTTTTTGTTTTCTGTACATGAGTGTTATGCAACTCATGCGGCTCTAGAATCAATTTTTACACTGCATGCCACTTGAGTTGTATGTGACTCACGGCATACTTAATGAATTTGTTTCCAAGAATTGAGTCTTCATATACTTCATGAGGCCCCGGACTCAAAACTATAGCATGAGTTAAATACAACTCATGTGGCAGTTAATGTGTTAAGGAGTTTGAACTTTATCTGTAGGTGATGGGGAAATAAGAAGGGTTTAAAATGGTTCCAGTAGTGTTTTATAGAGATGACACTGATAACATCATAAAGGGTTAGATCAGAGAGAGATGAGAAACAGAAATCAGCATGAAGTTCTTTCAGTAAGCTAGGATAAAACATGAGAAATTGAAAAGATGGAGGTGGTATGGAGGTGTCTCACTGGAGAGAGGTTTGGACAGGAGAATCAGCAGACCTCAATGCCCGACCATCTGAGGACAAGGAATGAGCGAGCCATGCATGAATCAGGGAGCATGAGAGTAGGGAGCGGATTTGGGGAAGAGGCAAAGAACCCACTTTGGAGTGTATCCTGTCTGCCGCCACATGGAGATTCCCAGTTTATGGCTGAATATGTAAGTCTAGAGCCACAGAGTCTGAATGGAAAAAGACCTAAACTCTGTAAAATAACTTAAAGAGATTTATTCTGAGCCAAATATGTGGACCATGGCCCAGAGAGCCATGCCCAGGAAGCCTTGAGAACTGGTCTCGCCATGGTTGGGTTATACTTTGGTTTTAGACATTTCAGGGAGACTGGAATTACACGTAAAGTCATGAGTCATTACATGGGTGACGTACATTGTTTTGGCCTGAAAAGGCAGGACATCTTGAAGTCGGGTGCGGGGTGGTGGTGGGTTACAGGTTATAAGTGGCTTTAAAGATTCTTTGATTTGTGATTGATTAAAAAAATGAAGCTTTGTCTAAATGTTAGGAATGCTTTATTTTTTTTTATTTTATTTTTTGAGACAGACTTTCACTCTCTTGCCTGGGCTAGGGTGCCACGGCATCAGCCTAGCTCACAGCAACCTCAAACTCCTGGGCTCAAGTGATCCTCCTGCTTCAGCCTCCCGAGTAGCTGGGACTACAGGCATGCACCACCATGCCTGGATAATTTTTTCTCTTTTTAGTTGTTTGGCTAATTTCTTTCTATTTTTAGTAGAGACGGGGTCTCGCTCTTGCTCAGGCTGATCTCGAACTCCTGAGCTCAAGCAATCCTCCCGCCTCAGCCTCCCAAAGTGCTAGGATTACAGGCGTGAGCCACCGCGCCCGGCCTAAATGTTAGGATGTTTTAAATTAAGATAAGTCAGTTAAGCCACCTGACATATACCCAGACTCAAGTGATCTGTTAAGGATTTAGGTCATTAAATATGAAATGTCCGGTTTCACATCAAAAGTGTAATTTATTGCATCTCAAACAAGAAGCAGTACAAGTAATCAAAGTATGTGCCTAAACTATCAACACTGTTTTGCTATCTTAACAGTAGCTTGTTTATGGCAGCAGCGAAGATATCTGGAGAGCGAGTGGCAGTGAAATTGTGAAAGGCGTTTTCCACAGCTTGTTGAGAATTGAATATTTTTCCTTGCAAGAAGTGGTCCAAAGCCTGGAAGAAGTGGTAGTCAGTTGGTGCAAGGTCTGGTGAATACAGTGGATGACAGAGAGTTCCCGGGTCCAGCTTCTGTAATTTGAGCAGCATTGTTTGTGCGACATGTGGTGGAACATTGTCTTGCAAGAGGACTGGCCTGTCTCTATTGACCAATTTCGGCTACTTAATCGCAAGCATCCTCAGCATTTTGTCCAGTTGCCTGCAGTAGACATCTGCTGTAATTGTTTGACCATGGTTCATGAAGCTGTAGTAGATAATACCAGTGCGGGACCACCAAACAGAAACCATTACCTTTCTTTGATGAATATTTGGTTTTGGACTGTGTTTCAGCACTTCATTTTTATCCAGCCATTGTGCCAAACACTTGGCGATTGTCAAAAAGAATCCATTTTTCATCACACGTAACAATACAGTATAGAAATGGTTTGCCTTTATGTCGTGACAGCAAAGAAAGGCAAGCTTCAAGAAGATTTCTCTTCTGACGCTCATTTAATTCATGCTAGAACCCATGTATCCAGCTTCTTTACCTTGCCAATTTCTTTCAAATGGTCCAGTGTTGGAGTACTGTTAAACCTTGCTGCTAATTCAAGCGTAGATTGAGATGGATTTGCTTCCATTGCAGCTTTTAGCTTATCGTTATCCACCTTGTCTCAGGTCGCCCACGTGGCTCATGTTCAAGATTAAAATCACCAGAATGGAACTTCTCAAACCATCGATGTACTACTATTCATTCATTAGCCACATCCTTCCCAAACACTTCGCTGATATTTCGAGCTGTCTGCTTCATTGGTTCCACGACGGAACTCATATTTGAAAATAACACAAATTTTTTTACTTGTCCATGGTTTCACAAAAATTGCTCTAAAAAAATGTGACAGATAATCACAAGCCAAAATGTGTGTTTGCAAGACTAAGGATGTACCTTCACAATAAAAATAAAATAGAAAATGTCAGAGATATCACCTGTTAAACTTAGTACTTAAGGAAATCAGATATTTCATACTTAATAACCTAAATAAATTGATTACCTGCAGGTGTGGTTTAAGCTTTGTCTTATACAGCCTTAGTCCTTCCTGTTAATGAGTTACAAAGCCTATCTCCGAGAAGGGAAGGGGGCATGACAAGGCATGTCTGACCTCTCTTCTCAGCCAGGAATTCACCTATAGGGTACTTCTGGGGTCCCCTTAGCCAAAAGGGCTCTATTCAGTCAGCTGGGAGGCTTAAGATTTTATTGTAGTTCACAGGAATAGAGGGTGGGGCAGGAAAGGTGAAGATTGGGAAATGTCAGTGCCTGCTCTGGGCCAGGTTGTCAGGCTGTAGTTGAAACCCTGAGTGTGGATGGAGTTGCTTGGGGAGAGGACCTCAGTGAAAAGGGATGAAGGCTCTGCAGGCATGAGAAGGGGCAGGCTGCAAAGAGTAGCTTTGGAAGCAGGAGCATGGGCATCAAGGGAGGAAGATGTTTAGAGAAGAGAGGAGTGGTCATCAGTGTTTGTTGCCTCAGAGAGGTCAAGGAAATACACTCTGAAAAGGGTTCTTGGATTTAAGAACCTGGAGGCCACCTTAAAGTAGAGACCAGACTTTGAAGAAGCTATGAGGGGAAGGAGGAGGATTAACTGGACAGGAAAAGCATTACTAGGTGCTCAGTAAGTAGTAGTGAAATGTCTCACAGCTGCCCCAGGAAGTGTCTGAGACACCCTCCTCCCCCATCTTTTTAGGGTAAGGAACCCAATGAAGGAAACATCCTACAGCTAAGCATCCTAAGGGGATTCAAAGCAGGTCTTGCTGTGCTCTTAACACTATGCTAAATGGTCCATGGAATAGGACACCTCGTTAAAAGATTGGAGGTACTGTGAGCATTGGTCATTGGTTAGGGGTGAAAAAAACCAGCAAAGAGGAAGAATGGAAAACAGAGAAAAGCATGGTGACTGAATGAAGGAAGGGCTCGAAGAGCCTGGCTGGGGATGGCAGAGAGCCCAGTGGAGAGCTTGGCTTTGGAAAGGAAGGACATCACCCTTGCATGCACAGAACCCCTCACTTAAGTCATAACTTCCCCATAAATGGGAAGATCTTGATGTTTATGCTTTCAGGAGTTGTCATGTTACATCTTTTTCATATGGAAGAGCCTGATTGCATTCATAGAATAACAGAGTTCCTGAGGGTTTTAGAGAGGTCTAGTTTAATCAGCAAGTAATTATGTGCTGTTCTGTAAGTGAGCTCAAGTCTATTACTCCAAAATAACCCTCCTTTGACCCTCTCTGGCTACCAACCACTCTCTCCCTGCCCCCACACTTTTTTTGGGGGGGGACAGGGTCTCTCTCTTTTGACCAGGCTGGTGTACAGTGGTGTGACCATAGTTCACTGTAACCTCAAACTCCTGGGTGCAAGCCATCCTCCTACCTCAACCTCCCAAAGTGCTGGGATTACAGGCATAAGCCACCGTGCTCAGGCTCCTACTTTTTAAAAAATAACAACTTTATTGAGATACATAATTCACTTGCCATATAATTCACCCATTTAAAGTGTACACTTCAGTGATTTTTAATGTGTTTACAGAGTTGTGCAACAATCAATTTTAGAATATTTGCATCACCCATCAGTCCTCCCACTGCCGTCCAGTGCTAGACAACCACTAATGTACTTTTATCTCTTTATCTCCCTTTTAAAACTAAACTTGGGAAAGAACTGTCCATACTGTTTCTATTAATATTTACCTCCGAGTTATTTCTCAAGTTAAGGGTTTTTACTATGTCACCTTTCTGAAACTGCTCAGGGCA
This sequence comes from Varecia variegata, assembly GCA_028533085.1. Classification (NCBI taxonomy): domain Eukaryota; kingdom Metazoa; phylum Chordata; class Mammalia; order Primates; family Lemuridae; genus Varecia; species Varecia variegata. The sequence goes on from CM052443.1 coordinate 50,037,811, forward strand.
GCATCATCAGTCACTCTTTTACTGCCAGACCAAAAGCACATATTCAGCATTGACCTTTCCATACCTTTCTGATGCATTTAACCTCTCTCTCTCCTTTGTGCTATCTCCCTGTGGGCTCTTGCACCTGCCCCTTGGCTGGCTTCTCACTCTTCCTGAGGGATCTGCTGATGACTGTCTTTCCACAGAACTCTTAGTGTCATTCACTGCCCCTTGGATGTTACCTGGATGTCATTTCTTCATGGCTAAAACAGAACTCAATTCTTTCTGCTAAGGAAAACCTTGTTTTTCCTTTGTTCTCTTTCTTACCCATGCACCCAGATTGGATGGAAACACCTTTCTCCTTCAAATTCCTATACCTGCTGAATTTTCTTCCACCCTTATTTTAAAAATCTTGCTGCTGCTTGCTCATACCCACAATCGGGTCCTCCTCCTCTCTCATGGACTATTTCAACAGTTTCCTGCTTGGTCACTCTGGCTGTAGCCTCCCTGAAATTTGAAATTCATTCACTCCACAGTCATTACAGAGAGCTTATAAATAAATATGCAAATCTGACCTCATCTGTTAAGGTCCTATTAAAAGGACTACACCACCTGTAAGTATTTATGCCCGCCCCCCAGTCTGAATCCTATCAAGCCTCTGACTGCCAGTTTATAGAAAGGACAGGGGATAGAAGAACTTGTGAAGAACACCTTGGGGATTCATCAGCCAGCTATGGAAGTGGGAAATTCTACAGGACAGGTAACTAAGCTTCTTAAACAAGTAAATGGGAAAGGGAAAAAAAGAGGGAGAGAGAACTGTTACATATTGAAAGAGTCTTAAGAGCATGCCAACCAAATATAATGTATTTGATCCTGATTTGAATAAACCAACTATAAAAACAATTTTATTTTTTTGAACAGTCAATAATCATGGGGTTATTTTTTAAAGAGCTTTTATATTTTAGAGATATGTGCTGAAATATTTAAGGAGAAATGATATGATTCCCAGGTTGGCCCAGGGAGTGGGTATTGTACAAATGACACAAGATTGGCCATGTGTTTCAGTTGGGCAGTGGGCACTTGGGGTCCATTATACCATTGTACTTTTGGTGTATGTTTGAAATCTTCCATATAATAAAGGGGTTATTTTGTTTTTCTTTAAAAGATATTAATGAGGCCAGGCACAATAGCTCATACTTGTAATCTCAGTGCTTGGTGGGGGCCAAGACAGGAGGATCACTTGAAGCCAGGAGTTTGAGACTAGTGAGACTCCATCTCTACAAAAAAAATCAGCTGGGCGTGGTGGGACACATCTGTAGTCCCAGCTACATGGGAGGCTAAGGCAGGAGGATTGCTTGAGCCTAGGAGTTGGAGGCTGCAGTGAGCTATGATCACGCCAGTGCTCTCCAGCCTGGGCAACAGAGCGAGACCCCATCTCAAAAATAAAAAAAGATAATAATAAAAAGATATTAATGAGACAGGGGAATTTTGAACCCTGATGGGATGTGCTATGACAAAGAATTATTTTTAGGGCAGGCCTAATGGCTCATACCTGTAATCATAGCACTTTGGGAGGCTAAGACAGAAGGATCACTGGAGGCCAGGAGTTTTTTTTTTTTTTTCTTTTGAGACAGAGTGTTGCTTTGTTGCCTGGGCTGGAGTGAGTGCCGTGGCGTCAGCCTAGCTCACAGTAACCTCAAACTCCTGGGCTCAAGCGATCCTCCTTCCTCAGCCTCCCGAGTAGCTGGGACTACAGACATGCACCACCGTGCCCAGCTAATGTTTTCTGTATATCTTTTTAGTTGGCCATATAATTTCTTTCTATTTTTAGTAGAGACGGAGTCTCGCTCTTGCTCAGGCTGGTCTCAAACTTCTGACCTCAAGTAATCCACCCGCCTCGGCCTCCTGGAGTGCTAGGACTACAGGCGTGAGCCACTGTGCCCGAGAGGCCAGGAGTTTGATACCAGCCTGGGCAACATAGCGAGACCCTGTCTCTACAAAAAAAATTAAAAAAATTATTTTTAAAAAGTTTTATTTTAAAATTTACATGGCATAGAATTTACCATCTTAACTGTATTTAAATGTACAGTACAATAACATTAAGTACATTCAAATTGTTGTGCAACCACCATTACCGTCCACCTCCAGAACTCTTTTCATCTTGCAAAACTAAAACTATATCCATTAAACAGTAACTGTCCATTCCCCCATCCCCTGGCAATCACTATCTACTTTCTATTTCTGTGAATTTGACTACTCTAGGTACCTCATTTAAGTGGAATCAATATAGTATTTGTCCTTTTATCACCAGCTTATTTTACTTGATGTAAATGTCCTAAAGGTTCATCCATGTTATGCATATGTGTCAGAATTTGCTTTCTTTTAAAGGCTGAATAACATTCTATTGTATGTATATGCCACATTTTGTTTATCTGTTCAGCTATAAACAGGCACTTGGATTTCTTCCACTTTTTGACTATTGTGAATAATGCTGCTGTGAACACAGGTGCACACATATCTCTGAGTCCTTCCTATCAGTTCTTTCCAGTCTGTGCTCAGAAGTAGGATTGCTGGAGCATATATGGTAATTCTGGTTTCGTTCTGTGAGGAATGGCCACACTGTTTTCCACAGCAGCTACATCATTTTACATTCTTGCTAATAGTGCACCAAAGTTCCAGGTTCTCCACAGCCTTGATAGTACTTGTTATTTTCTGGTTTGGGTTTTTGTTTGTTTGTTTTTTTATCATAGCCATCCCTTACAGGTGTGAGGTAGTAATAATAAAAAATTATTAATCTTTTAGGTATAATGATGCTACTATGATGTTACATACACACATAATTTTTTTTTTTTTTTTTTTTTTTTTGGAGACAGAGTCTCGCTCTGTTGCCCGGGCTAGAGTGAGTGCCATGGCATCAGCCTAGCTCACAGCAACCTCAAACTCCTGGGCTTAAGTGATCCTACTGCCTCAGCCTCCTGGGTAGCTGGGACTGCAGGCATGCGCCACCATGCCCGGCTAATATTTTCTATATATATTTTAGTTGGCCAGATAATTTCTTTCTATTTTTAGTAGAGACGGGGTCTTGCTCTTGCTCAGGCTGGTCTCGAACTCCTGACCTTGAGTAATCCACCCACCTCAGCCTCCCGGAGTGCTAGGATTACAGGCGTGAGCCACCGCGCCCGGCCAAATTTTTAAGAGTTCTTACTTTTTGGAGATACACACTGAGAAGTATTTGTGGATTAATAATACAATGCCTAGGATTTGTTTTTTAAATAATCCAGTTGGCAGAGGGAGGGAGGTAGAAATGAAACAAAATTAGCTAAATACTGATATTGTCCAAGTTGGGTGATGGTTATATGGGGGTTCATCATACTGTTCTCTGTAGTTTCGTGTATTTTGAAATTTTCCCATAAGTGATATGTTGGGACCATCATGATCCATTCCCAGCCTCTCTCTTTGAACACTCCCTGTTGTGCCCTTTGTTTGTCAGCAGCATTCAACTACTGCTGGTTCTTTCTGCGTGCCGCCTCTGTCCGCTCCCATTCACTGCTCGTTTGTGTACTTGCCTTTGCCTCTCAGCCTGGAATGCTCTCCCCTCTGCTGGATGACTTCTCTGCTCCTTTAATCCCTAACTATGATGTCCCCTTCTCCAGGAAGTCTTCCCTGCCATCCCCATGCTGTCCCGCCCTCTATTCTCCTTCCTCCCAGAATGCCCTGGCCTGGCTCCATCTTCATAGCTTCTCCATCACGTCCCAGGAGGAGGGACAAATCAGTATGTCTTATTAATCTTTTTATCCCCTTGTGCCTATTGCTCTGCCTAGAATATAGTAAAAAAAAAAAAAAATAGTGAATTTTGAATGATGAATTGTACTGTACCATCATTTTATGCACAGCCCGCATTGAGCAATGTCTGGTACATAGTAGGCCTTGGTGAATGAGTACTGCATGAACCCCTGAGTGTCTCCCTGTACAGGGTCATAATTAATATTAGAAGTATAGCATTATGGACCTTTAACCCAGGCATCTTCATTTTATAGGCCAAGAAAGCAGATTCTAAATGGATTATGTCTTAAAGTCACACAGCCAGTTGGCAATGGCCTGCTTTGTACTTCATGTCCACCAAGAAATCTTCTGAGCCTCATTTGGTTCCCAAATTAGTTTTTCTATAGTGAGAACATACTGCCTGCCTGCCAAGCACAAGAATCAATCTGTTTAACAATTTTGTTTCTCAGTGAATTCTAATTTTCTGTTTTATTATATAATCCTGCAGAAATAAATTATATTATGTTAAATACTTACATAGCCCATAGCCTTGCTTTCTTAAATAGCTTTTCAAAAAAAAAGCTTTGTTTTGTTTTGTTTTTTGAGACAGAGTCTCACTCTGTCACCCAGGCTATGGTGTAGTAGCATTATCATAGCTCACTGCAACCTCAAACTCCTGGGCTCAAGAGATCCTCCTACCTCAGTCTCCCAAAGTGCTAGGATTACGAACATTAGCCACCATGCCTGGCCTCTTTAAAAGCTTTCTATCAAAAAAAAAGTGGTGGTCTTGTGCTAAGATGACATAGAATTTGTAGGGGTGTGAGGAAACTCACAATAAGATAAACTTACAATAAGGCAGATTAATAAGAGAACGAGATTAATTTGCTGTGTGCTTGGGGAGAATCACAAGAGTGATTGCCAAATATCCCAGTGGAGTCCAGAAGTTTAAGCACCCTCATTTTAGAGGGGGAGATGAGGACTTTAGGTAATTCTGTTGAGTGGCAGTAAGTGGTTGCCAGGGAGGATGAATAGAGAACTGGGGAGAATAAATAGATGGGGGAACAGATTGACTTATAAGTGATTCTCTTTGGAAATTAAATTAACCTGAGAGACAGGTATTATATTAAAAATGATTTGAACCAGGTCTGGTTGCTTTCTTGATCTTTTCTGCAACATATTGAGATAAAAGGAGGGGAAGGGAAGTCACTTCTTTTTGATGGGTCTGATTTTTTTTGTGAAGAAATAGGGAAGGCCCCTTCCAATGTCTGCTGATCTTTAAGGGCCTTTAATTTAAAACACTCTTTATCTCAAGGAGTCATATTTTGGAGTGAAATTTCCTGAGCTCCTTCAAATTATATACTCACATTATACCTGTCTCAAATGCCTGGTTTTGGTATCATGCTATTATTTTGTGACATACAACCGTTGGGGGCAACTGGGTGAAGGGTACACATGACCTCTCTGTACTACCTTGCAGTTTCCTATGAATCTATAATTATTTCAGAATAAAAAGATTTTTTTTTTTTTTTTTTTTGAGACAGAATCTCACTCTGTTGCCTGGGCTAGAGTGCTGTGGCGTCAGCCTAGCTCACAGCAACCTCAAACTCCTGGGCTCAAGCAATCCTCCTGCCTCAGCCTCCCGAGTAGCTGGGACTACCTGCATGTACCACCATGCCCGGCTAACTTTTTCTATATATTTTTTGTTGTCGGGTTAATTTCTTCCTATTTTTTAGTAGAGACGGGGTCTCGCTGTTGCTCAGGCTGGTCTCGAACTCCTGACTTCGAGCAGTCCTCCTGCCTCAGCCTCCCAGAGTGCTAGGATTACAGACATGAGCCACCACGCCTGGCCAAAAAGATTTTTTAACAAGGTAATGGTGTGAATGTTTAGGCACCAAATTATAAAGTTTTCTGGAAAATAAATTGCTCTGGAACTTACCATCTTCTGTATGTCCTTGACAAGTAGATTCAGTGACAAGAATGGAGCTTACAGAGATCTTTAGTACTCACCATGCTGGGTTGTTTACATTCTAAATCAGTGACTATTCCAAACTACTAAGACAAATAATGTCTTAAAGTTGGTAATTTTTAGTAGCAGGTAGATGGTTCTCTTGATTTTTTTTTCTTTAAATATTTCACAAAGAATTGTCTGTGGGCATGGTGTGTGGGATTTCATCACAGCACAGCCCGTTTTTCTGGTAATGACACCTTGATAGGGCTCTTCATGCTTTGCCTAGGGAGAGTGCTCTTTTTTGCACAGTTTGAAACTCTGACTCACTCCATTCGGCTGCTGGTGTTTCATACACACACTCCTCTTTCAGCATCACTCCTGGAAGTGGGATTAATTTGGGCCCAGTTCTCATTCTGACACAGGTGACTGGGCTATGGGGATTGGCAGCAGACCCCCAACATTCACAAGGGATCCTTCCCAAGACATCTGAATGCTCAAACCTCAGAAAACCTCTCATAATTTTCTGAGTTTCACTGGCTGTAAAACAGAAACAGTGATACTTATCCTCCAGGGTTGTTCTGAATGTTAAGTTTTGAAGGTTAAGTGAGATCTTGAATTAACTGAGAATTATAAGTTAATGATAATAGTAATGGGAAGAAATCATAAGAAATAAGCTGGGTGTGGTGGTGGCACCTGTAGTCCTAGCTACTCAGGAGGCTGAGGCAGGAGGATCGCTTGAGCCCAGGAGTTTGAGGTTACAGTGAGCTATGATGATGCCACTGCAGCCTAGCCCGGGTGATAGAGCGAGACCCTATCTCAAAATAAATAAATAAATGGAATAAGAAGAAGAAGAAATAACTGAGAATGAGTGTTTGGTGAGGCACACTAGGTAACTAATGACTTACCCCTACAGCACTTCAAATTTGTGCCTTTTCAAAGTAACAAGTTGCTACTTGACATGGCTTTCCCTTCCTCAAATTATTGAAACCTTGAATGTTGCATGAAAATGGATCTACTTTACCTGAAGAGAGGGTCTTTTCCAGCAACAGTCAGGGTTTCTGAGGGTCCTCTGAGTGTACATGTGGAGTACTGGAAGAGCTCCTGGGAAAAAGAAAACAGCATGGTATTAAGTTGAAATTGCTAGTATTCAATAATTGTTACCTTAGAAACTTCCAGTGTTACAGCTTTGAACCTATACTTCTGCCGAGTACCAGTGAACAGCACCATGGGAGTGCAGCCTGGATGTGGTTGGAGAGAGGGTGGGCAGTTAATCCTTGTAGGAGCCAAGCTCAGGGTTGTGAAGACCTGAGGGCAACCAGGAGCCATTGAAGGGCTTTAAGGAAAAGAATGACCCCATCAGATTTGTCCTTCAGCATCATCCTTGTGACCATGGCATGGAATACAGATGGGGTGGGGGGTCTCGACAAGAGGCTTCCTATAATACTTCGTTAACACATAACTGCCGTGTGAGTTATATTTAACTTATGCTAGTTTTGAGCCCGGGGCCTCGTGAAGCATATGTAACTGCAGTTGGTTCGTGAAAATCTTACTTGTTGGTGTTCTTATTGTTACAATAATATTGACAACTTAATTGCATGTAACTCATGCACACAAAACAATAAAAAATCAATTTTTTATTAAATTAGAAAGGATCGTTTTGTTTTTGAAGTTTTTATTCTATTGTTGTAATAAAACATGTGGCCCAAGGAAAAAATTTTTTTTCTAGTGTGGTAGTCAGTGTGTTAATTCAAGTGAGGTCAGGCGTGGTGGCTCACGCCTGTAATCCCAGCATTTTGGAAGGCCCAGGTGGAAGGATCACTTGAGGCCAAGAATTGAAGACCAGCTTGGGCAACATAGTAAGACCTCATCTCTGAAAGAAAAGGAAAAAAGAAAAACAAGAAAAATTAGCTGGGACTAAAGGTGGTATACAACTTTAGTCCCAGCTACTCAGGAGGCTGAGCCCAGGAGTCCTAGGCTGCAGTAAGCTCTGATCACACCACTGCACTCCAGCCTAGGTGACAGAGCGAGACTCGTCTCTAAAAAATTAAATTAAATGATTCAAGTGACAGAGATTGATGTTGGTGAATGGAGAGAAGTGGACGAGGAGGTGGACTCTGTAGGACCTGGGCACTGATTGGATGTGGGGAGTGGAGGAGGGGTAGCTGTCTGGTTTCTGGTTTCTGTGGCTGGGTGGCTAGTAGTGTCCTTTTCTGAGATGGGAACAGAGGAAAGGAAGATAGGACTGGGGAGAAGCTGGCATAAACTTTGGACAGCTTTCACTCGAATTATCGATGTACACTCAAGTAGAGGCCTGCTAGGTAAGTCTTTGTACAGGCAGGAGTCAGGAGCTCTGCAGAGGTGGGTGGATTAGGTACAGAAATACTCGCTGAGTGCTAGGCACTGTCCTAAGTCCTGGGGTCTCTGCTCTTCATCCTAATGGGGGAGCTGGGCTCATTCAGCCGGGTGCCTCCGATGGGGGAATCAACAAGGAAGTCTGTCGGGAGTAGTAGGTGATGGTGAGTGACTGAAGAGATCAGCCACCTGTGTTATGCGATGCGTCGTCATCCAGGAAGGATCAGAGGGAAGCAGCTTTCTGGGCGAAGGAGCACAGGAATGAGCAGGCGCATCCCAGATGCTCTAAGGAGGCCGTGTGACCCAGCGTGGGACACACTGGGGGTGGTGAAAGGAGCTTGGCCTGGGTGGGGATCGGTGTTTGGTCCCAGGGCAGCTGGGTTTGTTCTGAGCTGTTCGCTCATAGGAGTTTGAAGACATGGGAATGGGTGGAAAATCTCAGGGAGAGAGCACAGAGTGAAAAGGGGAGAGCACTTCGATATTTAATCCAAGGGCAGGAGAAAAGGAGACTTCTCAAAGGAAACTGAGAAGAAAACCAGAAAAGTAGAAGAGAAGGCAAGAGAATGTTGTAGAGAAGTGTGAGGAAAGAGAACTTGAAAGATGGAGGGAATTATGAAGTGGCAGATGGTGGAGGGAGGGGTGAGTGGGAAAGGAAGGCCTGAAAGTGCGGCCTGCAAGTGGCAGCATGAAGAACATTGCTGACCTTCGTGACCTTCGGAGGGCGCCCTCCTCGGCATCGGCATCGCCCTCCTTCCCAGACCGGAGGCGGGGCGGGGGGCGGGGACGGGGTGGGGGGGAGCTGCCCCATATTGCAGTAGACCAAGGTGCTGGCTCGCAGGGGTGGCGATGTGTGGTACCTGGCTCGTAGGAGGATGACAGAAGAAGCAAAGAAGAGGGGGAAGGAGGAGAAGCAAGTTTCCCAGTGAGGAAGGGCAGGAAGCAGCAGTGGCTGTCCCAGGTCGCTACCTGTGCATAGGAAGCACTGATGAGAGAGCCACACCTGTCTCCAACAGCCACATCTGCTAACTCAGAGTGGAAGAGTGTAGGTACTGTCATTCTTAGGTGAGTTTGACCACAGAGCACCCTGAGATTGCAGTGGTGGGTGGTAGAAGGAGGAAGTGGAGACTGGGCGAGGGACCCTCCTGTCAGGCTAGTGCGTGGGGGGTGACAGGATGCTGCTTAGCGGTCCACAAGGTGTGACTAGCTCCAGTTTGATTCAGAGCAGTGTCAACATCCTGGAGCCTTTCCCAGAGCAGAAGGTGGGGGTGGCACCTGGAGGCGGAGACCTCCCAGGAGGGAGCGGGCACTGGCCACTGGGAGTCAGGCTGCAGTGTCCTTGGTGGAAAGTGAACTCGGTGGCACACACCGTTCTCCAGCAGACCGTGGACATCTGACCGCATTCTCTCCCAGAACTGGGTCTTCCTAGAGCCCTGTTTGCAGAGAGCCTCTGAGCTGAGTGCCCAGAAGTATCACATACGATGAGAACAGGCTCATGTATTTATTATTTTTATTTTTTCATGTACTTATTTACGGCAGCCAGTCTTATATTGCTTTATAACATCTTGTGTGTTTGTTTTTACATAACTTGTAATCTGTTCAGGCTGTTTTCCCACCTCTACTGGAGCTTAGGCTTGAAGGCTTACTCATTTTTGCCTTCCTCTGTAGTGCCCTGCACATACCAGGCACTCTGCAAATGCTCAAGGCTAAAAAATCTGCCAGGACCACCACATTCCACACTCCCCATTCCTGCCTACATCATTCCAGTTAAATTTTGTGAGTAGTTGAGAAAACGGCCCAGTGTTTCCTTTGGCTAAAAGCAATTGGTATTGCAAAATTGAGTTCTTACTTTGGAACTTGACTACAGCTGTTTGCATGTGGATATTAAAAGAGGGAGTGATAGCTTTTATAACTGTTAGGGCGGAGAAGGAATCCGTTTCTAATCTGGGATGAGCAGCTGACTCATCAAGTGCCTTGACCCCTTAGGTTCGGTTCCATCTTTCCCCTTAGGAATATGGAAAACTGAGCTCCCAGGTTCGCAGACAGCCCAGACCTGGCACTGGTGGAGCAAAAGGAAATAATAGAAAAAACAAAAATCCAAGAAATGTTAGCAGCTCATTTTTATTTTTTCTGACCTTCAACAGGTATGACTTTACCTTCCCCAAAGGAAAACTTTTCAAACAATGGCTTTTATAAAGGATTCATTTTAGGAGCATGGCTCCCATCCCCTTTCCCCCTAGGTGGCAGTAGGAAGCAGAAGAATCTACATGAAAGTAAAGTCCTGTTCTTGAACTGGGGCCTAGGATTGAGTTACTTACCTCTGCCCTACAGTTACATTTGTCAGGCATTCCTAAGGTTTTTTCAGACCAACTTAGGCACCCATATATGGATTTAAAGAAATACTGACTCAGCTAGGATTTGTGGAGCGCTGTGCAGTCAGCTTTAACAGTTAAGGGGGAAAAAACAAATGGGAGCATTAGAATTGGGACTTTGAGGTTGAGAAAATGGTCCTCTTTGGTGTCCAGTGGGTAGTCTGCTACTGAGAGCTGGTGCCCATGAAGTTGCCTTGGGCAGGACCCCCAGGTTGGAATACTTCTGCACTCTGCTCCTACGTTGGGCGTGGTGGTCAGGATGGCCCTTCTCTGCAACGGGAGGAACAGCACAGAGTGCTGACTCCTCAGAAATCTCTTAAAGATAATAATTAAAGATGTTATTTGGGACATTTTTTAATAACACACTGGAGATGTTTAGTGTTAGAAGGGAGGGATGATATTGGGGGTGGGGGATGAAATACAAAAATGTAATACAGGTAAACATAGGAAAGGAACAGTACATGTTTAGAGGCTGAGCAAAGGCACCTCTTTTGGGCAATGGAGGAGTCAAATCCTGACAGCTGAACACGAGGCTGGGGAAATAGTGGAAAGATACCATCTCTCTCCTCCCTCTCCTACCTCTATCATGTTCTCATCATGAAATCCCTGCCCCAGAACTCTGAGGGTACTCATTCATTAATATACTGTTCTTGTTCTGTAGTCACGTCCCATGTCCTAGAAGACTGGGAGCCCGTGAGAGCAGGAGCCACCTTATTCATCTTTACGTGCTCCACAGCACTTGTCTCTGGCACAAGGTGGACTCTTAATAAGGTTAGCTGAAGGCATCTTGTTGGGGAGAAAAGGGGAAGCAGAGAGTTACGGTGCCAGACCAAACATGATTGTGTTCACATGCACGGTCTTGGTAAGAAGTGGCCAGGCCTGTGTGGGTGGTGGTTGGGAACAGGGGAGTGGGTTGACGGGGAGGAAAGTGGGACGAGAGCTGCGAGGCAGTCGCCTGCATGGCATGTGAGGGAGCAGCCCAGCCTGGGGAGAAGAGGTGGGCCCGAGGAGGGCGTGAACACTGGCCTGTGTAGCCAGATGGAGGCGTGGTGCTCTGGTCAGCACCCACCAACACCTGAGGGAGAAACCTTACTCGTCAGGGCTCCTTCAGTTGACAGCAACAGAAATTCAAGTTAAACTGGCTTAACACAGGAAGGAAGTTATTGATTGACATAAGCAGAAAGTCTAGGGGGTAGCTGGTCTCAGGTACACCTAGATCCAGGGCTCAATGACATACTCAAAAATGCAGGTGTATCCTTTGGCCCTTTTTCATTGGCTCCATTCTCGGGCAAACCCTCAGATGAGGTGGCTATGGGTAGCATCAGGCTTGTATCCTGCACAAAGAGAGGACTGCAGAGGTCCAGGGACTGACACCTCACTTCCCCACGGCTGAACTAGACATCGATTCTGCCCAGTACAGAACTGGTGAGAGGCAGTGTTGTCGGGGATAGAGGTTTGTTCCCAGAAGAGGGGGGTGAGCCTGGGCAAGCATCCCCCAGGAGCACTGCAGAGCACAGGCCCCTGGCTTTCGTTGCTGCTGCAAGCAGGGAGGCCTTGTGCATGAAGTGTACCTACATCTCTCTTTTTCATTGTTTTTCAGCATCTTCATGATACGGTGAAGAGGAATCTTGACAGCGCCGCCTCCCCTCAGAATGGCGATCAACAGAATGGCTATGGAGAACTCTTCCCTGGGCATAAGAAGACCCGCCGGGAGGCCCCTCTGGGAGGAGCCGTCTCTTCCAATGGACTGCCTCCAGCCTCCCCGTGCGGGCAGCCTGACAAGCCTCCTGGGGGAGAGGCCTTGCAGTCCAGTGGGAAGCACCCTCTGGGGCTAGACTCTGTCAACAAAAAATGCCTGGCTGACTCGAGCCTCCACTTGAATGGAGGGAGTAACCCCAGTGAGTCATTTGCTCTGAGCCTGAGTAAAGAACTGAAGCAGGAACCTGTCGATGACCTGCCTTGCATGATTGCTGGGGCTGGAGGCTCCATAGCGCAAAGCAACCTCATGCCTGACCTCAACCTGAACGAACAGGAGTGGAAGGAGCTCATCGAGGAGCTGAACAGGTCAGTGCCCGATGAAGACATGAAGGACCTGTTTAATGAGGACTTTGAGGAGAAGAAGGACCCAGAGTCTTCTGGTTCTGCCACACAAACCCCCTTGGCACAGGACGTTAATATTAAGACGGAATTCTCCCCAGCAGCCTTTGAGCAAGAACAGTTAGGCTCTCCACAAGTGAGGGCTGGGTCTGCAGGACAGACCTTTTTGGGGCCTTCGTCCGCCCCTGTGAGCACAGATTCTCCCAGCCTGGGAGGCTCTCAGACCTTGTTCCACACCTCTGGTCAGCCTGGGGCAGACAATACCAGTCCAAACCTGATGCCGGCATCAGCCCAAGCCCACAATACACAAAGAGCCCTCGCGAGTGTAGTGTTGCCTACCCAGGGTCCAGGAGGGGCCTCAGAGCTGTCCTCTGCCCACCAGCTCCAGCAGATTGCTGCCAAGCAGAAGCGCGAGCACATGCTCCAGAACCCACAGCAGGCCACCCCAGCACCAGCCCCCAGCCAGATGTCTACATGGCAGCAGACGGGGCCCTCCCATAGTCCCTTAGATGTCCCTTACCCCATGGAGAAGCCTGCCAGCCCTCCTGGCTATAAGCAAGACTTCACTAACTCCAAACTGCTCATGATGCCTAGTGTGAACAAGAGTTCCCCTCGGCCTGGAGGACCCTACCTCCAGCCCAGCCATGTGAACCTGCTGAGTCACCAGCCACCAAGTAACTTGAACTCTGTGAATAACCCAGGGTCAGTGCTGGACTATGGCAATACCAAACCCCTTTCTCATTACAAAGCAGACTGTGGGCAAGGCAGCCCTGGGTCTGGCCAGAGCAAGCCAGCCCTAGTGGCTTATCTTCCCCAGCAGCTGTCCCATCTGAGCAATGAGCAAAACCCCTTGTTTCTGATGAAACCAAAGCCAGGAAGTATGCCCTTCCGATCACTAGTTCCACCTGGCCAGGTAAGTATGTGGCTTCCTTTTCTGTCACTGCTGCAGATACTTTAGTGAGGTTACTCGCTAAGTTGGATGTAAATTCGGTCCAAAGTAGTCGTGGGAACAGAGGGAGGAGGAGCAGCTGCTGTCCTTTGACTCCTTTGGGAGTGACATTTATAAAATAAACCAGGGTCGATTCTTAATAAACAAAAATAGAGTAAAATTCCCTAGTATAATTTGATTTTAAATGCATAAACATTTGAAAAATCACCTGCATTTAGTCCAGTGTCTCTTTCATGCCATAGGATTTAAATTAAGTCATTTGTGGCTGTGCTTTTACAGGTAAAGATCACATTCAATGTGCTTCTTAGAGGTTTTGCTTTTTTACCACCTTTTAGATCTCTGTGTTCAGAATCCTTTAGTTTTTTGTATGCTTGTAGCATTTTAGTTCTGTGCTGCTTCCCAGCACATCTAAACCCTGTAGTTACTTAGTCATGATGCTCAAGCCGAGCAGAGTCACGTGGCTCTGGAGGGGAGAAAGAGCCCTGTAGGTTGGCTCCTGTTTCCCACTACTATACGTGAACCTTTGTGTATGTATCTTTGTGTATTTGTAGCACACTCTAAAATTTTAAAAATCAAAAATTTAAAAACTCAATGCTGGTAGTATCTTGAGAAATTGACACACTCCTATATTGGTGAGGGTATGTAACTGGGCACACTGTTTCTGGGAAGTAATTGGCATTATGTGTTTTTCATAAGCCATAAAAATGTCCATAAATATTGACATATTCTACCCCCTGCAAGTTGGTCTAAAGAAATAATCCAGAACAAAAAAGTTATACATAAGAGATATTCATTGCATGATTATTTCTAATAGCCAAAACCTGGAAGCAGTTTAAGCATCTCCCAGTAGGAGAATCCATGTATAAATATTGATGCTTCCACTTATTTCAGCCATTAAAATGTTACACAGCCATGAAACACAACCTTAGCAAAGGCAAAGCAACACAGTGATGAATGTCATTTGAGTAGTGCTTTGCTTGCGCTGTACTCTCAGTAGTCCTTAAGCTTCTGGTGACTGGAATGAAATCACACCACAGAATCTAAGATTAGAATCTTGAGAGGATTAAATATACAAACAAATAAGAACTGGAAAGGAGCTCAAAAAGTTGAACTTGTTTAAATAATAATTTCTTTTTGCCTTCTTCCTGTGCTTAGTTTTCCTCTTTTCTTTTAAATGTAAGTTACGATGTTGGATAATATTGTGGTAGCCTTGGCTATGACTCTCACTTTCAGTTTATGTGTTAACAGAAAATATCTGTTTAAGTTCTCATTGATACTGTGTATTTTTTGGAACATGGGTATCTGACAAAAGCTAAGCATTCTCTTCCCAGTGAAATGCTTGTACGCAAGTGGACAGACATCCAGTTTCAGGCAGTTCAGGAATGCCCCAAAGGTTCACGCACATGGAATGTTGTGTGTCTGTCAACCAAAACCCTCTTCAGAGTGTTCTTCTGTGGGTCTCCTCCGCATTCAGACATTCTGATAATCGAGTGTTTATAAGCCTCGGTTGCTTACTGGAACTATCTTGTGCAAGTGTGAGAGCTTCAATATGTTTAATGTAAAACCACATTTTTGCCACTGATGAATCATAGTGAGCAAGGCTAACGTGTGGAGTGGTTGTTCATTGCTAAGTGCCTGCATGCTCGGATGTCATTGCTCTGGGCTGCGCCCCAACCCTGTGAGATGGTGGTTAGAGTCAGCAGAGGCTTGGCTTCAAGAGAGTGAGCCTTGAATGCGGCTCTCACTGGGTGGGGCATATCTGGTCTGATCAGAGCTTAGAGACTTCACTGGCTCCCCTGTGTTGACAGGAGCAGAACCCTTCCAGTGTCCCTGTACCAGCCCCGGCTGCCAGTGTTGGGACCCAGCCGCCTGCTGTGTCCGTGGCCAGCTCTCACAACAGCTCCCCCTATCTCAGCAGCCAGCAGCAGGCGGCTGTAATGAAGCAGCATCAGATGATTTTGGACCAACAGAAACAGAGGGAGCAGCAGCAAAAGCATTTGCAGCAACAGCAGTTCCTTCAAAGGCAGCAGCATCTTCTGGCAGAACAGGTAAAAAGAAAGATAGAAGAAAACTGCCCCACTCTCTACCTCCACCTGCTTCCTGAGTCACTGCAGTGGTCACAAGCTCCACTTGTGCATGTAGATCAGCACTGATTTTGTAGGCATGGTGTTACAGTGGTTTGCCCTTTAAAAACTCCTTTCCAGGAGTGTGGCATTTCTCAGACAGAGGTGGCCTATGTCAGAAGCTGCTTTGTGTCACTTAGTGGGGTTAATGAAGGTACAGTCTGTGGCTAAAACTTCATGTAAGGGGCATTTCCCCATGTTGCTGGTTGGCAGCTTCCAAACCACTGAACTCACTTGTCCATACATCTGCTGTGGGGCCCAGCTTTGCTGTAAATACAGTTTGTTATAAGCCAGAACATGAAGAGTGAAGATGTCCTTAAGGTTCTAGAATCAGGACACACAGTTCACTCACTTAGTCACCAAGTGTAGTGTGCAGGCACGAAGGGTAACAAGTGTGAGTTCACAGGATTTTAAATTACACCTTAAGACAATGGAACTAGCTCCAGAGAGTGAAGTTGATTCAGGATGATCACTGCCTTAGTTTTGCCATTTAGAAAAATAACAGCTTTATTGGGATATAATTCACATACCATTTAAAGTAAACAATTCAGTGGGTTTTAGTATATTTACAGAGTTGTACAACCATCAGCACAGTCCATGGTATAACCCTTCCATCACCCACAAACCAACCTTGTACCTGTGAGCAGCCATTCTCCCACCCCTAGCCTCCCCAACCCTCGGTGACAGCTAGTCCACCTCTGCGTCAACAGACCTGCCTGCTCTGGACATTTCGTACGACTGTTTTCACGATGCAGCCATGTGCCGGTGTCAGTACTTCATAGGATTGCACTGTATATCCAGGATAGGCTACATTGTATTCATTTATCTATTGAGGAGTATTTGAGTTGCTTCCCCTTTTTGGCTGTTATGAACAGTGCTGCTATGAGCATTCACATGCAGGTTTTCATATGGACATGTTTTCGTTTCTCTTGGATATATATCTAGGAGTGAAGTTGCTGGGTCATGTGGTAATTCTTACCTTTAACCTTTGGAGGAACTGCCAGAGTGTTCTCTGCAGTGGCTGTACTATTTTACATTCCCACCAGCAGTGTATGAGGGTGCCGGTTTCTCCACATCCTCAGCAATGCTTATTAATGTCTGAGTTTTGATTCTAGCCATCCTAGTAGGTGTGAAGTGGGATCTCATCATGGCTTTGATTTTCATTTGCCTAATCTGCCCTCCACCTTTTTTTTTTTTTTTTTTTTTTGAGACACAGTCTCACTCTGTTACCCGGGCTAGAGTGCCATGGCATCAGCCTAGCTCACAGCAACCTCAAACTCCTGGGCTCAAGCGATCCTCCTGCCTCAGCCTCCCGAGTAGCTGGGACTACAGGCATGCGCCACCATGCCCGGCTAATTTTTTCTATATATTTTTAGTTGTCCAGCTAATTTCTTTCTATTTTTAGTAGAGACGGGGTGTCGCTCTTGCTCAGGCTGGTGCCCTCCATTTTTTTAAACTGATAGACCTACCTTTTTTCTTATCCATTGCTCCTTAGGTCTGTTTCATACTATTTATTAAAACCCCTGAAGTAAAATCATTAGCACTATTTCCACAGGAGCCCATTTGTGAGTGACACACTTGGACGATTTACTTTTCTCTGGCCTAACTCTGTTTGGTTTTGTTTTATGTGGGTTTTGCTGTTTTGTTGTTCTTGGCGTTTTCTAGGAGAAGCAGCAGTTTCAGCGCCATTTGACCCGCCCACCACCCCAGTACCAAGACCCAACACAAAGCACCTTTCCGCAGCAGGTCGGACAGTTCCCAGGTAAGGGGGTGTCTAAGCGAGAAAGCGGGAGCAGGGAGGCAGGCCCCAGGCGGGCGTGCCCATGGAGCGTCACAGCTTGTGTTGGTCACTGTGCAGTGCTGGTTGAGTTCCTGCTCTCTGCCCAGCTTTACGCTTGGGACTAAGGCCTTTATCATCTCAACTTCAGTCTGTCTAAGGAGCCTGGCTTTCTAGTTACCCCGGGCCCAGGAGAAGAGGGCACAGAGGCAGACAACTGGAAATACTTCTGCTGGGTCTCTGGCCATGCATGAAGTGGCTTCCATAATTCTTAAGGAAGTTCTTTGCTTCTGCCTTTATGTGTTTTCAAAAAATGACCCTCTCCTATTTTCCAGATAAAGAGAGACTTGGTGTGGTTGTGTGGCCTTTTGCTTCTTTTGTCTCCTCCTGCTGACTCACTTTGGTGTCACAGATGGCAGCGTCAGCAGTGGACGGTTGGCCAGAAAAGGGCAGGAAGTACACTGTGGTCTCAGCTGTTGCCTCTGAGCTGTGCCACTGGAACTTGCTTAGACCTCCCCTCTAGAAATGCGTAGAAATTTCACAGGATAGATGCAGTAAGACCTGGCCTGCACCTGCCTCTTCTTACCCATCTTGGAGTGTCTCAGAAACCTCTCTTCTTCACTTAGGCAGTACTCTCGCTGTAAGTGTCCCAGAGAGACTGACCACAGCCATGTGTCCTGGAGGAGAGTAGAAGGGCTGCGTGTGCTAACTGGGAATGTGGAGTGGAAGACTTAACGCGTCTCAGAAGCCTGGGTTTGGCCCTTGGCTCCTGCCTTCAGTCCCCTCTGACGTGGCGTGGGCTGTCAATGGGAGTGAGATCGGATATTTCACCTCCTCTTTTCTTCAGCCCGATTTTTATTTAGGCGCTAGTAGACAGAGGAAGAGGAAAAACAAAGTACTAGGTTAGGGCCAATCCCTGAATAATCCCTCTTTATCTGGAAAATAGGAGAGGGTCATTTTTTGAAAACACATAAAGGCAGAAGCAAAGAACTTTCTTAAGAATTACAGAAGCCACTTCCTGTATGGCCCAGGGACTCTCCTACCCACAAAAACCTGTCTCGGTTAACAGGTGTTGCCATGTGTCCATTGTTCACACCGGAAGCCCTGGGTAGCAGGTTCCCTGAGCACAGGGCCCTCTCTGTCTGTTCTACGCCATCTCCCCAGCAGGTGCTCAGAAATTATCTGGTGATCTCCTGCCAGCCTCCTTCCTCTCTTGACCATCTTGTCATTTTGGGATAAACAGTAAGGTCTCAGAAATGTCTCCACACGTCTGGATCCCCCATTCCCGCCTTGCCACACTGTGTCACTTCCTCATCTAAGATCAGAACTGCTTCTCGCAGCAGGGTCTGAACTACAGTCCCAGTCCCATGAGTGTGGGCTTTACAACCCTGTTCCTCACATGCTGGCCACAGCTCTTCCCTGTCTGGCCAGGACTAGCTTTTCCATTTTATCTCTAAACAGCTGGCCCCTGTCTCCACACCCCAGCCATGGCCAGCCTCTTCAAGTTCTCCAGATGGACTGCCTTTCATAATTCTGCCTTTGCACATTCTTTTCTCTGCCTAGAATATACTTTTTCTCCAAACTGTTGAATTGCTAAATTTCTGTGCTTTTTAAACCCAGTATATCTGCTACCATCTCTCTGAGGCCCTCACACATCTTTCCCAGACACTGAGGCGTCAGGCCCCTGTGTTCCCACACCCTGCTGTCCAGGCTGTGACCCTGTCATACCATGTGGTGACTTTGCCTCTCAGGGCAGATCTTGGGTTAGATCCATCTTGAAGTCCCCAGTGCCTAGCTTAGGGCCCCCACAGAGCAGAAATTTCATGTGTGTTTGAAAACTGAATGAACCAGTCCACTGGCTTTCCCTCCCCTGTGCCTTTCTGAAGCCTATCATTGTTCCAGGCCTGGCCTCCATTCCACCGTGGGGGAGATTTTCTACCCCTCCAGCCCCCAGAGCTCTCTTCCTCACAGTGTACCACTGACCACGAGACGTCTGGTGTCATGATTTTGCATATAGGATAGGGGCTGTAACTTGGGTCTCAGAGGTGTCTCCATGGTGGGGGTCAAGAAATGCCAGCTTGGCTGGGTGTGGTGGCTCACCCCTGTAATTCTAGCACTTTGGGAGGCCGAGGTGAGAGGATCACTTGAGGCCTGGAGTTTGAGGCCAGCCTGGGCAACATAGCAAGACTCCATCTCTACAAATAAAATTTTAAAATTATCCAGGCATGGTGGCATACACCTATAGTCCCAGCTACTCTGGAAGCTGAGGCAGGAGGATCTCTGAAGCCCAGGAGTTTGAGGTTGCTGTGGGCTGTGATCGGTCCAGTGCACTTCAGCATGGGCAACAGAGCAACACCCTGTCTCTAAAAGAGAAAAATATATATATATATATATAACAAAAAAAAAAAGAAATGCCAGCTTGATTGACAAAATCTCCTCTGTCTTCTAGGGTCGTCTGCTGCCATGCCTGGCATGAACAACTTGAGTCCGTCCAACTCCAGCTGTCCTCGAGTGTTCCCCCAGGCTGGGAATCTGATGCCAATGTGCCCTGGACACACTTCGGTTTCCTCTCTCCCCTCAAACTCAGGCCAGCAGGACCGGGCTGTGGCTCAGTTTGCCGGCTCCCAAAGCATGCCTCAGAGCAGCCTCTATGGCATGTCCTCTGGCATAACCCAGATAGTTGCCCAGCCCGCCCCACAGGCCACCAACGGACATGGCCACATTCCACGGCAGACCAGCGTGGGCCAGAACACCTCAGTTTCAGCTCCCTATGGGCAGAACTCTCTAGGAAGCTCTGGCCTCTCCCAGCAGCACAATAAGGGGACCCTCAACTCTGGTTTAACTAAGCCACAGGTCCCAAGGGTGTCAGCCGCCATTGGAGGCCAGAATCCCTCATGGCAACATCAGGGAATGCCGAACCTGAGTGGCCAGACCCCAGGGAACAGGAGCGTGAGCCCCTTCACTGCAGCCTCCAGTTTCCACATGCAGCAGGCCCACCTGAAAATGTCCAGCCCACAGTTCTCCCAGGCGATGCCCAGCAGGCCCATGGCCCCCATGAGCTCAGCAGCTGCGGCCGGGTCCTTGCTGCCCCCGGTGAGCGCGCAGCAGAGGACCAGTGCCCCTGCCACAGCACCTCCCCAGGCAGCCACGCAGCAGGGCTTGCCTGGCCTGAGCCCAGCAGGGCCTGAGTTGGGGGCCTTCAGCCAGAGCCCAGCCTCACAGATGGGCGGCCGGGTGGGGCTGCATTGCGCCCAGGCCTACCCCGTGCGGACCGCGGGCCAGGAACTGCCCTTTGCCTACAGCGGGCAGCCAGGCAGCAGCGGGCTGTCCAGTGTGGCTGGGCACACCGATCTGATTGACTCCCTGCTGAAGAACAGGACTTCAGAGGAGTGGATGAATGATTTGGATGACCTTTTAGGGTCTCAGTAGTGGAGGGATTTGTGGTGGTTTTAGTATTCATACATCCTATATTTTTGTTCTCAGATTCAAGAAAGAGCAATTACCTTGGACCAAAAGCTTATGGCCCAAGGAGCTGGACAGGTAGAGCCCAGGCCCTGGCTGCGGCCTGGCTTGGTCAGGGTCCATGGGCATGTGGCTCCCCGGCCAGCAGTTGTGGTCCGCTGGGCTGGCCCCAGCCCGGCTGCTGGCATCATTACCTGGTATTGGAACAGCAGGATAGGATTCTAAAGGTGGTTTTGTATCCAAGTGACCAAAAACCAACAGTAACAATGGTGAAACCCCACAGTGTCAGGCTTATAAAAACCTTTGCCGTCATGTTGACTTTATCCAAGATTTCTCTACTTTCCCCGACGTTAGGGACAAGTTTTTGTTGAAACTTTATATAGCAGAATTTTTTGCAATTTGTAGCATAGGAAAGATTTTTTAAAAAATTTTAGAAGGTTTTTAAACAGATTAGGATAGGTGGTGGTTTAAGTCAATCAAGTGGCATTGGAGACCTAAGGTTTCCTTTCGATTAAGAGCCTTTTTTGTTTCTGCTCTGTCAGCTCTCAAGGGAGAAGGAGTCCATTGGAAAATCATTTCCATAGTGCAGGCTGTGACTGCGTGTGCCAAGAAGGAGCAGGATGCCGTGGGATGGCAAATCTGGTGACACAGATAGGGTCTTCCTAGCAGCTCCTCCTCCTTCCCAGGCCCCCAGGAACCCCTTCCTGCCATGCCCTGGCAGCAGGAGCCCAGGCAAATGCTGCAGGTAGAGATTTGGGGTTCCTGTGTCCTCTGTCATGCCACCCCACCTTCCGAGGTTCCTCTGAACACTCATGTTGAATGCAGGGGGAGCGTGGTGACTGTGTGGCTGTCACAGGTGTCTTTCCTTTACCCGTCTTCAGTTCCCATGATCTTTCTCTCTGCCTCCTCTTCTTCCTCTCTCCAGCCAAAGTGGAAAGCAATGATTTACTACATTGGAGGAGAAAGAAAGTCACTAGAATCCCTGGGGGCACCTTAGCATTGCACAGGTTTTGGGGAAGGAGGCTCAGGCTGGCCCACAGGAAGGAGCTCCACTTTTCTTAACGACCTCTGCCACTCCTGTGTTGGACGACTTGCACTTTTTAAAGAGATTGCTTTATAACACTAACACATCCTTCCTAAAGATTCAGGTGGACTTAACTAAACCAAGAGTCCACAAGATAGAATGTGGCATGTGGGCTGTTTGTGAAAAGGGAAGATGGGGAGGGCACTTCCCCACAAGGAAAGCACTGCGGTAAGCACAGGGCGAGGGCTTCACACAGAACGGTGGAGAGAAAGGAGTAGCTGAAGAGTGACTTCTATGTAGAGTGGTGCTGAGAAACCACAGCCCCATTTTCATTTTCATGCAGCCCCAAAATGGATCATTCAAGGAGCATCACACATAAAGAATTGAGCCAAGGGAAGTATTTACGCGACCAGCCTAAGTTGCTTTGAGAGGTTGTGAGAGGGTTGTACATGCATTGGTAATTATTTTGCACCAGCAGTGCCTTTCTCACTGAGGTTACTTAGACCCTCAGATCTTCTTCTCTAATAGCCATTTGCCACCCTTGGTGGTGTATGGGCCATTTCCCCTTAAAACACCCTCCCTGCCTTCCCCATATGCTTAGTTTAGCTCTCAAAGAAGGAGACGAATCATAAAGCCAGTGAAGACACCACCCTCTGAGTGAGTTCCCCAATCTGAAGGGGAAGGGAGTGACTTCAGCAGGTTTTCTGCCAAAAATAGAGCTGACAGCTGGTTATGGATCCTTTTCCTCTCCTATCTCCCTCCAGCTGCTGCCCACCTCCTGCCTCTGGCCCCAGGGCATTCGCCGGCCCCTGCACTCTGCCTTAGTCCTGGGCCGGCCACACAGCCTGGGCTCCTCACTTGCTGCAATGTCATAGCAATAAAATGTGATTCTTAGGATCCCCCCAGGAGCTGCCCATGGCTTTATTTATAAATCTGGTTTTGGGAGTCAGGGGAGGAGATGACTGCTTCTGTGCACAGCCCCGTCTTCCAGGAGCCACGACTCAGAAGAAAAGGGTGCTTGGACTTTTATTATACACATTTGCTTTGTGTAAATAAATGTTTACAATTTTATATTAAAGACGGAATAAGCGTTAGAGCTTCCAACTGTATATTTTTTACTTTTATAGATTTTTAAACTATGATCTTATATATGTGTTTTGGGGGAGCTATGATAAGTTTTATGGCAAACGGTTGGTATTGTTAACTTTTTATTGTCATCAAAAGTGCATAGAAATCCTATTAATCCCCTTATTCTTCTACTGCCCTTAACTCTGGTATACACCAAAAAAAAAAAGTTTCCTTGTTTTATCATTATAAAAATAATAAAAGTATTTTGCTAGTATGGAAACTGCCTGTGTATTTGACTTCACCTGGGGTCTGCTGGCAGGGAGAGTCAGGGGGGTGATTTCCTTTTGTGCCTTAGCTGCTTATTGTGCGTTGTTGGGGGCAGGGGTTGGTTTGATTGAAGCCTCAGGGTAACTTCTGCTATATGATGGTACATATTAAATAGAGCTAACGTCACCAGAGAAATCAGTCTCCCTCCTGTGTTTGGGGCTCACCCATGTCCTTGTGTCTAATTTGAGAGAAGTTGGACTAGATAACTCAGTGGTATCTTAGGTCCTTAGTGGTTCTGATGTTTTATTTAAAACCCTTAGGTTTACCCCCAAAGCATTTTTACTCCAGGTCCTATTTCGTTTCTCTTCAGGATGGGTTTTGTCTTTTCCCTTTTCTGTTGTAAGAGTGGTATGCTCTGGCGTGTCCATCCTACCCGTCAGTGTCACACTGTGAAGAGGAACCAGATGGTGGAGCCTGGACTTCGGGGGTGAGGGCGGCCCCTCTCACCAGAACTCCTCCCTGCTCTGGTCCTCTGTGAGCTGGAAGCAGGTCGGCCCAGGGAAGCCAGAGTTCCTGAAAGGGTGGAGGAAACACGTCCCATGATAGAGTTAAAAAAATAATAAAAAGGGGGAAATCTGTGACAAATACGAAATAACGTGCACAGCCTTGCCATGTAAGGCGCAGTAAAGGAAAAAGCTCCCCGTGAAATCTTGACTGAGGCGCGTGGCCTCTGCAGTCGTGGAAGGATGCAGGCTTTGGGTTTTGCTTGTCAGAGGCACAGCGATGAGTAACGAGGACTACTCGGGGTGGGTGTGGTGTGGTGAGCAGGCTGCTAGACGATTTTTGTGGGAAGAAAGTTTGCAAAAGTTGTCATCAAGCCCCTTAAAGTGTTCATGCCATGGCTGACCCTACAATTCCAATTCTGAGAAGCCATCCTTGAAATGATTCTGGATACAGAAAAAGGTTAGAACACAGTGATGTTCATAGTAGCACTGTTCATAGTGCAGAAAAAGGATAATCTGAACAGCTGCCATAGGGGATTGGTTAAGTAAATTGTGGTGCTTCTACTTGAGGAGATAGGATGCAATTATTTTAAATATTTATGAAGGTTTTGAACAAAGTAATTTGGAATAATGGTTTTGTTGCAGCTCTTCCTTTGCAAGCCAATAGAAAAGTCTGGCTGATATAACCCTAAAAATTCCCTCCCCACAGCCCGTTTTTAAGGTTCCCAGGTAACTTTCAGAACCAAAGGGGGCCTGAACAGCCGGCCTCAGGGGTGCCGAGGGCCAGGCCGTCCCGCGTCTCCGCAGCTCAACCACCACCCTCGCCTGCCTGGGGCGACAGGCAGGGGACAGGCAGGAGTCGCATGAGTATAGGAAGGTAAGGTCTCTGCTCCCTGGAGCTCACAGTGTCATGTGAAGCAGACACCGCACAGGTCAATGAGTTAATGTCAGAGGTAAGTGTTGAGAAGAAACCAAAGTGGGGTGATGAGATAGAGGGAGGGCAGGCTGCAGACTGCTGTGGACACGAAGGCCAGGGCAGGTCTCTAAGAAGGTGACGTTTAACTGAGTTCCAAAAGCTGGAAAGGAGCCAGCCAACCAGACCCTGGGGAAGAGGGATTGGCCATTGCAAAGGCCCTGAAGCCACATGGGATGGGAGAGGAAGTTCCTCCAAAGAAAGGGGTGCCAAGAAGGCAAAGTTAACAGATGCCTGCCACGTGTTAAAGAGCAAAAGATGTACTGTTGCATCTAGTAGAGGAGTGGCCCTCACCTGTCCTCCAGGTACTTTTGAGCCGCAGCGCAGGTCCATGCTGTTCTGGGACCTCTGCCAGCCCACATGAGACTTACCAGCCTGCCCAGCCCTATGAGATGTCCAAGGTAAGTTGAGGGCAAGCTCAGGGGTCTCCTGTTCATCCTGGGGCCAGACTGCCATGCCATGTTAGCAGTGTTGTCAATAAGGCTGCCTTAAGGCCACCCAGCTCATGTGGCCTGGAGCTGGCAGTGTGGCTGTGAAGCTGCTGAGAGGTGCAAAACGGTGGCTGCCTGCAGGCTTGGTCCAAGGCTGGCAGCAGGAGCGCAGTGTCCGGCGCTCCCCTGGCCAGCGCCAGAGATGGTGGGCGGTGGTGAGTTTGCCCGACGGGCCTTTCCCCCTTTTGTCTTTGAGCTGTGAACGCGCCAGCCACTCTTCAGAGTGGCTGTGCTTACGCGCCAAGGGTAATTTGCTCTCTGAATGGTTGCCGCAAGCTGAGCAGCAGTCTGTTCGGTGTGTGAAGACCATTTCATGAAAGTTGAGAAAGATGACTTCAGACTCCCGCCCAAAGTAGAAACCAGCATTGCAAGGACAGAGTTCATGGACCCACCATTATATCAATTTCCTGGAGTGCCATCGTCTGGGAAGGGTAACCTACGTTAGGGAAAGCAAGATGCTGTCTGCTGCAAAAACAAATGCCACAAGTACAGCAGCTGCCGTCAGGGGACAGGCCTGTAGCAGGCGAACACATCTGAGGATTTCAGCACTGCAGGCCACAGGGCCAAGTCCTGGTCGCACAGGCTGCCCGAGAAGCAAAACAGGCTTGCGCAGGGCTTGGAGGGCTGCCAGGGTGCTACATGGCGTCGGTGCAGACAGCTCCGTGGTTTTTTGTACCTGGAAAGCAGAACTTTTTAAGGTCAAGGAAAGAAAAATGAATTTTACATTCTTATTAAGTTATGAGAAGATCTAACTGCATTTTATGTGGCAGAGACAAATGCTTGCTTTGACTTACTACCTTGGACTTAACTACTACTGATACCATCACCATTCCTTATCATAAATTTTAAGGTTCTAGGATGGCTCTATCCAGATTCTTTTATTTAACATAAGACAGAGCCCAACCACATGCAGAATCTTCAAGTTCGAGAGCTCTAGATATCACCATCCTACCCTACTACATTCTGTTGTGCTTACAGCTGGAGGCCTAAGGAGGTCCTAGCCCTCAAGTAGTAAAAAATTTAAATCTTGCCAGGTGTGGTTTGCACCTGTAGTCCCAGCTACTCTGGAGGCTGAGGCAGGAGAATCTCTTGAGCCCAGGAGTTTCATGCTGCAGTGAGCTATGACCATGCCACTACACTCCAGCCTAGACAACAGAACAAGACCTTTTTTTTTTTTTTTTTTTTTTTGAGATAGAGTCTCACTCTATTGCCCCAGGTAGAGTGCCGTGGCATCACAGCTCGCTGCAACCTCAAACTCCTGGGCTCAAGCGATCCTCCTGCCTCAGCTTCCTGAGTATCTAGGACTAGGCACACACCACCACACCCAGCTAATTTTTTTCCATTTTTGGTAGAGACAGGGTCTCGCTCTTGCTCAGGATGGTCTTGAACTCCTGACCTTAAGTGATCCTCCTGCCTTGGCTTCTCAGAGTGCTAGGATTACAGGCGTGAGCCACTGTGCCCAGCCAAGACCCCATCTCTTAAAAAAACATTGTGGTACAAAGGCCTAGATCCCTTTGCCTCAATTTGGGACATCAACAAAGGGTCACCCCCGGTCTACTGCGCCTGTAGGATTGGCTGAGGCTTCTGTTGTGACTGCATCTCAGTTCAACCTCCCCCTGCCCGGTCCAGCTACCCCTGCTCCCTATGGGGGTGTTTTAGCCCATCAAAATCTGCTGCAAGGGAGACTGACCCAAGACAGTATCAGGCGTGGGCTCAGGAAGCTGACTCCAAAGTGGGTGTTGGGAGCTGGCTTACTGCTGGCCGCTGGCCATGATGACCCCATCATTGGTGCCAGATGGGCTGGTGCACGGTAAAGGGTGTGTGTTGAAACCTTCACTGTGGTGATACCAGGATACTGGGGAGGAGAATGCAATAATCCTAGGCTTCCAGGAAGTTTAGGGAAGGAGTAGCTGCAAAGAACGGTGGCCTTGAGAGCTGTTGTTGGGGCTACTGGTGACGCTTTGGAGAAAGACAATGACTCAATGACCGTGGTCAATTGCCAATTAAAGGCCAAGTGTGAGACCAGAAGCCTCCTTCACAGCCAGTCAGGAGGGCAGACAAAGCTGAAGGGTCGGGCCCAGGATTGTTACTAAGAGCACCAAAGCTCCAAGAAGGTTTAACTTCAAACCCTGCCAAGTCTGCCACACCCAGGTCATTGCCTTGGTTAGGAAGATGGGACCCTGATCCTGGGATGGGACATCTGGATAGATGCTCTAGAAAACCTAGAACCCCCCCAGGGTCCCCTGAAACCTCTGACCCTGGTCCTCCCTGTTAGGGGCTAGTGCTTCACTCTTGCCCGGAAGTTGTGCACAGGCTTTTGCCCCGTCCCCTTAGGATCGGCCCCCCACCTCCCCTCCTGACCCCTGGACCAAGAACGTAGGTTGGCTGGGGGTGCTGGGCTTGCCAGAGAGGCAAGAGACAGGAGCTAGGGCAGGAGCAGGAGGGTGTCTGGGCCCGGCTTTGCCGTGTAGGAGCGCTCCACTGTGACCCAGGCCCGCCGCTCTGGCAGAGCCCCCAGGAAACAGTGCCAACGCACTGCTAGCTTAGCTCTGGGAAGCTCTGAGGAAGCCATGGCCCAGGCAGAGGGGGCAGCAACACAGGAGCGGCTGGGGCAGGCAGTGGAAGAACAAGCCCAGGTGCTCCCGGAAGTGGGTGCTCCGGTGAATGCACGGCTAGCCCTGGACAGCACAAGTCGGAACTGCACAGGTCCGCTTAGACTGTTGTCAATACTGGAAGATTTTTTGGAGATTCGTGAGAATTTGAAAAAACTCGCAGATGAATGCATTGCCTAGAAATATTGAAAAAATTGGCCAGGCATAGTGGCCAGGTGATCACACCTGTAATCCCAACACTTTGGGAAGCTGAGGTGGAAGGATCACTTGAGTCCAGGAGTTCAAGACCAGCCTGGGCAACATATTGAGACATTGTCTCTACAAAAAATTTAAAACATTAGCCGGGCATGGAGGCACACACCTGTAGTCCCAGATACTCAGAAGGCTGAACCAGGAGGATCACTTGAGCGCAGGGGCTGGAGGTTGCAGTGAGCTGTGATCACACCTCCCACCACTGTACTCCAGCCTGGACAACACAGAGAAAACCTGTCTCAAAAAAAAAAAAAAAAAAAAAAACAAAGAAAGAAAGAAATATTGAAAAATTTAAAAATGTCATGAATACATCAAATATAGATAGATACTATTCTATTTTATCATTTATTACCATAAAATGTATACAAAGTTATAAAAAGTTAAAATTTATCAAAACTTCCTCATACACTTGAAGACCATACACGGTGCCAGTCATAGTGGAGAGGAATATAAAACAAATACAAGATGCCGCATTAAATCACAACTGCACTGGCCTGAGCAACATACTGAGACCCCATCGCTACAAAAAATTAAATTATCTGGGCGTGGTGGTGCAGGCACATGCAGTCCCAGCGACTCGGGAGGCTGAGGCAGGAGGGTCGCTTGAACCCAGGAGTTCAAGGCTTCAGTGAGCTATGATGACACCACTGCACTCTAGCTGGGGCAACAGAAATAAATAAATAAATGCATAAAATTAACTGCAGTCTATAGTGTGCTCGTGTTGCTGTTGAGGTAAGTTCAAGTAAAGTATCTGCTTACCAGCCCTTGTGACGTTGATCTCTGTGGGAGCAGTTCATCTCCAGTAAATTGCATCTCACAGTAAAAAGTGATCTGTCGTGGTTCCCGCATTTTTCATATGCAGTGCAACACCGCAAACCCTGCCGGAAGTTCTCCCGAGCAGCAGAGAAAAGTCATGACACTGCAAGAAGAAGTGGGATGGCTTGGCATGTACCGTAGACCGAGACCTGCAGCTGGGGGGGCCTGCGCCTTCAGACCACTCATCTTGTAAATAGACGACATAAACCTGTGGTATCCATAAATGCAGTAAAGTATGGTAAATATATTTTCTCTTCCTTATGATTTTCTTAGTAACATTTTCTTTTCTCTAGCTTGCTCTACTGTAGAATGTAGTCTGTGACACACATAACATACTAAATATGTGTGAATCAGCTGTTTAATGTAAGGCTTCCGGTCAGCAGGAGGCTATTAGGAGTTAGGTTTGGGGGAGTCAAAAGTTACACACAGATTTTCAACTGCACGGGAGTCAGTGCCCCTAACCCCAAGTTGTTCGAGGTTCAGCGGAACTCTGTGGTGGACCTTCAAGCCCACCGGCCAAATATGTTCACAGGAGGATCCCGAAGACATTCCATTTACCACAAACACAAAGCGTACACTGGAGAGGATCACTGGTGTCATGGAGAAGCTGTGTGGCTGCTCCTCCCAGGCCCAGACTGACAGGAGAGGTTGTCCAGGACCGAGCTCCCCGAGAGCAGTGGGGATGCCGGGCCCTACGGGAGTGGGCCAGGCGGCAGCATGGGCCTTCCGGAAGCCAGGTGGGAGGTGTGGCTGGCAGGTCCTGGGCACAGAGATGGGGACATGTCAACGCAGAGCTCTCGGAGTGCTCGCGGCGGGCCCCCCCGAGGGGCTGGCTTGGTCCGCGCCAGCAGGAATCACGGCTGGGCCCCAGGAGGAAGCACAAAACCTTGCCCAGTGTCCGGACTTGAGGCCATTCTCAGACGCAGACCTGCGGGCTCCAGGGAGGCCGGGTCCCCTGAGGGAGCCTTGCGGCATCAGTGTGAGCGTGGGCAGTGGTGAGGCTGTGGCGGGGACGCTGCGCGGTGCCTCCCAAGGGACCTGCAGCCGTTCCATGAGGAAACCACAGCCCGGGGAACAGGAGCACCTAGGCTGCTTTCAGGGTTCTTGGACACAAGGTGTGTGTTGACAGTGAGACCTGGCGACATCCAGGGCCATCAAGCATCCCTGGTTGGGACACGGGAGGGAGGAGGGACATAAGAAACATGGAATCCTGGCCCAGGCCCCCTCATGGCAACACCACTGGGTCCACGGCCCCACCTGGCCATTTCCACAACCTGATGTAGACTCAGAATGGACACACTTGGTACTGGCAGAACCCTCCCGTGGACCTGGGAGACAACAGCTGTCCCAGTGGGGAAGACTGAGTGGAAGACAGCGACTGCTCCTCCCGGCCAAGAGAGGCGACGGCCAGGTGTGTTGCCCGCCAGTGGGTAGGAGGCAGGCACGGTGGTCTTCCTCATCGTGCCTGCTTAATCTGGCAGTCTGGCGCCAACGGAAGGCAGATATGTCCCTCCTCCATCCCCCGTCCCAACCAGGGATACTTGATGGCCCTGGACGTCGCCAGGTCTCACTGTCAACACACACCTTGTGTCCAAGAACCCTGAAAGCAGCCTAGGTGCTCCTGTTCCCCGGGCTGTGGTTTCCTCACACTGACTGCTGCAAACTCAGCCCAGCCCAGTCCCGTTTGCAGCTGCCATGGACGCCAGCCGGCCTCTGTCCTTGGCCCCCCGAGTGAATGGTAACCATAGCAGCAGAGTGGAGGCACAGCGGGGTCCCAGAGTGCGGCTCAGGCTCACCAAGGCTAATCCAGCTCTGTCACGCGAATGTCCAGCCGGCCAGCGACAGAGGCCATTACTGAGCCTCCGGGTCAGCCCATCCCTTGAGGAGACCAAGCAGCCGCCTGGGCCAGACCGAGCCCCTTCCGTGTTGCAAGCGACAGCAACTCAACTGGTTTTTTTTTTTTTTTAGCTTTTCATTTTGAAATAATTTCAATTTCAGGTTTACAAAAAAGTTGTGAAAATAGTACAAAGACCTCAAAAACATGTTATGCCAGACACAAAATACACATATTGTGTGATTCCATTTATGTGAAATGTCCATAAAAGGCAAATCCATAGAGAGAAAACAGATCAGTGGGCACCGGGGGCTGGGAGCAGGAGGTATGTTATTGGGGCGAAGGAAATGTTCTAAAATTGGCTTGTGGTGATGTTTGTACAACTCAGTACATTTACTAAAAATTATTATTTTTTTTATGGTCGTATCTTTTATTATGTATCAAATTGTCTTCAATATAAGTTACAACCTGATTAAATTTGATAGACATTTTTATCTATTTAAAGAAAAACAATTCTCTTTATGTACAGTATCTTTTGTCTAGAGTCTAGCAAATATAGTACCTTTCATTGCAGGACTTCTGCTTAACATAACAAGCAAAAACAAACAACCAAAA
>CM052443.1:50069583-50092499 GCA_028533085.1 Varecia variegata
TATGGTCGTATCTTTTATTATGTATCAAATTGTCTTCAATATAAGTTACAACCTGATTAAATTTGATAGACATTTTTATCTATTTAAAGAAAAACAATTCTCTTTATGTACAGTATCTTTTGTCTAGAGTCTAGCAAATATAGTACCTTTCATTGCAGGACTTCTGCTTAACATAACAAGCAAAAACAAACAACCAAAAAAATATAAACCAAAAGCAAACCTGAGCCCCTTCAGCTACAAATATCAATATCGAATAAAGCATTAAAAGACAAACATACAATAACTTTTTTGGTTTAGAAATGCAGAATGAATACTAAAGTTAGTGGCAAAAATCCAAAAAAACCCAACAGTCTTCTGGGGTAAACTTTCCTGCTCAGTGACGTAAGCTGACTCTAGACCATCTCTCGGCTTCTGCGGATAGCACAGCGCAGGATCATACTGAAGATCATGCCAAAGATCATGACCACAGCCATGCCGATGCCTACTGCGCCGATGATGTGGAATTTGTTCTCGAAGACATCTTTGATGGCCGCCGGGCAGGACTTCACGGTGAGGCTGTCGAGTATGTCCTTTTTGGGGCAGACGTCCGAGATAAACTGCTCCACGCCCCCGGCCAAACCACAGCAGTTCAACGCGTAGTGGATGGCTTTCAGCGTTTCCCGCTGGGGCCCCTCCTTGGTTTTCAGCTTGTTGTAGGTGTCCTCGTACAATTCCTGGATGTCCTTAATCACCTCATCTTTGTGGGAATATCCCCAGATGGCCGCAGCTATCTCAATGGCAAATATCACCAAGAGGAAGCCGAAGAACAAGCCCAGCATGCACTGGGACTCCTGCACCGCGCCGCAGCAGCCCAGGAAGCCCACCAGCATCATGAGGGCGCCGGCTCCGATCAGAATGTAAACGCCTGTGTAGAAGCTGGAATTATTATTGTTAGTTTCTTGCTCGAAGATGCTCTTGGTCTGAGAGTCGAATCGGAGCCATAGTCCAATGGCAAGGACTGCAATCCCAGCAAGCCAGAAGATGAAGTTAAATCCGAAGAGCAAGTATTTGATGCACTTGGTGCCTCCTTTGACGGGCATGGTGCGGGCTACACTGGCCTGGGCCGGACTGGTGCAGGACCGGGGCGCGCGGCTGGGACAGGTGGGACCGGCGCAGGACAGACGTGCTGGTGGCTGCGGGCTGGCCTCCAGCTGCACTTTTAAAAGTCTACTAAAAATTATTGAATTGATTGCTTGATGTGGGCTATTTTACGGTATATAAATTATACTTCAATGAAGTTATTTAAAAATATAGTACAGAGTGTATGTGTGCCTTTCACACACTTTCCTCAAAGCTTAACATCTTATATAACAGTACAATTGTTAAAATGGTAAAATTAATATTGAGACAAAAATGTTAACTAATCTACAGACTTTATTCACGTTTCAACAATCATCCCATAAATCCCTTTTCTGGTCCAAGTTCCAATTCGTTGCATTTAGTTTTCCAGCCTACTTAGTCTCCTCCAATCTGGGACAGTTGTTCCTCAGGCCTTGTCACTTATGTCCTTGACATCAGCAACTCACACCTACAGGAGTGGACGTGTAGTCCAGGTGCGTGCTGACCTGTCCACACTCGGAGGGCTCGCCCTCCCATGGGGCCAAGGGGCCACGCTGCAGCAGCGCAGCCCGGGCACAGAGCAGCGGGACCCACCGGCAGCTGCGCCCTGAAGAGTGATGGAAATATTGTTTGAAAGGACAGCTCAGGGGCTGCTTAGTGATGAGACCCTGCGAGGATGAGGTGCCATCCTCACACCCAAACCCACTGCCACGACACGGCCCTGCACGTCCAGGAGGTGCAGGACACGGGTGAGGAACCCGGGAATGGAGGCAGAGGGGCCGTGCTGGCCGTCACCTGGACACCCACGGGGGCAGCTTGTGCTTCTCATCTCTGCAACTGCAGGCTCTGTGGGTACGGAGGTCCTGGGTCTCAGAGGGAGAAGGTGTCCACCAGGGGACAAAGTAAGACTCCCACTAAACTTTAAGGGACAGCTGCTGCCTGGTCCATTTGAGCTCCTCAGGCAGGGAGGCAGCGGCCTGGCAGGAGTGCAGGGCAGGCACAGCCCCACCGCCACCCTCCTGGGGGCTCCCCCCGCAGGGCCCAGGAGTTCAAGTGACATAAGACAGATCAAGAGGAGAAAAGCAGATAAATTTACTGAATATAAGTTGTATGTGGCACAAGAGCCCTCGCAAGGAAATGAAGACCCCAAGAAGCAGTTAGAGCCACTACTCAGGTCCTGAACTGGAAAGAACAGCTCAGTAGTGAAATGTGCTGAGGCCGAGGGGCTTGGCTGGGGCAGGTGACCGGTGGAGAAGTGACCAGGAAGGAGGGTCAGCGTGACAGGATGTGTCTGTGCACATTTCCCCGGTATCAGCTTCTCACTGAGGGCAAGAATGTTCCTTTCCTTTGGGTGTAAGGAGCACATCTTTCACACGGGAATTTCATCTGCTTTTACGAAACAGAATGAAGGTCAGAGTGATCTTCTTGTGCCTGCTGGTTTTTAAGTGCCTTTAATCCACGGTAGTATGCAGCATATTTGGGGTGGCAGATTCTTAACTTCTTCAAGTGCATCTGGCCCCAGGAGGTCCGCTGGGATGCCCCCTGGTACTCCCTTGCTCAGTTTTGAGGTTAAACAGCCAAGTGCAGCCATCACGCGCGGACAGGGCCCTGGGATCAGGCTCAGACCCTCAGGTGCACAGTCTGCGTGAGCGCAGCAAGCTGGGGCACTGGTGAGGAGGAGGCAGTCCAGACCGGGCAGTGGAGGGTGCAGACGGCGATGCCCGAGACCAGCGGTGGTGGCCGGGCTGTGGTGTGTCCCACTAGCCTTCTGCTTTTGTTTCCCCAGGAAAGGAGACTAATCAGAGTCCTGATGAGCTGCTCACAGGTCGATGACCCTACTGTATGAAGCGAGGGGGTCCAAGTGGTGCAGGGCTGGGACTCTAGGAGGCGCTAGGGTGGGCTGCCCAGACCCACTTCAGGTGGAGGCTCTCCTTCCCCAGCCGCCCTGAGTATTGCTGGCTGAGGCCTCCCTGGTTCCCTGGGGTGGCCTGGCTGAGGGAGCTGCCTCACTCGAGTCTACCGCCCCTGCCCGGGGCAGCCACGTTCAGTGACTGCTCCTTGTAGGGCTGCAAAGACTGGACCTGCTTGCCTCAATGTGGGACACAGCTCTGAAGGCCATCCCAGCTGCAGGGCTCCCTCCGCGCTGAGCTGAGGCTCTGCTGCTACTCCTTGGCAGCTCAGTTCCTCCCTGGGCAAGTCCGGCTCACCTGAGCCATCTGACAGGTGTTCCTGGGCCCAGTGCTGGTACACCTCCCACGCACGGATCCCTGCCTGCGTCTGTGGCCTGGAAACTTGCCCCAGTACAAATTTAAAGTTTTGCATTTAAGTATGTTTTTGTTGAGGAGATGGCAAGTTTATCATCATGTCAAAGGCTTTTGCAGCCCAAAATAAGTCCATTGAAAGTCTGCCCCCTTCAGCCTCTGGAAAATGAACATTTTCAGGGTTGAGGATTTTTTCCATCTGATTTTAAGTTCTTTTAAAACTGCCAGGTAGAGAATTTCAGTGAATGTCATCAAAAGTCTCACTGGCGATGATGTTTAAATCAGTGTCTATATAATATCATTTAATAAAGCATTATAGTAGCTGGTATTTATATTTTTAGTTTTGAAACAAGTGAATACTTAGCTATTCAGAAAATTAAGCTTTATGAAATCATTTTATTTAAAAAAATACAACCAGCAGGGCACGGTGGCTCACGCCTGTAATCCTAGCAATCTGGGAGGCCGAGGTGGGAGGATCGCTCGAGGTCAGGAGTTCGAGACCAGCCTGAGCAAGAGTGAGACCCCGTCTCTACTGAAAATAGAAAGAAATTAGCTGGACAACTAAAAATATATAGAAAAAATTAGCCGGGCATGGTGGCACATGCCTGTAGTCCCAGCTACTCGGGAGGCTGAGGCAGGAGGATCGCTTAAGCCCAGGAGTTTGAGGTTGCTGTGAGCTAGGCTGACGCATGGCACTCACTCTAGCCCAGGCAACAGAGTGAGACTGTCTCAAAAAAAATAAAAATAAAGAAAATAAAATAATACAACCCAAGTGTTCATTGAAGCTTTGTTGGTGACTACACAATATTAGAATAATGCTAAATGCTCACGGAGAATCAGGACTGAAAGGTGTTCCGCCCCATGTGGGCGCCCCGCAGCTGTAGGGAGGAGCGAGGAAGAGCGGAACTGTGCGGAGACCTCCAGGACAGCTGGCTGGGCGAAGAAAGCAGCCTTGTGCATAGCAAAAGAAGGGGAAATAAGATAAGTTACGTGTGTCTGTTCATGTGTGCAAAACGCAGCACGGCAAAGATGAACCGGTAACTGAAGACGTGAAGAGCTGGAGCTATGTGTGAACGGGGCGGGGGCGGGGCGGCCGCAGCACCGCTTTGAGCAGACCTCTGGAGCCCTGTCAGTGCCTACATCCCCAGAAAAAGAAAACGAATAAAATCAACAAGGACTAGAAAGGGGAAGACCTAAAATTGAACATAAGCAAATCAACCATCCTATATTTCACCTAAATAACAGGTGGACTCCGTGGGCTCAGGCTGAAGATAACAGGACTCTGAACAAATGCTCAGCTCTGGTGTGTAGGTTTCTGGAGGCGTGAGTCAGCAGTGCTTTTTTTCTTTTTCCTCCAGATGTCAAAATAGAGAAAAATTTTATTACTTCATTTAATGAGAAAACACCTTTTAAACTTTTGGACTATTGCTTAAAGAGTATTTACAGGACTATCTCACTTCAAAGCTTCTTTGCAAAGGTGAGAAGTGGCAATCCATACTCCAGAGATGCACTTTAAGAATAAACAACTGATAAAAATATTTTTGACTTTCATAACATTTTCTTCAAGTCGTGATTTTCTGGAACATTACACAGTCATGCACTGCTTCACAATGGGGATATGTTATGAGAAATCCATCATT
The DNA here is from genome assembly GCA_028533085.1 of Varecia variegata. NCBI lineage: Eukaryota > Metazoa > Chordata > Mammalia > Primates > Lemuridae > Varecia > Varecia variegata. The sequence continues at coordinate 50,074,583 of CM052443.1, forward strand.
GGGCAATTTCGTCTTTGTGCGAACAGCACAGAGTGCACGTACGAAAACCTAGATGGCGTAGTTACTCCACACCTAGGCTGTGTGTAGCCTGTTGCTCCCAGGCTACAGACCTGCACAGCACGTTGTGGTACTGAATACTGAAGGCCAGTTAGCAGTTCTGAAACGCCTGTCTGTATGCCTGAGTAAAATAACGCTGCAGAAGATAAAGCTGGACCTTAGCTAAAGGCAGAGGAAACAAATTTTGTTCAGTAAGGGCTGCCGTAGGGGAAGGGGCTGAGCTCCATTCTGTTGGCAGAGGTCTTCACGGGAGAGTGAGGGCATGGGAAGACGGGCAAGCAGGGCTCCCACTCAGTCTGACCACTGTGCCTGCCTCCCAGGGAGACTGGGGGACAAAGGCCCTGTCCTTCCTCAAGGTTACGTTCAAAGGAGTGGGCTTGTCCTTGGAAAGACACTCCTGGGGTGTAGAGGATCCATATACATCTCAAAGGCTTTGCTATTGCAAGCTTTTTAAATAATCCTCTAAGAAACAGAGGTCTAGGCCCGGCTACAACAGAAGGTGAGTGCTTTGTCAGCCTTGAGCTTTCCCAGACAGCAGCTCCAGCGGGACAAGCCAGGCCCTGGGACAAGGCCTTCAGATGCTAGAAGCCATGCCCGGATTTGATCACCTCTCAGTGCAGGGGGTTGGATGTGGTCTTTCCCTGCTGAGAACCTCTGCAGTTCTCACCTTATGGTAGAGAAACCAGCAGGCACCTTCTTAATGTCACAGTTAACATCATCAGCAGCTGTGGGACAGATTCACATCTGTGCTTCCTGACATAATGCACTGATCACCCCTCTGATATCTTGGTCAAAAGTGCATAAATGGATTATAATCTGGCGGAAACCTCAGACAGCCCATATTGGTGGACTAATGCAAAACAGCGGCCCCGCACTCACGAAAGACAAGAAAGACCCGTGAGCTCATGAACTTTCCCAGACTAAGGGAAACCAAGGAAGCTTGACAACTGAATACGATGTATAATCCTGGGGGTTCTTTTGCCATAAGGGCAGTATTGGGACAATTGGCAATATCTGATTAAGGTCTGTTGATTGGGTAGTAGTATTTATTGTCTTAATATTAATTTGCTGATTTTGATGATTGTAGTATAGCTATATACTAGAATATCCTCATTTTTTAGGAAATACACACCACAGTGTCTATGAATAAAGAGGTACTTTGCAAGTCACCCTCAAATGTGCGTATGTGTCCGTGTGTGCTTGTGTGTGCGTGTGCATCTGTGTGTGCATCTGTGTTTGTGTGTGCATGTGTGTATGTGTGTGCATGTGCGTCTGTGTGTGCATGTGTGTTTGTGTGTGCATGTAGAGAGACAGTGAAATCAAGTGTAGTAAAATGATAGGTGAAAGGTTGGGGACCTCACGAGGAGCTCACGGCATGGGTTGGAGAAAGATTTTTCACACAGAGTTTAGGATAAAAGAAGTACAAAGTTTATCTATTTTCCCAAGAAAGAAAGAAAGAGAGGAGGAGGAAGTGGCCATAGCACATGAATTAAAGAACAAAAGTGCCAGGCAGTTCAGGAAAAGCCGTTTGGAGTTTTAAAAGGTAAAAATGGCTCTTTTTTTCCCTCTGCTTCAGTAGACTGAGAACAGAAGTGTCAGTGAAGCTGTTGCAGGTGTTCTTTATTTTTCTCTTTCTCTGTGAGGCTGGCTTGTCTGAGTTCTTGGAATCTGCTTTTTGGGAGGAACTGGGGCAGAGAGTTGGAGCAGCAGCTCGCACCCCTACTGTCTACGTAGGGCTCTTCAAGGCTGGGAGAGAACTCAGAGATAACAAGTTAGGCCACAGGTGTTTTAATTAACCAAAGTGTAGTTGTGTTGTGAGTTTTCTTTTCAAAGAGACAATTATGTGCTGTGAGTTTATTTCTCTTACTTTCTGTTAGTTTGTTTTCCTCTGTCAGGTTGTTAGTAAGGCCGCTTTTCAATAGGAGCCTTGGTGAAGTGTACATTGCAATTCTTGCAAATTTTCTTTTTTTTTTTTACCCCCTCACCAAGTGCCTGAAAATTTTCTTTAAGTATGAAATTGCTTCAAAAATTTTTTCAAAAAAAAATGCAACCCCAATTTGGCGTCATAAGCGAATTAATTCCAAGTAGATTACAGATCTGAATGTGAAAGGCAAAGTTACCAAGCTTTATAAAAGAGTGTAGGAGAGTATCTTGATGACCTCAGAGTTGGAAAGAATTTCTTACAAAAGACACAAAAGAGCTAAACATAAAGTAAAACATTGATTAACTTGTTACAGTCAACTTAAAGTCTTCTGTGCATCAAAGGACACCAGAAGGAGCCTAGAAACACAAGCCATTAGTCAAAGGGAGCCCTTCTCCTGGGGGCCAATTTTAGCCAATGTCAGGGACCAATGTCAGGGCCAATGTCAATGTACTGGAGCCACAGCCATGGGTGACGACCCAGGAGCTTGTGTGTTCCACCTAGCTCCAGCCAGAGCACCACTTCCACTGTGTGATGGACAGCTGCCAGGCAGGCCCCACTTTGCGACTTCTTGAATCCAACAGAACCAGCTCATGTGGCAGTCTGCTCTGGCCACATAATCACTTGGTGCCCCGATGTCCCAATGTTGAGTTTTGTTTGTTGTATTTTGTTTTGGAATGATGTACGCTGGGGAATGCACAGCCTCGCTCCAGGACCCTATGACTCTCTTACTGGGGCTTTTCCTGGAAATATTCACACCACATGGCCCCTTCTAGCACCAGGAGATCTGCTGGAGCTTGGGAACCATGAAGGAGGGCTGCCAGCCTTGCAGCCTGGCCTTGCCAAAAAGCCCTTTCTTGCTCTGGGCCCCACTCACAGCTGACAGTTTTCTGTGTCACCTGATAAATGGGTCATAGCAGGATTCCCAAATGTGGAATATGCTGTATCCAAAACCCCAAGAAGCCCGCCAAGTCTTGTGTTCCTTCTTCTGTGGTAAGAGGTCAACAGGGCTATAGCTTGAATTTACTTCCGAGGGGTGTCTGAGATGCTGCTGACTGGTGGAGCTAAGGCCCCTGACACTCAATGTTTTACAGAGTCCCCCACCCTCTACAGCACATGGGTCTGACCAACACTTCCAAGGGACCTGGCACTTCAGTTAACATGACATCATTGAGATAGTAGCCCAGCGTGATGTCATAGGACATCCAGAGAGTCCAGTTTCCTCTGAAGTAGGACGAATTTAGATCATTTTGAGGCAAGACTATAAAATTGTAAGGCTGTCCATCCATGTGAACGTGAGCTGCTTCTAATCCCCTCTTCAGATGAGGATGGAAGGGGGCGTTCGACGGCTGCACACCCTGTGCGCGAGTCTGTGTGAGTCGGCACAGCAGCGGCAGCGCGGGCTCTGCTGGGAGCTGCAGTAGTCTGCTGCCCCTGCTAGGACCACCCACTTTTTTGAATGAACTGGGGATATGACAGGAACCACCGCTTCAGAATGGCGCTAATAATCTCTGTCTTTCCTCCCAGATGCCATATTGGTTTTGAATATACTCTCTTGGTGAGGGGGAGGGGGTGACAGTCTCAGGAGATTCCGCTTGGCTTTTCCCACTCTGATACCGCTTGATCTATAGGTCAAGGAACCAATATGTGATTCTGCCTGTGCCAGGGGTCCCTGAGCCACCGAAGACACGAGGACTCCCTAGGAGGGCTTGTGGGGCTCAGCAGCGTTGTACTCGTGGCGGTGATTTATTATGATAGCAGGGTACAGAGCAAAGTCGGCAAAGGGGGAAAGTCCAGGGCAAGCAGACTCGAGTTTCCAAGATCCCCTTCCCTGTGGAGTCACACAGGACGCCCTTAATCCCCCCAGCAATGAGCTGGGACAACACGTGTGAGTGTCGCCAAGCAGGGGTGTTACAGCTCACGTGGACACCCTCTGCCTGGGATGTACCCTAATTCCAGACTCCCAGAGGAAGCGCGTGTTCTATATAAATCATGCCATCTGCCTGAGCAGTTTAGGCTTAGTGAGCCGTTCTCACCAGCTAATGGTGGGACCTTCCTGAAACCTAAGCTCCCGGTGCCAGTCAAGGGCCATCCTTGCAGGCAGGACTTTCCAAGGATAGCTGTCTCAGCCTGTCATGTGGACTCCATTTTGCACCTTGCCTGCCAAGTATGACCATTTTAATGACACATCCAGGGAAATGACCCCAGGGGTCTTGGACCCGTGGACTCCTTGTGGGATGGGCCTGGGCTGGAACTGTGTCTGGGAGGCTGGAACACACTCGGATTACCTGACCCCCAAGTCTCCCTGCACCAGCTTTGGGTCCCTAAGTGTCAGCGTCAACTCGGTCTCTGTATGCGACACTCCTCAAAGATCTGGGTCTTCTGCTTTCCCTAGTGCATGCCATTTACAGAGATGACGATGGATGCTCTGGGGAGATGGGTGAGCATGGTTTAGAGCCCGCAGTGGCCATCTCTGTGGTCTGGGATCCCCAGTGGGAGATACAGAACTGGGCTCCCTTGGAACAATGGGGGTGACAAGAACGAGAAATAACAGGCTGGGGGCAGCACGGAACTGTCAGAGGCCAGGTGTCAATGAGGACCTTGATGGTTGGCAAGATCAGAATGGCAGGCTCTACAGGGATGACCTGCAGAGCATGTGGTATTCCTTGGGACAAGACAGACGGGCAGCTGCAAGGGTGCACTGCCATTCCTAGAGACCAGCCAAGAGTGTGGAAGCAGAAGGCCCGGTGGGCTGCCCCCGGGGAGATGCATAATCACTTACCCAGTTTCCAGACCGAGTAAGTTCTACAGCAAGTGTTTCCCCTGATCCTGCCCTATAGGGATCTACTCCCATTTACTCAGTTAACTGTTTTCTTACCATCAACTTTTTTTTTTTTTTTTTTGAGACGGGATCTTGCTCTGTCTCCCTAACTAGAGTGCAGTGGTATCATCACAGCTCACTGCAACCTCCAACTCCTCGGCTCCAGTGATCCTCCTGCCTCAGCCTCCCAAGTAGCTGGGACTACAGGTGTGTGCCACCACGCCCGACTAACTTTTTAAAATTTTTTTGTAGAGACGGGGTCTCACAATGTTGCCCAGGCTGGTCTCAAACTCCTGGCCTCAAGTGATCCTCCTGCCTTGGCCTCCCACAGTGCTGGGATTACAGGCATGAGCCACCTTCGTACTAGCAAGTTTTGAGTTCTTTATATATTCTGGATACAAGTCTTCTATCAGATAGATGATCTGCCTATATTTTCTCCAAGTCTATGGCTTTCATTCTCTTAACAGTATACTTTGAGGAGTAAAAGTTTTAAATTTTGACAAAGTCCAATTTATTTTTTTCTTTACAGATTTTATCTTATCCAAAAAATCTTTGCCTAACCCAAGAGCAAAAAAGACTCTTTCCAGAAGTTTTATAGTTTTAAGCTTTACATTGAGGTCAGCAATCTATTTGTAGGTAATTTTGCATGTGTGAGATTTGTGCGTGTGGGTCCCAGTTCAGTTTTGGGCATACTCATGCCAACTGTTCCGGCACCACCTGTTGAAAAGGTTGGCTTTTCTCTACTACAGTCAAAATTCTCACCTTTGTCAAAAATTAATTGTCCATGGATTTGTTTCTGGACTCTATTCTATTCCACTGGTCTGTTGGGCTAATTTTTAAAATTTATTTTAGTTTTATTTTTCATTTTTTATTTTTTGGAGATAGGGTCTCACTCTCTCACCCCGGGTAGAGTGCAGTGGATGGTAGCTCGCTGCAGCCTCCAACTGCTGGGCTCAAGTGATCCTCCTGCTTCCCCCTTCCCCCGCACCCAGTAGCTGGGACTGCAGGCGGCGCCACCTCGCCTGGCTAATTTTTCTATTTTTAGTAGAGTCAGGGTCTCACTCTTGCTCAGGCTGATCTCAAACTCCTGAGCTCAAGCGATGCTCCCACCTCGGCCTCCCAGAGTGCCAAGATTACAGGCGTGAGCCACCACGCCCGGCCCTGTTTGTCTAATTTTACATCGATACCATGCTGTTTTGATTACCTTAGCTGTAACTAAGTCCTGTGCTAAGCGATGCTGTGCTGAGGGTGCATGCCACACCACGTGGTACTCGGCTGGCCTGCTGGATGCACACACCAGCCCCTGCTGTGCGGAGGCTGCAGCTGAGACCCGGAGGAGGGGAAGGATGGAGGGGAAGGACCATGGCTGGCTCAGGACTTATGCACCAGGCATGGGGTGAATGCCAAGGGCACACTGTGCTGAGCATGACAGAGCCCAGCTCTCACGGCGCTGCCAGGCTAGTGGGAGTTCCTTAGCCCTGGGCTCCCCTCCCTGTGACCTTGGGCACAAAGTTCCCATCTCTGAGCCTCAGCTGCTACATCTGCAAAACAGAGTTCCTGGTGAACACTCGGCAGGGCGGTGTGAAACGCCTGTGTGCTGCGCCCTGGCACAGCAACGCTTCGCACGATGACTTTGTTGTTATCATCGTCTCCAAATCTTATGACAGACACATGTTCTGGGCTTGTCTGCTTTCTTACGGTGTTCTCTGTCCCACCCAACTTGCAGCAAACAGAAAGTTCCATCCAAAAGACCTCAGGGTGAGGAGAACTTTCTGTGCTTTCCTCAGGGGGCAAGAAACACTTGGTTGATGAGGGATCAGGTGGTGATAGCCTGTCCCTGTCCCTCAGAAAGTGCCCTTTCACCCTGCACCTGCGGTTTTAAAGCTGTCAATGATTAATGTCTAAACCTGTGATGGCACCACAGGTTGCAAAATGGGGGTTTTTAAATTCTTCATTCCTTCTTCATGTAGCATCTAGAATTCTACAAAGAAAACATCTTCCCTCATCTATTATTTGTTTAACCTGACATACAGTTCCAACGAGCACAGCAGGATAAATATTTCTTTTCCTTTACTTGTCAACTTTCAGAAGGATGAGTTAGTCCTTTACCAGCCTCCAAAGGTATTCACTGAGGTTTTTAAGTAACATTATGAATTGATGAATGTCTGTATATTTAATATGTTTCAATAAATCACAGTCATTATTCTTTATTGGCACACTAAACAATATCCCTTCTATTCTCTGTTTTTAACAGCAACAACAACAAAATCACAGGCTTTAAGCTCAGGGCAAATAAGAATGTCTAGTCAGAATTCAATTACATTGTTTTGTTTTCTATTTATCACAAATAATATTGATTTTATTTTAATGGTGGTGATAAAGACTTTTTTTTAAAGGTTTAGAGAAAAATGTTCATAGTCCTCAACAAAGACCAGCAAATTGAACCCAGCAGTATAAAAAGGATGATACACCATGACCAAGTGGGAATTACACCAGGAATGCAAAGTTGGTTTAACATTCAAAAATCAATAATGTAATAAACAATATTAATAGAATAAAGGAATAAAACCACATGATCATCTGAACAAAAGCATTTAACAAAACCCAACACCAGCGGGCACGGGAGGATGGCTCAAGCTCAGGAGTTCAAGGCTACAGTGAGCTATCATGACACCAGTGCACCTCAGCCTGGGTGACAGAGCGGGACTCTATTTCTAAAAATTAAAAAAAAAAAATCCAACACCATTTTATGATAAAAAACAGTCAATGAACTAAGATTAGAAAGAACTTACTCTACAAAAGAACATTTTGTAGATAAAGGTCATCTACAAAAAACTATAGCAAACATCATACTTAACAGTGAATAGCTGAATGCTTTCCCCCAAGATCAGGAACAAGATAAGGCTGTCACTTCTGCCACTTCAGGGTAGGGCACTCAGGCAGGAAAATGAACAGATGTGAAAGGAAGAGGTAAAACTATTGGTAAATGACACAGTCTTGTGTATAGAAAATAAAAAGAAATCTACTGAAAAACTATTAGAACTAATAAACAAGGTCAGTTAAAGGATACGAAAGCAACTCACAAAAATCAGTTATATTTTTATACATTTTCAATGAATAATCTGAGAATTAAATTAAGAAAATCATTCCATTTACAACAGCATCAACAAGAATAAAATTATTTAGAAATAAACATAACAGGCTGGGCATGGTGGCTCATACCTGTAATCCTAGCACTCTGGGAGGCCGACGAGGCGGGAGGATTGTTTAACCTCAGGAGTTCGAGACCAGCCTGAGCAAGAGCGAGACCCCGTCTCTACTAAAAATAGAAAAATTAGCCAGGTGTGGCAGCACATGCCTGCAGTCCCAGCTACTCAGAAGGCCTTGGCAGGAAGATCGCTTTGAGCCCCCAGGAGTTCGAAGCTGCAGTGATCTGTGATGAGGCCACTGCACACTAGTCCGGGTGACAAAGCGAGACCCTGTCTCCAAAAAAAAAAGGAAAAAAAAAAAAAAGAAAAAGAAAAGAAAGAAATGTAACAAAAGAAATGCAAAACTTATACTCTGAAACTACAAAACATTGTTGAAAAAAATTAAAGAAGATCTAAATAAGTGGAAAGACATCCCATGTGCATAGATCACGGATGTAATATTGTTAAGATGGCAATACTCCCCAAATTAACATACAGATTTAACACAGTCCCTATCAAAATCCCAGCTGGCTTCTTTAAAGAAATGGATAATGTGATCTGGAAATTCAAGGAATACAGAGCCAAAACAATCTTCAGAAAGAAAAACAAATTTGGAGGACCCACACATTCTGATTTCAAAACTTACTAAAAAGCTACATTCAAAACTCTGATGAAAGAAATCAAATGGAGAAATATTCTATGTTATTGGAAAGGAAGACCAAGTATTGTCAAGATGTTGGGGCCAGGCGCGGTAGCTCACGCCTGTAATCCTAGCACTCTGGGAGGCCGAGGCGGGTGGATCGCTCAAGGTCAGGAGTTCGAGACCAGCCTGAGCAAGAGCCGAGACCCCATCTCTACTAAAAATAGAAAGAAATTATCTGGCCAACTAATATATATATATATATATATATATATATACACAAAAAATTAGCCGGGCATGGTGGCGCATGCCTGTAGTCCCAGCTACTCGGGAGGCTGAGGCAGTAGGATCGCTTAAGCCCAGGAGTTTGAGGTTGCTGTGAGCTAGGCTGACGCCACGGCACTCACTCTAGCCCGGGCAACAGAGTGAGACTCTGTCTCAAAAAAAAAAAAAAAAAAGATGTTGGTTCTTCCCAATTTGATCTCTAGAGTCAATGCAATCCCAATCAAAATCCCTGCAAGTTATTTTGTGGATATCGACACCTGTAATCCCAGCCACTAGGGAGGCTTAGGTGGGAGGATTGCTTGAGGCTAGGAGTTCAAGACCAGCCTGGGCAACATAGTGACACCTTGCCTCCATAAAAAATAAAAAAATAAAAAAAAAACAAAAAAATTAGCCAGGCCTGGTGGCTCACACCTATGGTCCCAACTACTTGGAAGGCTGAAGCAGGAGGATCGCTGGAGCTCCAGGCTGCAGTGAGCTACGATCACACTACTGCACTCCAGCCTGGGTAATACAGCGAGACTCTGTCTCTATAAAAATTTAAAAAATAAAAAATAAGTAAAGTTTATATGGAGAAGCAAAAGACTCAGAATAGCCAACTTGGTATTAAAGGAGAAGAACAAAGTTGGAGGGCTGACGTTATCAACTTCAAGACCTACTACAAAGCTATAGTAATCAAGACATTGTGATATTGGTGAAAGAATACACTATTTGTCTATGAATGGAACACAATAGAGAGCCCAGTAATCAATCCATATAATTATAGTCAACTGATCTTTGACAAAGTTTCAAAGGCAATATGATGGAGAAAAGATAGTCTTTTCAACAAATGGTATCAGAACCACAGGATATCCACATGTAAAAAAAGAATCTAGACACAGACCTTCCACTCATCACAAAAATTAACTCAGAATGGACCACAGACCTAAATGTAAAAAGCAAAACTATAAAACTCCTAAAAGATAACACAGGAGAAAATCTAGGTGACCTTAGATATGGCCATGACCTTTTAGATACACCACCAAAGGCACAATCCATGAAAGAAAAAATTGACAAGCTGAACTTCATTGAAATTAAAAACTGCTGCTCTACGAGAGACACTACCAAGAGAAGACAAGTCATAGACTGGGAGAAAGTATTTGCAAAAGACATAGCCAATAAAGGACTGTTATCTAAACTATACAAAGAACTTTTAGAAGTCAACAATGAGAAAACAGACAATCTGATTAAAAAATGTGCAATAAACCTGAAACACATTTCACTAAAGAGAATATCGAGACGGCAAATGCACCCATGAAGAGACATTCCACACCACATGTCTGTCATCAGGGAGGTGCAAATGAAAACGACAATGAGATGCCATGACACACATGTGAGAATGGCCAAAATGCAGAAACTGACGACACCAAATGCAGGGAGGACGTGGAGCAGAAGAACTCTCTTCACTGCTGGTGGGAATGCAAAATGGTACGGCTACTTTGGAAGAGAGTTTGGCAGTTTCTTACAAAATTAATTATACTTTTACCCTATGATCCAGGAATCCTGCTCTTTTTTACTCAAATGGTTTAAAAATATACACCTACACAAAAACCTGCACATAGATGTTTATAACAGTTTTATTCATAATTACCAAAACTTGTATGCAGCCAAAATGTCCTTCAGTAGGTGAGTGGATAAATTGTGATGTATCCAGACAATGGAATATTATTCAGCACTAAAAAGAAATGAGCGATTGAGCTATGAAAAGATATAAAGGAAACAAAAATGCACACTGCTAAGTGAAAGAAGCCAGTCTGAAAAGGCTATGTACTGCATGATTCCAATCAGATGACATTCTGGAAAAGACAAAACTATGGGGACAGTACAAAATTCAAGGATTGCCAGGGGAGAGGAAAGAAAAGAATGAGTAGGCAGCCCATAGAGGAGTTTCAGGCAGTGAAATGATTCCATACGATGCTATGATTGTAGGAACCCGTCACCACAAATTTGTCCACGCCCATAGAATGTACAACACCAAGAATGACCCCTAACGTGAACTCTGGGACTCTGGTGAGGATGCGTCAGCGTGGGCTCCTCAGTTGGAGCAAGTGCACCACCGTGCTGGGGGTGTCGCGAGTTGGGGAGGCCGTGCATGTGGGGGGACAGAGAACATACGGGAACTCTCCGTACTTTCTGTTCAACTTCGCTGTGCAACTAAAACTGCTCTAAAAACAAAGTTTATTTAAAAATAAAATAAATAACAAAAAACAAAAACATTGTCAAGTTTGTAAAACAAAGAACAACAACAAAAGCTACACTAACCAAGACAGTGTGATATAACATCAGGATAGACACATAGACCAATGGAATAGAATTTAAAGTTCAGAAATGAACTCTCACATTGATGGTGAATTGATTTCTGACAAGGGTATCAAGACCCCTCACTGGGGGAAAACAGTGTTTTCAACAAATGGTGTTGCAACAGATGGATACTCACATGCAGACTAATGAGCTTGGACACCACCTCACACCAGACATAAACGTCAATTGTTAACACAAGCGGACATCAATGTCCCTTCTGATGTGAAGCACTGAGAAGGGCACGTCACGTCTGGACATTCCTGCCAAAAACGAATCACCTCAGTCCAGTCGTGTGAGAACATCAGAACCAGTTTGAAAGCTGTTCTACGAAGGAACAGAAAGGTGTTCTTCAGGTGTCAAGATCACAAAAGGCGACAGACTGAGGACTGTGGGATTGTGCCAGACTGGAGGAAACTAAGGATGAATGACAACTAAATGCAATGTGGGACCCTGGCCCAGAAAAAGGACCTGATGGGATGATCACTGAAATGTGAATAAGGTCTGTAGATTAGTTAGTACATGTTCATTTCCTAATTTTAATAATTGCACTGTCATTATATAAGATGTGAACATTTGAGGAAGTTGGGTGAAAGGTATACAAGTATTCTTTGTGCTATTACATTAAATTAATTAATTATGTTACTTATTTTTGGAGAGTCTCCCTCTGTCACCCCGGCTAGAGCGCAGTGGCATCCTCAGAGCTCACTGCAACCCCAACTCCTGGGCTCAAGCAACCCTCCTGCCTCAGCCTCCTGAGTAGCTGGGACTACAGGCACGTGACACCACCAATTTTTCTATTTTTAGTAGAGACGGGGGTCTCACTCTTGCTCAGGCTGGTCTCGAACTCTTGACCTTGAGTGATCCTCCCACCTCGACCTCCCCAGAGTGCTGGGATTACAGGTGTGAGCCACCACACCTGGACCCTTTGTGCTATTTTTAAAAACACCTTTATTGAGGTATAATTAATTTATATACGATACAATGTGCCCATTTCAAGCATACAATTCAAAATTTTTAGTAAATGTACTAAGTTGAACAAACATCACCACAAGCCAGTTTTAGAACATTTCCATCACCCCAATAAGATGTCTCATGCCCCAGCCCCAGGCGACCACTGATCTGTTTTCTCTCTATAATAGATTTGCCTTTTTTAGCCACTTCAAGTAAATGGAATCATACAATCATACATGCTGTGTTAGGCACAGCATGACGTTTTTGAAGACTTTGTACTGTTTCGGTGGGTCAGCTGGTAAGACTCGAATAAGATCTGGAGAATGGCTTGATGGTATTGTATCGACGTTCCTCTCTTGTTTTACATAATGGAATCACTGTTATATAAGACTTTAACATTGGAGGAAGCTGGGTGAAGGGTATATGGGGAGCGTGTACTGGTTTTGCAATGTTTTTGTGCGTCTAAAATAATTTCAAAATAAAAATTTTTTTCAAGCTCAGGGTCTGAGCTGTGCACTGCTTATGATGGTCCAGTGCTCAGAAGTTCCCACCTCTTTTCTCTGTGACGGCTCTGTTGACCGTTCTACCTTTCAGACGTCCTTGGTGAGTGGGCGTCTGGCGGCTTCTCATGGCCTTGTGGGGCCTGCAGTAACAAAGGGCACCCGCAGGGCTGGGGAGGAGCTTTCACTTCCTTCCTGATTGTTGGTGCCTCCAGGGCTGGCCAGGAGGATGGAGGCTGGGGGGCCTGAGCCTGGAGGGCCTTGCCTGGCCCTTCTGTCCGCTGGAACTGGCTCAAGCCCAAGCCCTGAGAGGCTGAGCAAGGTCAGAGGGAGGGAGGCGAGGACCCAGGGCCCTGAGGAGGCTGCGGGGCCGAGACCCACTCCCTTGCCCTGGACATCTGCCCAGGGACTTCCTCAGAAGCTGCCAATGTCAGCTTCCTGTTGCCAGCGCTGAGGGGACGAACTTGGTCTGGAGGATGTCCAGGCCTCGGAAAAAATGAGAGCTTGGCAGACAGGAGGGCCTGGGCTCGAGCAAAGACACATGGACACACGGCCTGTGGACCAGCCCACGGCACTCGAGCACAGAGACACACGTGGGTGTTTAACAGGGGACTGATCGGTACACAGGGCACACAGACACGCACGGTGCACGTGGACACTAATGCCAACACCAATGCCTGTGGCAGCCTGTGTCCCACCCTTCAGGCAGGGCTAGCTGGGGCAGCAGGGGCTGCAATCAGGGCAGGTTTCAGGGAGGAAGGCGACTCCATGGGCACACACAGGGCAGGAGGACAGGGATCGCTTTGCTCACTGGCACTGTTGTCTCTGCGTCCCTGCTCCTAGGAGGCATTCGCTGCTTCAGCTCTTGGTCTCAAGTTAGGGCCAGGCATGGGCACAATCCCTACCCTGAGGAGCTTGCAGGATGCCCAGCAGGGAGCACGTGGTTTCCTGGGGGCAGTGCCCAGGTGGTGGCAGGGAAGGTTGAGGGGAGCCCAGCAGGCAGCACGCCCTCAGGCTGGGTGGCAAGGGCAGAGCTCCCAAGGCCCCTGTGGCCCAGGACCCGTCCCTGCCCCCAGCATCTGGTCTCACCCGGCTATTGCCTATGTACCTCTGTCAGTCTGGACTCTGCCAGCACCGACCAAAACCCACCTGAAGCCCACTCAAGCCAAAAGCAGAAGTGGGCACCTCACAACACTGGGAAGGCTGAGCTGCCCAGAGGAGTGTTCCAGGCCAGAGGGCCCAGGGCGTCATGACACGAGTCCTCAGCCGCCTCTCTCCTCTCCTCGCAGCCCAGCCCTATGTGGCTCCATCCTCCCAGGGTGGCCAGTGGCCAGCAGCCCTCAGTCTTCTCCCTCCCCACCCCGAGCTTCCTGTCCCAGAGTTTCCAGAACTGCACCTCACTGTCTGGAGTCAGCCTTGGCTCACGTGTCCATCCCACAGGTCTGGAAGAGGCAGGAGGCAGCTCCGTCCAGACCACAGGCCTGAGCGTAGGGAGGGGTGGGGCCTCAGGAAGGCAGGGGGTAGCGGGTGTTACCCTGGGGGATACTGCGCAGGCACAAATGGCAGGTGAATATTCTGGGGTCAGAGACCCATCAGAGTGATGGGTTTGGCCATCCCAAGTGGGCTGACCCACTCTGCCAGCTGGGAGGCCTTGGGACAGGTGCCGTTGCCATGGGAGGACGGCCTTTGTGCCTGGAGCCCGTGTGAATGTGAGACTGGGGGGGCATCAGGTTTCCTGGAAGGAGCAAGAACTTGGTGGGGCCCAGTGTGGCTGGAGGGGGTGCGGTGGAGGAGGAGGACTTAGACTCCATTCGAGGACACAGGGAGAGTTTGGGCAGGGGAGGATGCAGTCAGAGTTGCATGTGACAGAACAGCCCTGGTTGGGGGCGGGGACACAGATAAGTGTGTGTGCACACGGGTGGGCGGGGGAGGCAGGGCTGGGAGTCGGTGAGCCTGGGGCCGGGAGTGGCCCCAGGATGAAGGGGAGGTTTGAAGAGTCAGCTGGGACCTGCCAAGGGTGCAGAGCCTGTGAGACACTGGGCGTTGCTGCAGCTGAACTCGCCCGGGGGTGGATGGATTGGGCTCTGTCGGCACAGGGCTAGGCGTGGATGGGACAAGAACAATTGGGGGAAGTGGCCAGGCTGACCCCAGCTTGCTGCTGTCCCACTCCCAGGCCTGGTTTCTGCCCTGCTGGCCTGGCCAGCTCTCCAGCTCCGTGTGGGCATGGTCCCCCCCCCACCACCACTCCACGGAGACGGAGGCGGGGCAGGGAGAGCGCTGAGGCTATTCTTCCTCTCTTGGGCCAACCTCTAAGCAGCAGGAGATAAGAGCTCTCCAGCTAGCCCTTCCACACGCCAGCTTGGGCCTGCCAAAGCCACCGGCACCATGAAGGACGACGTGGCTCTTCTGGCCACCGTCACCCTCCTGGGAGTTCTGTTGCAAGGTGGGCTAGCTCCTGTCTGGGAGGTGGGTGGGTCTCAGACCCCTGGTGCCGGCCTTCTGCCCACCAGTCCCTGGGGAAGTGCTGGCCCGCCCGGGCCCAGGCAGAGGGCAGAGGTGGGGCCTCTAGCCCAGGCTCCAGTGGCAAGGCCCAAGCCCCTCGGAGCTCGGCCAGCACAAAGAAGCCTGGAGGAGGGCAGTGGCCCTCAGGGATCCGGGTGGGGCATGCGGCTGTGCGAGCTACAGGACATGGGGAGCAGGAGGGTACCAGGACAGCTATGGGCTTGGGGCAGCTGATCCCTGCCCTTTCCAGCTGTCCTCTCTCTGGGTGTCCCAGCAAGCAGCCTCCATCCCTCAGCCCTGCCTTCAAAGGCGCCCTCCATGCTGGGACCATGTGGAGCTGGACAGGGTTGGAACCCGCTCTCCCAGCCCCACAAAAGGTGCCAGCTCTGTGCCTTTCCCAGACTGGGCTAGAAGACATATTCCTGGACCAGACATCTCTGTGGCTTGGGGACGCCACTGCCCCACAGTGTGTGGGCTAGGATAAGGCACAGCCTCCAGTGGGGGCCCTGAAGTGGCAGAACAGACAGGCCGACTTGACCACCAGCACTGTGCTGACCTAGCCAACCCTTGGCACTTGCAGTAGGATATGTCAGTAGAGGGCCTGGCACCAAAGGCACCAGGGCCACAGGACTCACTGGGAGACAGGTGGGCACTTAGCACTGGGGCCATGTGTGTGGCCCAGGGCCAAGAGAAGGGCCCTTGCTCACAGAGAACCTGGAGGGCCAGCCTACCCCCCGCACCTACCCACGTTGGAATGGAGGGCGGCAGAGCCCTGGCTGGGGTCCTGGAGTTAAGCTGGGAGAGTCCCAGCTGCAACCACCTGGGAGCAGGAGAGAGGGGGTCTGTCAGATTTAGGCCTGGGTCCAGAATGCCTGACCAGAGAAACTGGGGACTGAGGCAGGTCCCCATGTCACAGTTTGGAGTCACAGGGACCCAAGCTTTAGTGACTTTGGCCTGGGTCCCTTCTGGTGGTCTCTGTAGGTGGGTGACCAGGGACCACAGGGTGTGTGTTTCCTTGCACCTTGAGCAATGCAGCCAGTGCTGTCCTCAGGCCCTGGTGGCACTTCCTGGTCAGGGACTCTGAAGCTGAGGTCTATGCTAGAGAGCAAGAGCCAGGTATTTGCCTGTGTTTTTCAAGTCAAATGATTCAGGGGCAAAGTCTCACGTGGCTCTTCCTGCGGCAGGTGTCCCTGTGCCTGTATCACCCTCCCCTGCACACTCACAGGGTGGGACAGGGCCTCTCTGCACCCCAAGCCTCAGCCCTGCCCTCCCCTGTAGAGTGCCCGAAGGGAGGTCTCCACACCCTCCGCACGGAGTTGGCGGGCGAAGCAAGCAGGAGGGAAAGTGCGGGGCCAAAGAGGAAAAGCCCTCCGGCCCCACCCCACGGGCTGCGGGGTGTCCAGACCTGACTCTCCCCCTCCGCCGCAGCCTACTTCTCCCTGCAGGTGATCTCGGCGCGCAGGGCCTTCCGCGTGTCGCCGCCACTCACGACCGGCCCACCCGAGTTCGAGCGCGTCTACCGAGCCCAGTGAGGCGCGGCGGGATGGCGCGGGCGGGAAGCGAGGGAGCCCCGGGCGGGTCAGGGTCCTGGGACCAGCCCGCTGGGCGTCCTCATCCCACCCCGCCCCACCGCAGGGTGAACTGCAGCGAGTACTTCCCGTTGTTCCTCGCCACGCTCTGGGTCGCCGGCATCTTCTTTCACGAAGGTCTGGGCGCGGGACAGGGGCGCACGCACCGGAGCCCCCTGAGGCCCCGCGGGCGTGCTCACCCGCACCTCTCTCAGGGGCGGCGGCCCTGTGCGGCCTGGTCTACCTGTTCGCGCGCCTCCGCTACTTCCAGGGCTACGCGCGCTCGGCGCAGCTCAGGTAAGAACCGGGGCCGGGCTCCCGGGAAGGCAAGCGGGGCCCGGGCTCCGCCGTTCGGGGAGCAGGTGGGCGGGCCCCGGCGGCGGCCCCGGGGGTCCCGGTCGGGCCGGGGGCGGGGCGCGGCCGGGCTGCACCGCCCCGCTGACCGCCGCCCACAGGCTGGGCCCACTGTACGCGAGCGCGCGCGCGCTCTGGCTGCTGGTGGCGCTGGCGGCGCTCGGCCTGCTCGTCCACTTCCTCCCCGCCGCGCTGCGCGCCGCGCTACTCCGGCAGCTTCGGACGCTGCTGCCCAGGGCCTAAGAAGATGGCCGCCGGGTCGGCGGACGGGGAAGAAAAGCCAGAGCCTCCAGGAGCACCGGGGAGGGCTGCTCGCCTCCGCCTCCCAGTCTCTGATTAAAGTTGTCGTGACTGGCCCCCAGCTGCGTTCTCTGGGTCCGAGGGGTCGCGCGCTGAGGGTTGTGGAGCCTGGAGGGGCTCGGCTCCGGGCCGTGCCAGTCCGTGGGCATGCCGGAGGGAGCATGGGTGGGATCGCGAAGGAAAGGGCTTCCCCCGGGACCGGGCTCCATCTGGTCTTCTGCCCTACACTCAGCCTCTGCCGCAACACGCCCGGCCCGGAGCGCTTCTGCCCAGGACACCCGTTTCCTCCGGGGGTTCACCCCACGGCTTCTCCTCCCCGCGCTCAGGCTCTCTCCTCATCTCTCCTCTATCTGGCCTTCCCCTCCCCTGAACCGCGGACACAGGAGCCTGTCGGTCTCTCCCCAGGTGAGGGCAGGGACCTTTTTTGTCAGCACTGGTTCCCAGCATCTGGAACAGTATAGGTGTTCAGGACAGCCCTCCGAGACCACTATAG
>CM052443.1:50092999-50126277 GCA_028533085.1 Varecia variegata
AGGCCTTCACCCCACGGCTTCTCCTCCCCGCGCTCAGGCTCTCTCCTCATCTCTCCTCTATCTGGCCTTCCCCTCCCCTGAACCGCGGACACAGGAGCCTGTCGGTCTCTCCCCAGGTGAGGGCAGGGACCTTTTTTGTCAGCACTGGTTCCCAGCATCTGGAACAGTATAGGTGTTCAGGACAGCCCTCCGAGACCACAGCCCTCCGAGACAAAAAGCCGTGGGCCTTGTCTCAAGCAGCTGGAACCAGTTGGAGCCAGATACTTGGGGCACCCACGGTGACATGGGAGAGAACAGTGGGGGTTCCTGACAGAGCAGGGGCAGCTTTGGGTGCCTGGGCCCAGATTCTGGGTGGGCTCCACCCATGAGTTACTTGACTGGCTGCCTCAGACCCTCCTGTGAAATGGGGGTGAGGTCAACAGAGATGCTTGCTGGGAGCACTGGGACATGCCACCAGAAGTTGCAGCTGCTACGGGTGGGGTGGCCCGGCAAGGCTACTGGGCACAGGCCAGACACTTGAAGGGAAGCAAAGCAAAGCACAAAGGCAGAGGTGGAGTTGTCCAGAGCACTTGTGTTTGAGGCACACACTTCATTAATCCTTTATTACAAGTCACGCTCTTAAGAAGTATATGTGGACTTACGTGAAAAAATCAAATGTATCCAAGAATAAAAAACACAGCACAGAAAGTAGTATATGCATTCCAGTGTTCCCTCTGGAGACAGTGGGCGCCCAAGAAAAAGCTCTTCTAAAACGGCCTGACGGGAGCCAGCCGGGTGCGAACGGTGTGAACGGTTCCGGTGGCGCGGGCCGGCCTCAGGCACAGTGTGGGGGCCGCCTGCCTCCTCCCCTGGCCCAGCGGGCTGGGCAGCACCAGCTCCTGGGGCCTCCGGGCCAGCGGGACCCCAGGCCGGCCCGAGCCCGCTCCAGGCACAATCCTCTGGCCGGGCGGCGCGCCTGGCCCTCCGGGGGCAGCAGCGACGACATCCCTGGAAACGTAGGCTCCAGGCTGATCCTCCGTGCACCCTCAGAAGAACCCCCTTAGTCGGCCTTTTTCAGGAAGATCTAGAAGAGCCAGACTAAGGGTTAGTGGGGCCTGAGAGCTCTGCCAGGGCTTTGGGGTTGTCCCCTGTACACTCTCCTCCCCCCTCACCTCGCTCAGAATGACCCACACCGGCGAGTCTGTCTGGATGGAGAGGCGCAGGGCTTCCAGGGGACCGAAGGCAGGGTCCACCTCACCCTCTGCCACACCCTTGTAGAAGGAGCCTGGAGGAGGGCAGTGCTGAGAGGGTATCCCCCAAACCCCAGCCCAAACAGGGCCTACCTGCTCAGCCCAGCATCTGCTCTCCCCACCCCCACTCACCGATCTGGAGGTAGCCGTCGGGGCTCCGTGGGTACCGGAGAGTGGCTGAGCGGCCCTCCTGCAGGGCTTCCTTGTCCGACTGGGGGTTCTGGGGACAAGAGGGGCTGAAGCAGGTGGCCATGGGAGGGCCAGACCTCAGTGCACACCCACACCCTTCCACACTCACATCAAAGGGCAGCACCTCCACAGAAGTGTTGAAGAGCTTGTCCTCTGGGTGCTCAATGTTCCCACTACGGAAGAAGAACCTACGGCCAGGCAGGCCTGTGAGCTGCTGCAGGGGCAGCACTCCGGGCACACTGCCCAGGCCCCAGCGGAGCAAGGCCAGGCCTGGGCCAGGAGCACACCAGGTGGGTGCCAGGGCAGCCGCCAGGCTGTGCACGGCAACCAGAGCCTTTCTCTGGGACCATGGTGACAGGCAATGGCACTGTCTGATTTGTTTTTTACAAGGTAGCTACTCTCAGGAGCCCCAGTTTTCAGGTAAGTAAACTGAGGCATGGTGAGGATAAGTAATTTGCTGGGGGTCACCTAAAGACCTAGAAATTTGTGGTGAGGCCTATACCTGGTGGCCACCCAGCCCCCACCCCCAGAGCGGGCCTCTGGGTTCTGGCACTGACCGCTCCAGGCGCAACGGCTGGAAGAAGCGGAAGCGGATGAAGTCCCCGGCAGCAGGGGTGAAGGCCCAGAAGAAGTCCTCGCGCAGGTAGGCCTTCTCCAGGGTGAAGTGCTGGTATGTCTTGAGGCTTGTGCTCACCTCCGCTGGTGGGTTCACGTGCTCCTTCCGCAGGGCCTGCTTCCCAAAGTCCTTGTCCTGCAGCCGCATAGGGATGGCGGTGCTGGCGTGGCCTCACCCCCAGCCCGCCCCAGCCAGCTCCGCCCAGGGTGAGCATGGGGCGCGGCCCACCTTCAGTTTCTGGATCTTGCCTGCCAGCGAGGAGTGCGTGCCCACATGCTGGAAGAGGGACGGCTTGAAGCGGATCCTCAGGTTGGCCTTCTGCCGGTCACAGTGCTTCTGCAGAGGGAGGGTGACACCCCAGGGCTCAGCTCGGCCTGGTCTCCCACAACTTAGCCTTGCCCAACAGCCACCAGGGCCCTCCGGTAGCCTGCAGTACCCTCCTTGTCAGACACTGGGAACCAGTCCCTGCTGGCTCTGTGAGCCCCTGCCCGCTCTGTGAGCCCCTGCCCTGTGCGCCCTGCCCACCTCTGCGCAGGCCCTGCTCACCGCGTCCTTCTCGGGGTTGCAGACTTTCACCCACAGAATGTGGTCCAGGAGCCAGTCGATGGGCTTGTCCCGGTAGAACATGAGGATGAACTCCACAATCAGGCTCAGGTCCAGTGACTTGAACATCTTCCCTGGGAGTGGGACAGGGACAAGGGTGCTGGGTGGGCAGTGCTGCACTGCCCACTTCCTCTTAATCCCTGTGGGGGCCGTTGGGAGGGTCTCACTCCCACAGCAAACCCCATGGGTGGACTTCAGGTGGGCGTGGGCACAAGGGGCAGGCAGGGATGGTGAACAGAGACACCCTCCATGCAGAGAGCAGATGGGAACAGGCCAGGCCAGGCCCAGTCTGGGCAAAGGCTATCACAGCATGACACAGCACAGCACTGGGACCAGAGGACGGCAGAGAGGCGGAGGAGCTACACTGAAGGGCGTGGGGCGGGGGGCACACCAATAAAGCCCAGCTGGGAGAACTCCAAGATCATCCAGTCCTCCGAGGGCTGCTGAAGTGCAAAGTTCTTCATGGTGCTCAGGTAGTGAGGTTTGGCCACGATGTCATCCTCCAGCTGCACAGGCAGGCAGAGGGGCCAGGACTCAGGATGGGCATGGTGGCAGGGACAGGCCATCACCCAGATCTGACCAGAGCTGGCCAGGTGCACTGCAGGACAGGGCTTAGTGCCAAGGCCAATCAGGGACAGGGCGGTGGGGTAGCGGGTCCCAGGGCTGACCTGCACATAGTAGACGCCCTTGGATTGCGCGTACATCATGAGGAAGCAATAATCCAGGTTCTGTTTGGTCCTCCACCTGCGGGCCAGGGGCAGGGGCCTCAGGAGCTCAAACCCTCCACCTCCAGGGTGGCTGCTACAGAGATGCCAGCGGTGGGCAGGCCTGTCCTCCCGCCCTCATGCAAGGGTCCTCCCAGGGAGAATCGGGAGCGCTGTAGGCAAGTGCCAATACCTGACTCTCTCCTTTGGGTCCCCAAAGGACTCGCGGAGGCGGGAGAAGTCAGGGTAGAAGTGGGGGGAAGGGGAGATGACCTCCAGGAGTCCAGAATGGATCTCTGTGGCGAACCTGAGGGACGGGAAGGTCCAGTGGGTGTGCAGCCTCCAGGGGCTAAGGGACACTGAACCAACCAAACCCTGTCCCCTTCTCCAGGCTCACCAGGCAGACACAAGCCCCCTCCCCCACAGAAGGAAGGCAATAGCATGTAGAGGAAGCAACACCTGCCTGCCCGACACCCCACTAAGACCCTCCCAGCACCAGCTCTCTGGGGCAGCCAGTACTCACAGGGCCTTGATGTCCTCTGTCACTGCTGAAGTGTACTGTGGGTCAGTCTGTGGGGAGACCAAACACCCTCCTTTAGCTCAGCTGCCACCCCACATGGCCAGGAGGAAGGGGGAGGGGCACAGGCTTCAGATGTCCCGGCATGTGGAGGGAGTGAGCCCTGGTGCTGAGGGCCGAGTAAGGCTGGGCCTCAGAAAAAGCCCTTTGGGGGACACAGGACCGTGGGCGGGGCATCCCGGTAACCGGCATCTCCACGAGGGGGCGCTAAAATGTTTCTTTCTTTTTAACTTTGTCTTGATAAATTGTGATGAAACTGACAACTGAATTTCTGATAGCTTTTTCCTCTGGGATGATGTTCTGTTTTTATTTCTCCTTCTTGTCATTTTGTGCCATGGGTCTTTCTCTGAATGGCCCCTAGACCCCGCGCACTCGCCTCGGCGATCAGCACCACGATGACCGAGTCCTCCTTCTCCTGCGGGCTCAGCTCGGAGATGAGCGAGTGCAGAGTGTCCGTCAGGTACGAGTGTACCTCACGCCGCACGCTCGGGATGCCCATCACCACCGACACTGTGGGGGCACAGAGGGGTGACACAGGGCAGGGTGCAGGGGACGGCCCCAGCACCTGCCTTGCACCCCCCGGCCACGCCCCTACCTCCAGTGCGGCCCTGGCCCACGCGCACCGCTGGCTGCAGACTGCTCTCCTTGGCCAGCAGGTGCGGCAGGTGGTGGAAGACAGTGGGCAGGTGCAGCACGTGCCTGTGCGAGACGTTCCACGGCTTCAGTCGGGGGTCCTCTGGGTGGTCATAAAGGGACAGGACAGATTAAGACAACGCAGCCAGCCTGGCCCCCACCTTGTCCTGCCCAGGAGCTCACCTGTTAGGCGGCCCCAGGTGCGATTGCTGTCTCCGTCTCGCAGAGCCTGCCTCTCTGACACAGCCCTCTTGATCTCGTCCAGCACCAGGTTGAGCTCCTTGGAGCGCTTGAGGCTCTCCTGCTCAGCCGCGTGCAAACGGTCCCGCAGTGCCAAGAACTCCCGCTGGTAAATGTCTACCACGTCGCCTGCAGGCGGTACGCACGCTGTCACCAGGGGGCGGCCTAGAGCTGACCTACGGCCCACCCCTCGAGTGTGCCAGGGGGTACATCTGGGCAATAGCCCATCTACTGTCTGTTCTCGTGACTGCCACACAAGAACATCTGGAGTTACACAGGGCCACTCTAAAGTTGCACTGACACATGCTTGGGGGAGAAAGGCCTCCACCAGGGGGATTAGCACTCTTCCAGAACTCTCCTCGAGCCATCGGAAGCGGGAGCCACAGGACCACTTCCAGCCCTAGGCAGGGCAATCCTAAGCAGGGGCCGGACTGAGCCCTCTTTGCCCACTGGCTTCTAACCACTCTTGCTTTTCACAGCACATGTTCCTTCCCAGAGTGGGGGGAGGGGATGCCCAAGGCCCACCCAAGGCACAAGGATCACCCCTTCCTCAAGACCCCAGCCTTCCCCTCCCTCCCTTCAGCCCCTACCTCCCGGGATGATGTCACAGACAGTGAAAGGTGGCCTTGTTAATTAAGTAGCTAACAGAGGAAAATAAACTATCAAACAGAAGAGAAATAAACTCTCAGCATATCATTGCCCCTCTAAAGAAAAACTCACTGCACAAGCGCCCCTTTGTTTTGTTTGATTAAACACCTGGGACCTCAATAGTTGTCTCTAAGAGTTTCCCGAAGAGGCCTAAGCGGACAGCAGGGGTGCGAGCCGCCTCCAGCTCTCTGCCTCAGTTCCTGTCAGGACTACATTTCAAGGACTTTGATAAGCCGGCCTCACAGAGAAGAAAAAAAAATTAAGAAACACACGGCACAGTTTCACAGCTGTTTTTGCTATCAGTTGGCCACAATTACTTTTTTCTTTCTCTTTGTTCCCAAATAACCTGAAACCTCCTATCCTCCCCACTTTCCTGTCGTGCCCTTCCTGCCTTTGAGAAGTAAAATAAACTTTCTTTCCTAAAACTATTCTACTCCTGGCGTGAGAATTCTTTCTCCAGCCCACACCGTGAGCTCCTGGTGCGTCCCCACCCTGAGACAGCAGCATCCCTGTGGCTCTCTGGGGACAGCCAGCCTCCCTAGACTCCTTCTCCCACCCTCCAAATAGACTGAGCCTGGGCACAGGGTCACTGTCCTCATGGCCATCACTGGTTGCTCACTCTACACGGGGTTCTCAGCCTCTCGGCTCCGGGCTGGCAGCTGCAGTGGAGGGAGCCCACCCACCCCTTTGCTCGGAGGAGCAAACCAAGTTGAGCAACTACCCCAGAGGTTCCTCAAGGAGAGTCAACAGCAGCGAAGGGACAAGCTCTGAATGCCCTGGTGCCTGTGTCTCTGGAGACCTGTGATGCGCCTGGGCCACCTCAGAAAAGGGTCCCCTTGCCAACCCCTGTCCCGCCAAGTCCCCCCGGGGGTGCCAAGCAACTGGCGGCACTGGTCTGGCAGCCCGTGAGCCGGAGTGAGCAAACAACATGCCTGTGGCGGGGAGCCAGCAGTTCCTGCGGCCTCGCACTCGCCTCTCACGTCTAGCCTTTGCCCTCCAGCTGCCATTACATCCGCCTCCTTTTCCCTGTCTAATGTCCACGCCT
Source organism: Varecia variegata (assembly GCA_028533085.1). Classification (NCBI taxonomy): domain Eukaryota; kingdom Metazoa; phylum Chordata; class Mammalia; order Primates; family Lemuridae; genus Varecia; species Varecia variegata. The sequence continues at coordinate 50,099,484 of CM052443.1, forward strand.
TTGCACCCGCTGTTGCTTCCGCCAGAATCCCCTTTTGTCTTCAGGACCTAATGAAAACTACGCAGTGTCTAGGGCCTGTTTCCAAGTTGTGGAGTCTAGGAAGCCTTCCAGAACCACCCTACCCCCAGGCAGCTCTTCCATTCCTTGACCTCTCTGGGTTCACAGCCCCCAATGTGCCCTGGGGTGGTGTTGGGCCCCCTGTGCTCTGTGCACCAAAAGTCACAATCAAGGCAAAGTTTGGTCACTTCAAGACACACCCCCTTCCCAGCTGGGGCAGAGGTCTAAGTGCTAAGTCCCAGGGGAAGAGGAAGGGGCAGCCCAGAGGAGGGAGAGGCTTGGGGGGAGGGGAGCCAGGCAGATCCTCCCTACCCACGCCCGGCCTAAAGGCCAAGGCAGAGCTGGGGGCAGCCCCTGGGGGAGGGAAGGGGGGTCCGGTTACCAGATCTGTGGTCTGTGAAGCTGAAGCTGGGCTCCAGGCTGGGTTACCCTGGAAACCTGATCCCCAATCCTCACCAGTCCTCCTCTCTCAGTAGCAGCCCACAGGGACACTGCTGACAGGACCAGGAGTACTAAAGGTGCTGAGGCCCTGGAGCCCTCAGGAGGGAGCTCAGAGCTCTGGACCTGCCTGGACAGCAAATCCCACCCACCTACCTCCGGCTTTGCCACCCACCCTCATGCAGTGGAGCCACTGAGTCCTCTAAGGATTGTGGTTTGTGGAATTGTGCCACGGGCCTGTCCAGAGCTGCCTCTGTGGTGGGACCACTCTGTGAAATGAGGGGAAGGGCAGAGGGCTCCCTGAGCCTGGCCTTCTCTGTGCCTTACACAAGACAAGTCTGCTCAACATCAGCTCGTCCAGGTGGACAGGCCCGTGGGCGATGCTGCTCTGAGTCACCCTGGGCACAGCCTGCTCCCCACTGTGGCCTCCCTTCCCTCGGGGGCCTCCCTTCCTGCCTAGGTCCTTTGTTTATCAGGAGGGGACCAGCCCCCTGGGCTCCTGTACACACCAGCCCTTCTGTCATTTCCTTGAACACTGAAGGCCCTGTCCCTGCGAGGCCCCCAGCTTGACCTTGATCCTGGCTTCTCTGATTGTGGGTCCACTCTGTCCTTGCCTGTCAAAGCCAGAAACTCAAGCTCTGTGACTGATTCCCCATGGGCTGGGCCTCATGCCAGGCTTTACCAGGCCACGCCGACACCCCATACCCTTTGTGGGCCGGGAAGGATCGCAAGTGTTGAAAGGGGCAGCCCGGGAGCCCCTGGCCCTCTGGGCAGGTGGGCTGTGGCAGCAGTTCCTGGAAGCTGGGGCTGGAGGGACTTTGGCTTCTCCTTCCATCCACACCTCCCTCCGCCAGGGAGCTGTGATGGGGCTGCCCCTGGGAACGGCTGCAGCTGCAGCCAGCTACGGGAGATGCCCTGCAGCAGTGAGGACAGGGTCTTTATCACCCTCCTGCCCAGGGCAGGGTAACTGGGACACCCCCCGGCCCACAAACCACAATGTTCCCCACTGGTTCCCTGTTGCTGGGGGAGAGATTAAAGACCAAGTGGGGGCAAAACCCTTGCACCCTGTTCTGAGCGAAAGGGAACAGACTCTGAGGGGCCAGGCAGGTGCCAGGCCTAGCCAATGGTCTGCCATTCACCTGCAGGTGGGTGGCAGGTGTTCGCCTTTTCTCCGGGCCTTGCACGCTCCTGGGGGTCACAGGGGGCTGTCTATCATTGCTAAGGTGCAGGCCCAGGGTGGAGGACAGCCTGGATATTGGGGAGGGCTGTGTGGCTGAGGCCTAGGGTTGCCCTCCAAGGGTCTGCCTCCCTGGGAGTGGTCCTCGGCAGGTGCTTGGACCAGGCCTACAGTTTGCGCACTGGCAGAGCTGCTTCACAAACTTAGCCAAGCAAGGCAGGATGTGAAATTGGGCCCCAAATCCTCCTCTAAGGCCCATCTTGCTAAGGTCTAAGAGTCCTTCCTGGGCTTGACCCTGGGCTTCCAGGATGCCATCTGCTCCCGCTGAACCTTCCTCTCTGGTTCCTGCCCACCTCCTCCATTCTCCGAGAATTCTGGTTCCTTTGCCTTTCTAATAAGTACTGGGCCTGCTCCTGAGACCTCTACCCTTGGCAATCTGGAGGCCAGGATCCCATCTGGCTTCAGACTGGCTTAGTCTGGCTCCCCCAGGGACCTGGTACAGTTATGTATGTATAAGAAAGAGACGGGTTCACATAATAGCCCAGACTTCTGGCTTCTCTTGAGGCCTCCAAAGACCTGGCCCTTCTGGACCCCACAGGAAGAGCGAGAGTCTTTCAAAAAGACAGGCCCAGATCACCCCTTCTCCATGCCTCCCTGGCTCGTTGTCTTCCATCCCCTAGGGGAAGGACCCTTGCACCTAAGCCCCTACCCATCTCTGGCTGGGGGTGCCCTCCTGCTCCCCAGGCTGTCAGATGCCAGCCTCCTGATGCCTCCCCCAGGCACGGTAGGCCCTACATGGAGCCACTTGTAAACCCTCACTTTGCTGCTCCCCGAGACTGGCTCCCTATGGCCAGCTGGGCTTCCAGAGGCACACTGGTGGGGCCCCTGATACCATCCTGAGGGCGTGTAGCTGCTGCAGGAGGCACAGGAGCTGCGGAACTAGGTGCAAGGGCTCACTACCCACCCACACAGATGGACGTGCCCCAGCTTTCAGATATGGCCCACCTGGGCCTCCGTGCCAGCCTGCTTTCATGGCCACTCTCCCAAGTGCTAGAATGCCCTCGTGCAGGTGAGACACTCTACCTGCAAAGAACTCTGTCCCAGCCATGCCTTTCCCTGTACCAGGCCCTAGCAGTTTCCCTGAGTCCCTGGGTTGTGGAGGCCCAAGGGATTCTACCCCAAGGACAAGAGCAGTAGATTGGGCTGGGCTAGCAGGAGCCCAGTGTGAGTAGCAGGGCTTGGGGGACCAGGAAGGCTCCAGGTCCTCCCACAGCCACATGTGCTGTTAGGGAACAGGGAAGCACTGGTAGGAGAGGGGCAGAGGGTCAGCTGGCCCAGCCTGATCCTGCTTAGGCCTCCAGCAGGAAGGCAGAGAGGCAGGAAGGAAGCAGCTCTTCCCTGCACCTCCTGTGCTTCAGGCCGGGTGGACAAGAGCCTCAGGCCTCACTCGGCCCAAACCACCCCTACCACCAGCAAGTGACTCCAGCCAATGCTGGGGTCTGCTGGTACCCTCCACCCTCAAGTGTGCCAGCCATCCCCAGAGGGCCTGGTGAGCCTGAGCCAGCTTCAGGGGCGGGGAGAGGTAGGGGTGGGGGTTGGCCCAGTGAGGCCATACAAAGTAAGTTATGGGGGCAGGGGCTGGGCTGGCTGCTCAGGAGGCCTTCACTCATTCCACAGGCCGGAAGCCATAGGCTTCCTGGGTGCCCAGGCACCTGCTGAGGAGTCCTCTGGCCCGATGTCATGGAGGGGGCTGCAGGGGGCTGCAGGGGGCTCCGAGGAGCACCACAGGCAGGAGGAGCACCGCGGTGGACTCAGACTGGGGTGGACAGGAGGAGTGCCTGTATGGAGGGTAGTGCCTGGATGTCTGGCTGTCCCTTCACACCTGTGTAACACTGTACCTGCTCCTGCCCAGGTAACTGGAGCTGGCGCCCTGGGACTACCTGGTCACAGCTACCTCTGTGACCTTGTGTCTTGCCCCTCTCGGAAAACTCCGTGAGTTCTCAGCTCGTCAGTGGCAGCCACCACCCCAGCATCGGGATAACTGTGCCCATGGAGGCCAGTCCCAAGCACCCCACCGGGGCCCGGCCGCCACTTGGCGGGTTGGCCCAGTCAGGCCGGAGAATTTCGTTATTCCGGCAGCAAACAAGTGGGGGCGAGGATGGGAGGGGCATCTTCCCTCGCCGCCCGGGCGGGGAGTGGGCGCCTGCGTCGGCTTCCGGCCGCCTCCCGCAGCCGCGGCCCAGGTGCGCCCAGGTGTGGGAGCGGGCGCGGGCGCGGGCCCGGGCCCGGGCGGCGGCGGGGGATGGGGGCTCACCTTTCTGGCCGCTGAGAGCTGCGTACCAGGAGAGCGAGAGGAAGGCGCACAGGCAGAAGAGCAGCAGCGTCAGGAAGGTGCCATTGCGGAGCCTCATCTCCTCCGGTGCGCGGCGGGCGCCGGCGGGGCCGAGGCCGCATGGCCCGGGGGCCCGGGGCCCGGGCGCGGGGGCCAGGAGGCGACGGGGGCCCCGGCCCCGGGGCGCGGAGGGGCTGGGGGCCCGGGGCCGGGCGGGGATGCAGCCGGGCCGGGATGGAGACCGGGCCGGGGACGTCGCAGGCTGCTCCTCCGGGGCGCGGGACACTGGCGGCCTCGCCTCCGCGGCCGGGCCGGGCTGAGCTGGGCTGGGCGGCGGGAGTCGCGGCCCGGCCTGGATCTGGGGCCGCCGCGGAGTCGACAGCGAAGGGCGGGGCGGCCCGAATTTAAAGGGGCCGCAGCACCCGCCGCCGCCACCATCGCCACGAGGGGGCGGGGCAGGGGACCAAGGCCCGAGATCCCGGTCGGCTGGCTGCGGATAGTGGTCCCCGCGTGGGCTCGTGCGACCCGGGCTGTGGGCCGACCCGGGCTGCAGCCTCAGGTAGGTCGAGGCTGGGGCCATCGCTAGTGCGGGTCTCTTGCAGTGGAGGCGGCGCACCCCGAGGCCCCACACCCCTTCTCCGTAACATCCTCCTTGTGACCCTCCCGCACCCAGACCCGGGCCCCACTCCTCTTCTCCTGGGGACCTCAGGCCCTTCCCCAAGTCCGAGGGGGTCTAGGAGATGGGAGGGGACAGATAATGGCAGGAGCTGGTGTTGCCTCCGGCAGGGCCACTCCGCCGGGACTTCCCTGGACCTTTGTCTTGTCTCCGGGATGAAGGCGTGCTGGGGCCCAGGGAGGCGCTCCTTCTCCGTACGTAGGAACAATGGGCTGTGTTCAGGAGTAAAAGCCGGCTTGTGTCTGTGTAGAGCAGTGACCGGCCCGGACTCGGGTGGCTTCCCGGTGCCAGGCGCGGCGCGGGTGGGGCAGGCCGAGCCCCCTACGGTCCCGCCGCCCCGCGCCGCGCTCCACCGATGGCCACGTCTTCACTCTTGTACTAACTGCAGGCTGTCCCCAGACCTTGTGGCACTGGGAAGGGGTCCAGCTCCGCCTCTGGGCAAGCATTTGGCGAGCGTCTCCGGGCCTCGCCGCCACCCCTGCAGCCCAGCCCGCACCTGGAGGGCAGGATGGAAGCCCAGGGCCCGGGCTCCGGCTCCGTGGGGTCCGAACGTCACCCCTACAGCAGGGGCGCCGAGCCAGCGCCGAGGCAGGCTTGACCCTGGGGCCGTTAAGGCATAGGGCTCCATTCTTCAGTGCTCGGTACTGCTCTCTGTACTTGCTAAGGAACTTTCTGAGCTAGAGACCCAGCCTTGTTGGAGTCTTCTGGAAGAAACTGTACTATTTTGTGTTCCTATGTTTTCACAGATGTCTTCTATTTGTGGCAAAGGATAATGGTTTTCATTTGGATTGTGATATAAAGGGTCTTGAAATTTTTTTTAAATAAGTATTTAACTTTAAAAGTGAGTTTATTTAAGGAAAAATATTAAAATTATTAGACCAGTAGACATGAAGGAGATGTTCTATCAGCGACCGAGTTTGGGAAGCTCTTCTGGGTCCCCTCCCCCTCCACACTCAGTGGCTCTGGGGCCGGAGGAGCTGGGATGAGGGGTGGGGGGAGCCTGATGTCCCAGTGCCAGGGCCATTTACCCTGACCCTTACTCTAGCCCATTCATTCCCAACCGTCTCTCTTTAAAACAGAGGCAGCAGTTGTTTTCCGCTTCAGTAATTAATTCATCTGAGCCTTCCTGCAACCTAAACTCCCTGCACTTCCAGGCAGGTAAGCAATGCCTGTCACTTGTGCTAGGAGTGGGGCACTCCTGTGCCTCAGGACAGTGACTCCTGCCTGCAGCCAAATGGGCACACAGAAGTCCTGCTTTCTCTCCAAACCCCAGCCTGGGCCTTTCCTTCTTTGCCCTTCCTGCTTCCCACACAGCGAAATGCCCTTTTATGTTGGGATTCTGTGCCAGCCCCCAGCCCACTTTGTCTTCCTGGAGATTTCCTGAGACAGCCCTTGGAGGGGCCGCTGTTTCTATCCTCCTTAATCTGTGGTCCAGGGACTGGGAATTGGGGCGGTCCAGGAGCTGAGGTGAGAAAAACCCCCATCCTTATTTTCACTAACCTAACTAAAACTTGTGTGAGTGGAACAGCAAAATCCAGCAGAATTAACAGTCCCGGTGACTTCATGGCAGATCACAGGGACTTCCATATTGCTCTACAGGTGTTGCAGACACTTCAAAATAGTGGTTACATTCACAGCAGTAACTTTATGTTTCTGGTACTTATTAGTTCTGCCTCTAGATCTTATAATTTTAAAATTTAATAAAGAATCACAGAAATTTATATATCACAAACATGTTTTTATATTTTGACATTTGCATTTCACTTAAAAAATTTTTTTTGGTAATGCAATGCATTTCAAAACATGGTTCTGAGTCCTTCATCTTCTGCAGATACTAAGGGCATCCCTGGCACAGTGAGTTTGGCAGCCCTGCCCTGAAGCCTCACCTCATTGAGCTGATAGCCCTTTCCTTAGATGCCTCAGTCCCTTGTTCATTCTTAACAAATGTTCTGTGTGTCCACCGTGTGCCCGACACGCTTGAGTCACTAGTGATACGCACAGTACAGACACACGTGCACAGAAATCGACCTGGTCACTGCCTTCGCACAGTCTTGCCCATAGCCACCTCACCTAGTGCTGGAAAGGCAAGGTCCATGGGGCTCAGAAAGCTTGTCACAGGGGACATTACCATGCTTGGACTGGCAGATGGCCTGGGGGTGGGGGTGGGGGAGTGAGGGTAGCAGTAAGACCCAGGGGAGAGGAGGAGGAGCTTTGGCATTGGCCGCCAGATGGCCCAGCAAGCAAATGCCCTGTTAAAGGAGACTGGCACGCGGGTGAGTGCTGGGAGAGAGAGGCCCCTGGGGCAGACCAGGGCTGGCTGGGCTGCACTGCATGCAGGACTGTGCACAACTTGTCAAGGACCTGGGCTTTGACCTTTGGAGCCCTGTATAGGGTCCAAAGCAGGAAGAGGAGTGGGGTCTGGGGTTGTACTTGGATTTTGTTTTTTTTTGTTTTTTTTTTTTTTTTTGAGACAGAGTCTCACTCTGTTGCCCGGGCTAGAGTGAGTGCCGTGGCGTCAGCCTAGCTCACAGCAACCTCAAACTCCTGGGCTTAAGCGATCCTACTGCCTCAGCCTCCCTCAGGCTCCCAAGTAGCTGGGACTACAGGCATGCGCCACCATGCCCGGCTAATTTTTTTCTATATATATTTTAGTTGGCCAGCTAATTTCTTTCTATTTTTTAGTAGAGACGGGGTCTCGCTCATTGCTCAGGCTGGTCTCGAACTCCTGACCTTGAGCGATCCACCCACCTTGGCCTCCCAGAGTGCTAGGATTACAGGCGTGAGCCACCGCGCCCGGCCATGTACTTGCATTTTGAAATTATCCTTTGCAGGCCAGGAGAGGGCAGGTGAGAATAAGAGAGGAAACAAGGAGGACAGGGAGGGGCTGTTGTAGGTGAGTCCAAAGTACACCACTGCAGCATAAAAATTATTTTGAGCTGAAAACATTTGAGAGTAGACTTTTTACCTGAACAACTTTATCTGCCTGAAAGTAAGGCCTCCCAAAAGAACTCAAGTGTCAAACCTCCTCCCTGGGAGCAGCCAGGGTAAGATTGACTCTTATCCCTGTAGAAGTCCGCCACCACACCCGAACAGACTGTCACAAAACTATTATGTTATCTTTCTGAAAGGTCATATATTTTCTCATAAGTGCCCTTCTCCCCTTCCCGTTCCCCTATTAAGTTGGTATATGAGTCCCCAAATTCTAACTACCTAGTAAGACAGAATAAAGCTACCTAAAAGACAGAATAAAAATTCTGTCTTTTCTCTTTCTAATCTGTCTTTTGTCAGATCAATTCACAGGCCCCCATACCCCGAACCTAAGACGGTAGGGGAAAAGTTTTTCCTCCCTGACATAAGAATCTGGGAGAAAGATGGTCTAGAATGGGGGTGGTGGTGAGCGGGATTGGAGATGAAAAGATGATGGACTCAGAACAATCTTTGAAGAATGTACCTCATTGAAGTCAAGAACATGTACTAGGGAAACAGCCCTTCTGGGTTCATAATTCGGCCTCTACCACTTAATAGTTTCATGACTTTAATCCTTTTTGTGCCCCTTTACCTGGGAGTAAAATAGGGCTAATAATGAGATGGGATAGGCTTGATTATGCCTAAATTTCACAACCCTAAATTTCTGTGATTAAAAAAAAAAATTTTTTTTTTTAGAGACAGGGTCTTGCTCTGTCACCCAGGCTAGAGTGCAGTGGTGTGATCTTAGGTACACCAGCCTCAACTTCCTGGGCTGAAGTGATCTTCCTGCCTCAGTGTCCCGAATGGCTAGAGCTACAGGTGCACACACCACCACGTCCGGCTAATTTTTTCTTATTTTTTGTAGAGATAGAGTCTCCTTATGTTGCCCAGGTTGGTCTTGAACTCTTGGCCTCATGTGATCCTCCTGTCTTGGCCTCCCAAAGTGCTGGGACTATAGGCGTGAGCCACCACCTCTGCCACTGCAATTTAATAAAGTTATACTTAGGTTTGTGACCGTGCCTGTATTCCCAGGTACTCGGGAGACAGTGGTGGGATGATCACTTGAGCCCAGGAGTTCAAGACCAGCCTGAGCAACATAGCAAGAGCCCTGTCTCTAAAAAAAAAAAAAAAAAAAAAAAAAAGATATATGTACTTCTCAAAACTGTATATCCTTCAAGGGTCCTCTGGGGGCTGTGCTCATTGTAGTTCCTGTCCAGGCTAGAGGAATTACCAGGGGAGCATTTCAGGCTTCCCTGGCAAGGAGACAGAGAGCTCTGGAAGCTTTGGCATTGGCAATAAATAAGCACTCTGGCCTGTGGGTGATACATGGCTCTTCTGTCTCAGGTCCTTGGCCAGAGCTAATCACATGGTCTTACCTCAAGGGAACAGGTGAGTTAATATATACAAAATATTCAGAATGTTTCCTGGCATGAATCATGTGCCACATGAGTGTTCCTGCTGTTGTTACTATTAATATTAAGAAGTACGATCAATAGGAACTGCAGGTGGTCCGAGCGAGAGGGCATGGTCATAGCTGACTTCCAGGTTTCTGGCCTGTGTCGTGGTGACCATCAATGCCATTGGGAACTCTGGAGCAGGCATGAGGTGTGAGGAGGTGGTGGGTCAGCACTCTTGGATACAATCCACCAAAACCAAAATCAGCGGGCCTGAGCCATCTCATGATCCACCGCTAGACCTGCCAGGATCCATAGCTTGGATGCTGAGATCAAGCTTTGATCTCTTGCTCAGTGTGGAGGCTCTCGGGCTGGCTCTAGCTTCCAGCCGGCCAGCTTTTATCGGCTAGCTTGGGTCACAAATCCACTCCCTACCCAGGGAGCTACGGTGCACTGGTGGGCCAACCTTGGGTCACCCTACTCTCAGTGGTAGGTCGTGGCCCAGCACGGGTAGGGATTGCGCTTTTACTACTTTTATCAAAGATCACCCCAGACTGACCTACTGCAGAGCATCGGGGCTACACTATGTGCGGATGTGCGGCACACATTGTGTCTGACCTTCACACACACGACAGCCACACGTCCCACAAACGCTACCTGAGCCCTGCCAGGCCAGGGACACCAGCAGAGCAAAGAGGGTGCTGACGCTGGTCAAGGGAGTTTGGCCCAGGGGGAAGTGGTGGGAGCTGTGTGGGGAGTGCAGAGCCCAGAGCTGAGGTGGAGGATTGGTAAGTACCTGCGGCAGACGGCAGGCATGGGAGAGAGAACATAGAGCCCCAGGGAGCAGGCTGTGCATGGAAACTTTAAGAGCAGGAAAGGGTTAGAGCCTCAAAATCATATAACTTTTCCAGAGTTTTCGAAGGGGGTAGGTTGGAGAGGGAGAGAGCCAGTGCGCTTACTTAGAGTGCAGCCCTGACCTGACCTGCAGCACCCCTCTCCAGAAGACCCCAAACTCCCGACCTGCTCTGGACAGGACTGGAGCTTCCTGGAGAAGGCCACACTGCCCTCTCCCGCACCTGGTCTTCCCCACCTCTTTTTTTTTCTTTCTATATATTTTTAGTTGTCCAGCTAATTTCTTTCTATTTTTAGTAGAGACGGGGTCTTGCTCTTGCTCAGGCTGGTCTTGAACTCCTGAGCTCAAACGATCCACCCACCTCGGCCTCCCAGAGTGCTAGGATTACAGGCATGAGCCCCCCTGCTGGGCCTTCCCCACCGTTTGGACTGCTTTTCTGCATGGATCACTGTGTGGTGTCCTCAAGGCCCTCCTTCCCACTCCTCCTGGCTCCTCCTTTGTCTTTCCAGAACCTTCTGCAGTCAGGCTGGCCCTCTGCTTGTGGGGCTAGGTCTCTGGCCACGGGGTGGTGAAGGGAGAGGCTGGTGACAGGCAAGGCCATCAGATCCTGGACCCTCTTTGGAGTCCCCTCCCTGCAGCTACAAGGCGCCCCAGACAACAAGGCAGGGAGAGGTCCCACTCCATGCGAAAGGACATGCGGAGCAGTGGCCTGGACCACTTCTGACAGGTCTGAAGAGTAGCACCAGGTGGGCTCTCCGGGTGCTTCGGGGAGAGTGAAACGCCTGTTGGCCTTCTCGGTGGGACGAGGAGTCCCACCCAGTGCCTGCCTCGGACAGGCCTGGCCAGCAGACATGCTCAGCCTAGCCTCCCCTGGGTGGCTCAGGCCCCCTTCCAGTGACTGCCCCCGGCCCTTGGCCTGAGCCCGCTGGAGAGGCCTCCCCAGCGCCGCAGTCCCACCAGATGTGAGTTTCTGCTGATCTGATCTCTGGCGCTGAGCTCCCTGACAAGTACTTGCTGACACGGCCCAGCGGCAGGCCTCTGTCAGCCTCTCTTCTCCCCACTTGGCGTTGGTGAGAGAGCCGTCTCCACGGCCCCTGCACACTGCCAGGCAATGTCGGGTGCCCCCTCAGTGAGCCTAGAGGGCCCAGGGGTCTTGTCCCCGTCCCCGAGGCAGGGAGTGTAAAAATTTATTCGGAGAAATCCCCCCAGCGAGGGCAGCCAAACCCCAGAACAGCTGCTCTGGCCTCCAGCGGCCGTGCCAGAGGGTTTCTGGTGCCCCCGCTCCCCAACACCTTGGCATCACCGAATTCTCTAACCACATCTCTCTATGCCTTGAGCACCTTTTCCTTTAGAAAGATGTTTCCAAACCTCTTGTGGGCATACTCCCCCACTCCCTTGGCCCCTGACATCCCTTGCCTGGGCTGTGGGCTTCAGCAGGAAAGGGCTAAAAGGGGGCAATGTGCAGTGCTTAGGGATTTTTCCAAGAGGGAAGGTCAGGGAAGGCCCCACTGAGGAGGTCACATTTAGGGTAGGACGATGCCTTGCAGGGCAGGAGGGGAAAGGGTTTCAGATCAGAGCAAGAGCCTGGGAAAAGTCCCCACGTGGAATGAGTTGGCATGATGAGGAACAGAGTAGGGGTGTGTACCTGTGTGTGAGTGGAAGGGAGTGGCTGCACTGAGGGCCTGGAGGCCATTCTCCCCTTGGGCCTATGGCTGGGTCTGGAGGGCCTTTGTCCCCTGTGGTCCTCAATCTCCTAAGGGATTGCCCAGAAAAGCTCAGCCTGAATCTCACAGCAGCCTTGTCTCTGGCTACCCTGGGACCCACCTGGACACTTGACTTCACACCCAAAGAAAATGAACTTTGGAAAACCATCGCTAAGGGATGGATTATTTAGGAAAGGGGAAGGGGAAAACTGAGGAGGTGGCTACAACACACCAGGTGGCAAAAACAGAATCAGCCATTCCACCCAACCCTGCTTGTCTCCCAGACCAGCTGGGCTCAGGTCTATAATGGGTCCCTATTCTGTCCCCTCACGCCCCTCTGCAGTCTCCTCCCTGACCCTCCCAAATGCAGCCCCAAATTTGGGCAGCCAAACAACCAGCACACTTAATGGGGCCCCTCTTGAAAGGGCAACTCCAGTCCTCCCACTCCAGTGATGAGGCAACAGGCTGGTCACTTGCCCAAAGATGGCAAGTGGTCGATAGCGGGTCTCCTGACTTAGGTGCCAGGCTTTCCCTGAGTGTCGTGCCAGCTCTGGAGGGTGGGAACCGGGCCAATGGACACAGGGAGGTTGGGAGGCTCCCTGCATCCCAGGGAAGTGGAAAGACGGCAGACATCAGAAGAGGGGCAGGGTCTGGCTGGCTCTAGCAGCCCTGGCCTCTTAAGGCTCTTTTTGTGCAGAGTCCCGGAGAGATTCACGAAGGCCCTGGGTCCACTCCCCACCCCTGCCGCCAAGTAAGAGCTCACTGAGATAGGTGGCAGCAGAGGGCCGGGGATCCCCCTGTTATGACAGCAGTCACGGGACGCTGACTCACTGCCGGCCAGACCACCTGACCGCGGAGGAGAGGGCCCTGCCAGGGGGTTCCCGGGCCACTGCCTTGTTTACCTCCTGCCGCCTCGGTGGGGGCAGGGCGGCGCACGGCCGCAGAGCATGCCGGGAAGGGCCGGGCTCCCCTGGGGAGGGGGTCGGGGCAGCGCCCCCGGCTTCTTTTCTGCCTGCGTGTCTCCGCCCTCCCCGAAACCCACCACGGTCCCAAACGGTGAGAAAGCAAAGGTGTTCCTAGTGGCAGCCACGTTACCACCGCTTGTTTGGGGGCGGGGGCCTGTCTTTGAGCACCTGACCCGCTCAGGCGGAGGCCCGGGCTGGGTGGCTCTCAGGCCCCTGGGCTGCTGAGTCACGCTCGCAGCACTTGTCCGCAGGCCTTTGCCCAGCGCGCCCCATCCCTGGCACCTGGTCCTGCCTACAGGGGAGTGGGTCCGGCAGGCTGAGGGTCACTTCCCAGGCTCACAGCTGGATGCAAGGACTGTCCTGAGAGGGGACTGTACCGTACTCTCTACCTCTACCGGCCTTGCCCACTCTGGAGCCCTCTGGGAAGGCTCGGTCACACCTGTGGGCAAGACCCTGCTGTGCCCCACAGGCAAATCCCCTTCGCACCTGGCTAGGCTGACTAGCCAAAAGCCACCCAACACGCCTCCGTGGTCTCTGGGTCCCCACCCTGGAGATTCCCCTCCCACCAGGCCCACCCTGAAAGGAGAAGAGTTTGACGCAGCAGGTCCCACCTCCTACTCACAGGACCCTGCCTGGGAGGCTCCATAGGCTGACATGCCCTTCCTGATCAACTTCTTGTTCAGGCCTTGAGAACAGGTCACTTTGGTCACATAGCAGCAGTGTATCTTGGTTCCTAGCTGGAGGGATTTGGTGTGACCCCCTTGGCTTCCTGTGAGCCCCCGCAGGCCCTTGGCCACCACCTGCTGAGCTGAACCCCGTGCTGACAGGTGGTGTCTGGCTCCCATGAGTCTCTTGGGCTGCAGTGAACACTTGGTAGCTCCTCGGCAGGGTGGGGACGGGAGCGCTCCCCAGCCTCTGCCCATGTGCTCTTCCAGCACCTCTCACCTGCACCCCTATTAAACAGGGGGCTTCTGTGGTGCTTAGGCCGGACTCAAGGTCTGTCCCTCAACCCAGTTAGGGGCCCATCATGGAGATGCTATGGACAATGGAGAAGGCTGCCACTTGGGAGGTCGACCATGGCAGGGCGGGGACAGCACCCTAGGAGCCAGCTTGTTCTGGAAAGCAGTACCCACTGGACGGCTTAGGAGCCTCTTGTTATCAGGCCTCTCTGTGTCCCCTTCCACTGGGCATCCGCGGCAGCCTGGGGACTCTAATGCTGAGTCACGGCGACCCTGGGGACTACACTGCTGAGTCACGGGCAGGCCCCAGTCTGGGAGGGGTTTGGGGTGGGACCCCCGCCTATCACCTTCCCCCAGGTGCAGAGGCTGGAGCTCAGGTCCAGATAAGTGTGGAGGCCGGCCTCTTGGGGTCCCCAGTGCACTGGGGGTAGTGAAGACAGGGGTCAGCGATGAGAGTTCCGGGGACACCTGGAGGGGCGGCAGCGGGCAGGGGGAGCGGTCGCAGGGCCCCGACAAGGCGGCTTGCGCGCGGCTGCGGGGGCGGGGCGGGGCCGGGCTGGGCTGCGCGCGGGAAGGCCACGCCCCCAGGAGGCCGGGTAGGGCAGGGCTTCCGCGCGCTCTACAAAAGGCGCGCGCCGGCGGCAGGGCCTTGCGCGGCTGCTGCTCGGTCTGGGGGTCATGGCGTCGTTCACCGTGAAGGCCTACCTTCTGGGCAAGGAGGACGCGGCGCGCGAGATCCGCCGCTTCAGCTTCTGCTTCAGCCCAGAGCCTGAGGCGGAAGCCGAGGCCGCAGCTGGGCCCGGGCCCTGCGAGCGGCTGCTGAGTCGGGTGGCTGCCCTGTTCCCCGCGCTCCGGCCCGGCGGCTTTCAGGCCCACTACCGCGGTGAGCGGGCCGAGGGGCGGTGACGCAGGCCGGGCCGGGCCGCCTGCGGCGGGGCTGCGGGGCGGGGATGGTCGCCCCCTTCCTTCTCGGCGATGGCCGGTGGACCGTGAGTGGGGACTGCTCTGGCTTCTCACTAGGCGGGCGGTGGCCGGCGTGGGCCCCCAGTTCGGCCTGGGTACCAGCCTGGTGACCAGGAGTGGTGGCCGAGGCCCGGTCCCGACCCTGTTCTTGCTGCTCAGCGCTGTCCCTCTGGTGCCTGGGGCGGTCAGGCCTGGGGGCGTAAGAGGCCACCCCTCCCCCTTCCATGATGGTGCAGAGCTTGGCAAGGACGTCCAGGGAGTCCTCTCTGGCTCTTTGCGGGAACAGGGTGGTCAGGCGGGCACTTAGGTTACACTGAACATCTTGCTGCGCCAGGTGGTGGGTTCAGATAATACCCCAGAAGAGCCCGGGCAGCGCAGCCCGGGAGGAAGGGCTGGCAAGGGAGAGGGAGTGACGCGGATAACAAGCGAGAAGTGCGAGGGGACTCAGGGCGGTGTGGCCCGGCCTGGGAGCCCGGGACGCGCGGAGAGGTGGGGCACTGAGCGCCGGAGGCCAGGCTCAGTACAGACGTTGTCCCACTGGCAGTGGAGCGACAGGATCAGAACGTTCCACAGAGGTGTTCGTGTGGGGACAGAAGCCCAGAAGCTAGTTCAGTTTCCTGCTGCACTGGTGTGACCAGTGGCTGCTGGGGGTGGGGTTGGGAGGTTGTGGTGGCAGGGAGGGAGGCAAGTGGCCAAGGCCGGCCCCTGGGAGGGAGCAGTGGTGGGACCTCCCTCTGGAGTGCTGCCAGCCTGCCTGCCGCTCCTATTCTTTAAAAAGATGAGTTTTGTGACAACTTTATTGAGCTATAAGTCACATAGCATACAATTCACCCATTTGAAGTGAACAGTTCAGCGGTTTTTAGCATAGTGATAGGTTTGTAGACCATCATCACAATTTTAGAACCTTTGCATCACTTTGTAATCCCCACATCCTTTATCTGTCATCTCTCCAACCTCCCATCCCCCCAGCAACCACTGATCTGGTTTCTTTATCTGTTCATTTTCCTGGCTGGACGTTTCGTATAAATGCAATTATACAATGTAGTCTTACAAGTGGTTTGTTTCACTTAACATAATGTGCTCACGGTTCACCTAGGTCACAGCACATACTGGCACTTCAGTTCTTTATGTGGCTGAATAATATTCCATTATATGGACAGGCCACAATTTGATTATTTGGTCATCACTTGAGAGACATTTGGGTTGTTTCTCTCTCTTGGTGCCCCTCCTGTTCTTGTGATAGATGTTGCCTCTGGTGGCCCACAGGCCTGGTCCAACCTGCAGCTATGTGGTACAGTTTGGCCTGCATGGTGGTATTTAAAACCATTTGAACTAACATGTAAAAACTGGAGACTACATACATTTTTTATTAGCTTTGTTCAGGGAGGAAGCAGGCAGATGGGCTCATCTATCTCCGTTTATTCCTAAATCGCCAGAAGCCCAAGGCCTTTTAAGAGGGCTGGGCCCCTTGGGAGCAGGGCATAGGCGGGGATCTCCCACAGCTGAAGATGGATCTGAGCCTGGCAGATGTGGACCGAGGGGACACCTTTCTGAAGGGGCAGTTGGCCCAGAGGCTGGGCAGCAGGCAGCCAGCTGTTGCTGCTGCCCCTGTACACGCCCTCGGCCTCCTGCGTGCAGCTGTGGTCCAGGCCCAGCGTGGAGCACTTGCGTCCCGCGGTGCCAGACTGAAGGTGCAGTCTTGCCTCTCGCCCCTGCTTCCTCTTGGCTCAGGCGGGTGGGTTCAGTTTACAGCCTCTCGGGTGCCCCTTTAGTACTGACCTCAGCCATTTCAGCAGCGTGTGTCCAGCTGAGTCCCTGGGTGCTCATGTGTTGTCTTTTATTTTTATTTATTTTTTAATATGAAGGGAGGCAGTGAGGAAGGAAGGGGGTTCAGTTTCCTTTTTTTTTTTTTTTTTTTGAAACAGAGTCTCACTCTCGCCCTGGGTAGAGTGCAGTAGCATCATCACAGCTCACTGCAACCTCAAACTCCTGGGCTCAAGCAATCCTCTTGCCTCAGCCTCCCAAGTAGCTGGGACTTCAGGCCCGTGTGACAATGCCCAGCTAATTTTTCTATTTTTAGTAGAGATGGGGTCTCACTCTTGCTCAGGCTGGTTTCGAATTCCTGAGCTTAAGTGATCCTCTCGCCTCTGCCCCCCAGAGCGATAGGATTACAGGCGTGAGCCACCATGCCTGGTCTCATATATGTCATCTTTTAAACAACTTAGATGAGGATGGGGACTTGGTTGCCTTTTCCAGTGATGAGGAACTGACAATGGCCATGTCCTATGTGAAGGATGACATCTTCCGAATCTACATTAAAGGTAAGGGCTGCTCTGGGGTGCTTTGTGAAACTAGGTGTTCCTGGCTGAGCAAAAATAGGACTTCAATTTTTTCCAAAGAAGGGGTCAGGAGTCGGAGGGCTGTGTAAGACAGGGACATAACAGACACTGCACCTGGCCTGAGAAAGAGGAATCCATGATCACCATAGGGATGGGGCCTGTTGCCATAGGGCTGGGGGCAGCTTTGGGAGCCTTGGGAGGAGCAAGGCCCAAGGTGTACAGACCTGGCCCCCTGCTGCCTCTCTGCTGCCTGGGCCACAGGTGCCTGGTTAACAGGTGCTGGGACAGGGAACCTCCTCACAGGCTCTTAGTTGCTCTTTGCTGTCACCTGAGCAACTGAACTCCGTGTGGACTTGGTGAGAGGGAGGACTCCAGGGGGCCTTGCCCTAATGGCTCTATCCACCCTCCCTGCAGAGAAGAAGGAGTGCCGGCGGGACCACCGCCCCCTATATGCTCAGGAGGCACCCCGCAACATGGTGCACCCCAATGTAATCTGCGATGGTTGCAACGGGCCTGTGGTGGGAACCCGCTACAAGTGCAGCGTCTGCCCAGACTATGACCTGTGTGCTGTCTGTGAGGGGAAGGGCCTGCACAGGGGGCACACCAAGTTCGCGTTCCCCAGTCCCTCCGGGCACCTCTCCGAGGTGAGCAGGCCTTCCGTGCAGGCTGGGGGTGTGCAGGGTGTCAGGAGCCCCTGCCCCTCACTGCCCTGCCCTCTGCTTACTCTTCCCCCAGGGCTTCTCTCACAGCCGCTGGCTCCGGAAGCTGAAACACGGGCACTTCGCGTGGCCAGGCTGGGAGATGGGCCCACCAGGGAACTGGAGCCCACGTCCTCCTCGAGCAGGAGATGCCCGCCCCAGCCCCCCCGTGGAGTCAGGTGAGGCGTGTGTCTGAACTGGCTTCTGAATGATGAGCGTCTCCAGGCAGCCCTGCATGCAGGGCTGTGTGCTACGCCTTCCCATGTCCTGAATTCCGCCATGCCCTTTCATCCTCACAAGAGCCCTGTACAGTGGGGAGTATTATCTCCACTTCACAAATGGGGCGACTGAGGTGCCTGAGTGCCTGAGGCCACTGATTCATCTCCAGCTCTTCTCACCTCACCAGGCTGCCCTGGAGGTGCCCCTGAGGTCCGTGCAGGGAGGCCCTTCCCCTAGATCTCTGCGGTGCACTCTGTTCTCTTTTGTGATAATTGTCAGGAAAATCAGAGCTAAAGTTGTTCAAGTCTATTTTTTTTTTTAAGACAGTGTTTCACTCTGTCACCCGGGCTAGAGTGTTACAGTGTCATCACAGCTGACAGCAACCTCAAACTCCTGGGCTCAAGTCATCCTCCTGCCTCAGGCTCCTGAGTAGCTGGGACTACAGGCAGGTGCCACCACACCTGGCTAATTTTTCTATTTTTTGTAGAGACGGGGTCTCGCTCTTGCTCAGGCTGGTCTCAAACTCCTGAGCTCAAGCGATCCTCCTGCCTCAGCCTCCCAGAATGCTAGGATTACAGGTGTGAATCACCACACCTGGCCTTGCTCAAGTCTTTCAAAAACAGTCTCAAAGTTAAAAACTTACCCATGGCCTTGCATTCTGGATTTTTAGATTCTGATTTTATTCTTCTTACTGTGTCCTTTGATTCACCTCATCTTTTAGGACAAAGATGAGGATGTTTAACTTTGAGGTAGTAACATATCTAGGATGTGGTCAGTACTTCCCTGTTGTGTGTACTAAGCCCCTGTGGGGTAACTGAGCACCAGAGTCACAGAAGAAGTGGAGTGGCCCATGTAGAGGAGGGTGCAGAGTGGGAGGAAGGGGAGGAAGATGATGATGTTACTGGGGGGTGGAGGTCACCTGGGATGACAGGGACCTTGGCAGGAAGGTGATAGGTATCAAAGGCACTGAATTAAAGATACCTTTTTGTTTTTAAAAAATCAAAGCTTCTGGTCCATCTGAGGATCCCAGCATGAGTTTCCTGAAGAATGTGGGAGAGAGCGTAGCAGCCGCCCTCGGCCCCCTGGGTGAGTGAGCTTCCTTGTCTGTCCTCAAGGCCAGCTGAGGGCTGCGGTAACTCAGTGCGTACCTTCTGTAACTTTTACCTGGGATCCCTGCAGAGGAATGGGTAATTGACGTGCCCTTGACACTGGTGAGGTTTTGTTGCCTCAGATCAACCTTTGCCAAGTGCTGGACCACTGACAAATTCTCGAGCTTTCTGCGTGGACTCAAGTGGAATCAGCCAGCATTTGGCTGGGATAATCCCAGCAGGGAGACTGACTGGGTTATGGTTGCAGGGCTGGCCTGTCACCTTCTAACTGTCCTTTACTGAGGGAGTAACAATCTGCATTTCCCCCTAAACTGAGCCTTGAGATTTGGACTTGAGGACTTGAGTAGTGGTTAGCTGAGATGCCATTTATTTTTTCTTCCTCTTTGTTTGTAACCCAAAGACCATTCCTGGGTGCTTCTGAGTGCTGGGCCTGTGCCAGAGCTCGGGGGACGGGAGCAGTGGAGGCAGGTATTCTTCGTGACACAGTGCCTCAGATTGCAGACTAAGTCTGCTGGTGGGGGTGAACCCCAGCGGGCACCCCCAGAGTAGTGCCACCTGACCTCAGGTGCAGCCACACTCCTGTGGCTTTAGAAAGTGGCTGCTGCATTCATCCGAGGGTCTGGAGGTGGGTGCTGCAGGGTTAGGCTTGTGGCAGTAAGAATCAGCTCATGAAGGTGACTTCCAGTCCAAGGTTGTGAGAGATCATGATTGCAGACTAGAAGAGAGAGCTTATCTTTCCCATTTTCCCTATGTATGGCAACTTTTTTTTTTTTTTGAGACAGAGTCTCGCTCTTTTGCCCTGGCTAGAGTGCCGTGGCATCAGCCTAGCTCACAGCAACCTCAAACTCCTGGGCTTAAGCGATCCTCCTGCCTCAGCCTCCCGAGTAGCTGGGACTACAGGCATGCGCCACCACGCCCGGCTAATTTTTTCTATATATATTTTTAGTTGGCCAGATAATTTCTTTCTATTTTTAGTAGAGACGGGGTCTCGCTCTTGCTCAGGCTGGTCTCGAACTCCTGACCTCGAGTGATCCACCCGCCTCGGCCTCCCAGAGTGCTAGGATTACAGGCGTGAGCCACCGAGCCCGGCCTGTATGGTGACTTTTGGGACACCCTGTATAATCTCTCTGCTCTGTTTACAGAAGTGTTCAATTACTCATCCATTTTTAAAAAATGTACTATTCTTTCAACTTTTGTTTGCTTCATAAAGAAAAGTTGGAAGGAAAAAAGAAAAATGATTTAAATACTACAGATGGAGGCAGCTGTAGTTAAGCCTTGCTTTTACCTCTGCTCCTCCCTCAAACGCTACTAAAACAACAATAAAGGCTTAAACAAAGAGGTATAAAGCAACAAGGACAAGAAACAGGGAAAGAAAGTAAGAGAAGAAAAGATAAGAAGTTGTCAGATTTTGGAAGACAGGAAGTGAACGGGATGGCAGGCAGCTCCGGAGGTGTCCGAGACCTGCACGGGGCCCCGGTTGAGAGGCAAGACCATCTGCTCAGGTGCCAGGAAGGGCAAGAGGTGGGAGTGACATGGCCAGGCTACGAGGGGACAGGTTGAAAACCTCTAGTAAGGGTTACTAAGAGACTCCAAGGTCCCACTCAGCCAGGTAATGGCCCTTGCCACCCTTCAGGAGACCTGATGTTTGATTCCAGGGGCACCTGACCCAGGGAAGCGTCAGCCATGGGATACCGGGGACACAGCAGAATGCACCAGCCGGACACTGGGCATCATGAGCGAGGAGTGGGCCTGGCGGCTGCTTCCTTGGCCAGACAGGAGATGGGGGGTTCCTGTTGAGGGAGACTGAATGCCCCGGAAGGGTCCTACAGCACCCACCAGCTGGGCCGCAGTCACCCGACAGAGGGGAGCTAAGGCTGGCCTGGCGCCACGGAGAGGGCTTCCTGTAGGCCTCTTCTTAGTGCCTCGTTAGGCTCAGACAGCCATGGTCACCAGCCATCCAAGGAGAGCCTCTGCACATGGAAAAGAAGGCCTTACAGAGTGATAGTGTCCTGAATGAGATGTAAAAGAGTATTTTATCCATGAAAAGGAGTGGGATACTATAAAAAGGGGAACAAACGGAACACAATAAGAAAAGTTCTTGAAAATTAAAAACAAAACAAAACAAAAAAAAAAACAGGAAAAAAAAAACCTAAAAATTTAAGAAGGCTTAGACTCTAAGATTGTCTCAAGGAGATATTCCAAAAGCAAAATAAATAGAAATAGGAGAGAAAAGATGAGAAAATTAGTAGAAGATTAATCCTAGAAGCCCAATATAGGATGAATAGGAATTCCAGAAAGAGAACAGAAAACTGAAATGAGGAAATGAGCATGGAATACAGGACAGTTTTTTGGCACTGTTGATAACCTTGAGGTTGAAAGGGACACAGAATGACAGGAACAATGAGTGAGAAAGGTCCCACAGCAAAGCTTACAGTTGTCAAACGCCAGAACCCTGAGTATAAGGAGGGGCTCCTGAAACTGCGGGTTACTGTAACGCTTGTGGGTACAAAGGGCAAGCATGGGAAGCCAGCAGACAGTGGAACAACTGGTGACTTCAGAAGTCAGTTAAAAAGGTTTTTCAGCCTAGAAGTCTATACTCAGCTTTGATCAAACATGAGAGCAGAACAATGTTAACCTGGGCTGGAACCAAATGAAGAAATGAACCCAGGATGAAGAACAGAGGAATCAGGAAACACGGGAGCTCGCACAGGAGAGAGGGAAAGGGGGTTGCCAGGTGCCAGTGACAGCCACCACCGCCGCACAGCCAGGTGCCTGCCCGAGTGCTGCCGGCCTGGCTGCAGCAGGAGCCTGTGCGCTGCAGGGCACTCCAGGGAAAACGCCAGAACTGATGGGGCCTCTGATCTGCTTTGCCCTTGTAGAAAATTTTAGAGACGCTGCTGGAGAAATGGGGAAAGTTAGCAAATGCAAAAAGAGGGCATTGTTAGTGGCAGGAAAACAAAAATCTATATGAGGACATAATCATGTGCACTGCTTGGCCCAGCAAAGAAAAACATTTTTTTTTTTTTTTGTTTTGTTTTGAGACAGAGTCTGTGTTGCCTCAGGTAGAGTGTAGTGGTGTCATCAGAGCTCACAGCAACCTCGAACTCCTGGGCTCAAGCGATCCTCCTGCCTTGGCCTCCCGAGAGCTGGGACTACAGGCGAATGCTACCGTGCCTAGCTAATTTTTCTATTTTTTTAGTAGAGATGGGGTCTCAGCCTTGCTCAGGCTGGTCTCAAACTTTTGAGCTCAAGGGATCCTACTGACTCGGCCTCCCGGGGTGCTAGGATTACAGGCGTGAGCCACCTCGTCCGGCCCAAAGAACAATATTTATGTAGTAGTACTTCATAAACATGGAATGTTGCTTTAACCAAAAAATTGAGTCTTTTAAAAAGGATAGGGGAAGGGGGGGAGGCAAATATTGGTCTAGAGTAAGAAACAAACAGATGTAAACTGGAGCATCAGGTAAGAGCAGGGGGAGTCGAGGGAGCCGCAGGGGAGCTCTAGGGTGTGGGCAGGGCATGGGGGAGTCAGGGAGGATGCACTGAAGCCTCCGGAAGCTTCTGGGAACTGCTGGTGCTAAGCTGTGTGTGTGAGTTCTTGGATAAATCTGAATTTGAAAAACAGCACAGGTGATTCTCCCGTGGGTCCCTGGTGAGTGTGCATGAGCCTGGAGGGGCGGGCGGCCCGTGCTGCCAGCCTCAGGGCCTCGCTGTGCTGGCAGGGTCTGCCTGCTTCCCCGAGCGGCACGCCAGTGTTTGAATGTGTGCACCTTCCCTGTGGGGTGTGAGGGTACGCTGCTCAGGTGATCGGTACACTAAAAGCCTAGACTTCACCACTATGCAATTCATCTCTGTAACCAAAGACTACTCGTATCCTTAAATCTGTTGAAGTAAAAAGAAAAAAAACATACTTGGTATAGCACAAAGCCCTGTGTGCCAGTGTGGTGTGGCATTTGGTTTTTGCCACGACTGGGGCATCTGGCCACGTGTCGTGTTTGGTTCACCCTGCTCACAGGGGTTGGCTCAGCCTCCTATGCAGCCTGCTCTGCATGGGTCGGGTGAACAAGGTCTTTGTGGACTTTGTGACTCAGAAGCTGACCTTGGATGTTAGCTGAGGTTAGTGTTTTACTAAATTGGAGGAAGAGACAGGTCCAACATGGTGGACATATTGGCAGAGTGTTTGTAGAAGCCAAGGAGATTTGGGGCCAGGATATTGGGAGAGGCAGCCCCTGGGATCCTGAGGATCACAGGGGACCTTCTGCCTCACGGCTTTGTGTCTTCGCGGGTCCCATGCTGGCTCTCTGGCTCCGGGCCGAGCTCTGTGGTGGAGCCCAGCGTCTGTCCATCCGGTGAGTACCACCTTCCCCACCCTCCCAGGCTTGTGGGGACTGAACAGGAGACCTTGGTGAGCCTGCGGTCCCCACATACCGAGACTCTGCCTGCAGGCACATCTCAGGGGGACTTCATAGCTTTCTGTTTCCTCCCTGGCCTCTAGGCATTGAAGTGGATATTGATGTGGAACACGGAGGGAAAAGAAGCCGCCTGATGCCCGTCTCTCCAGAGACTTCCAGCACAGGAGAGAAGAGCAGCTCTCAGCCAAGCAGCTGCTCTTCTGACCCCAGCAAGCCAGAGGGCAACGTCGAGAACACAGAGCAGTCTTTGGCAGAGCAAATGAAAAAGATCGACCTGGAGTCTGTGGGGCAGCCTGAGGCAAGCCTGTTCCCCTCCTGCCACCTGCACTGCCTAGCGCTTTCTGCCCCCACTGCTGCCTCATCCCCAGCCCCTGTGGAGCCTGACAGTCCCTGGTGCTGTTGCAGAGTTGTTTGTGGCACTTAGGTCACTGTGAACCTTCTGCTAGGACTTTGTAAAGACAAATATACTTGGTCTTTGTGAGTGGCTCACCGTTGCTGTAGCTCCTTGGCAGCCCTGCCTGCGTGCCCAGCGCACATGCACACGCTGACTCTTCCAGGAACGGGTGCTGTGGTCAGGCTGGCCTGCTGCCATGTCCCTTGTGTGCTCACGGTGAGTTTTGTTCCAGGAACAGATGGAGTCTGACAATTGTTCTGGAGGAGATGATGACTGGACCCATCTGTCTTCAAAAGAAGTGGACCCGTCGACAGGTGAACTCCAGTCTCTACAGATGCCAGACTCTGAAGGGCCAAGCTCTTTGGACCCTTCTCAGGAAGGACCCACAGGGCTGAAGGAAGCTGCCCTGTACCCACATCTTCCACCAGGCAAGTGATGTGGGAGGTTTTGTATTCCTGCCTTTCTTCCAGCGCATCCTGTCACCTTCTGGTTTCAGCAGCACAGGTCAAAGGATGGGGTGTTCTCTGCTGCGGGCTCGGCTGTCGACACAGGTCGGAAGTCGGCTGTGTGCTCGGGGTTTACACTGAGTGGTATTAAATGAGCTCAGATTTAGACCAAGAATGAAGCAGGCACCACTGGGTTTGGCACTGGCTCGTGGTACTGGCAGTGGACTCACGCCATCTTCACTTTCCCCATGGCAAGGGCTGACCTTGGAGCAGGGGTGTCACAGCCAAGATCCCTGTAGGAGCCAGGCAGGAAGCCACCATGTGAAGTGGGTGGTTTGGAAAGCAGCAGAGTGGGGTGGGGACTGGCAGTCAGAGAGTCACTCTGATTAAAAGAGACAGCTGACACCAGTTTGGGTTCCCTATTATCACGTGGCAGTGACATAAACAGTGTTGAGTAACTCTCTGTGAGCCAACCGTCGGGCTGCCGGTATGTATCTTCTCTGCCTCAGAGCAGGGGTGGCAAACTATGGCCTGTGGGCCAAGAGGGATTCTTAAATTTTTAAATCAAACGACATGTGACAATTAGATGAAATTCAAATTTCATTGTCCATAAATGAAGTTTTGTTGGAACACAGCCATGCTCGTTTGCTTGCACACTGTGTGGCTGCTTTGGTGCTGCGGTGGCAGAGCCTGCACGGCCAGCCAGGAATCGTTACAGTCTGGCCCTTCCAGAAAACACTTGCCAGCTGCTGCCTCTGGGAGGGCTTGAGATCCCGGGGCAGGGCTGGCCCCTGGTGGGCACTGGGGACTCCTGGCCAAAGGCCAGGGTGCTGCTGTCTGGGCCTTGGGTTGCATGTGGGGCTCCGCGATGCCTGCTCATGGCTTCTCACTGTTGCTGGCAGAGGCTGACCCGAGGCTGATCGAGTCCCTGTCCCAGATGCTGTCCATGGGGTTCTCCGACGAAGGCGGCTGGCTCACCAGGCTCCTCCAGACCAAGAATTACGACATTGGAGCTGCTCTGGACACCATCCAGTATTCAAAGCACCCACCGCCGTTGTGACCACTTCCGTTCACCTCTGTGTCCTCCTTTTTGGTCTCATAGTTGTGTTGAGGTAGTGTGTGACGCAGGCCTCTGCATGGGCCAGTTTCTCTGCCTTCTTCTTCCAGAATCGGGGGGTGGGGTGCACGAAGCCATTCAGGCAGCAGAGCAAGTGACACGAGGGGAGGGTCCGAGTGTGCACACTGACATCTGAGGAACGAGCCTGGCCTCCCTGGGGGCCCTGGTCTCTGTGGGAGGCTGCCAAGGCTCACCGCAGCGCACCCCCTGCCAGGGGCACACCAGCAGCCCAGAATGTCTTGCCTAATGGCCTTCTGATTTTTTTCTTTTTTAAGTAACTAATAGTACTGAGCTGATTTTCTGCTAGAAACCTGATATATTTTGATTTTAGGTAAGGTACAGCCCACGTGCTGTCGGGGAGTGGAGGCGAGCTGGGAGGTGGGGCAGCCGGTGCCGTGGGCGCCCACTGGGAACCGGGAAGGGAAGTCCACGCGCGATGCTGTGCACGAGCCCTGCTCCCGTCTCCTGACCACAATAGTTCAGTTCTCTCATTTCCAAATGCGTCAGCTGCTTTTAAAGTGAGAAGAGCCCTCTGTAGCCATCCTGTTTCCGTAAACAATCTGTAATTAAATGGTATCAGCACTTTAATCAACAATGTTGTCCTTACTGTCAGTTGCAACAAGAGAAATGATTTGTTTTAGGCAGTGATGTTTATTGTCGGTCCTTCTTGTGCATTATGCCGGTTAGCACCTGGGGGACCCTGTGTCCCTGGCAGAGAAGTCCAGTGGAAAGGGGCTCGTGTAGTAAGTGCATCTGAAACATGCTAGTTTCAGTTCACAGATCATCAAAGTCCTCCCCAGTTGTAAAGAGGTCACATAGTCGCAGTGGGGGGGGGGGCTTCTGTGCCTCTTGGACCAGGGACCCACTCTCTGCCTGAGGAGTCCCCCTGCCCCACAGCTGCCCAGGGACCTTCCTACAGGGCCTCTCAGATCCAGATGTGGGGGTGTATGTGGCCCCAGGAGGCTGGACAGTAATGGTGAGGCTCCTGCGGTGACCTTCCCTTGGGGTCTGGGCCCTGCGGGTCCCCTGCTCAACCTGTGCCGGACCAGCTGGGCTGGGGCTCCTCTGTAGTGGTCTCTGCGGCTCTGTATCCACATGTGAGCTGTCCCCAGGGGACAGGAGAAATCGTGCCCATTCAGGTGGTGTGGTTTTGATGTGCTGGGCAGGACTCCGTAGTTCCCCCAGACGAGCACCACACTCACTGGTGCTGCAGTCCACAGAGTTCTGGCGGCAGTGGCTGTCGTGTTCCACCTCCCTGATCAGGCCAGCATAGCCCTAAAAGAGAAATGGGAGAAGACGACCACACCCTCGTTAGTGAGAACATCTGTAAGTGCCCCCTGTGGCCACCTCGCCGTGTGCGTGAGGCATGCCTACTTCTGGGTCTGCAGGCTAGCAGGTGGGGAATAGGCTTTGAGGGTCAGCAAAGCAAAGCGAATAAACACTCTTCACCTCACCCCAGTGCCTCCGCTAAATCACATAGCCTGGCTGTCCACAAAAAGACATTCTCCTGTCATCAGGTGGTCCATCTGGGGACCATAGCATCAGGTCGGGTTGCCTGAGAGGGTGAGACGGGGGG
>CM052443.1:50126377-50146100 GCA_028533085.1 Varecia variegata
AGGCAACACGGCGGCTCTGCAGTGCCAACGCTTGCTGTTGGCTGTGCTTGTGCTGCACTTGCTGTGACCTCCCTCGACCCTTGCAAGCCTCTCAGTTCCTCACCTTTAAAACAAAGCAACAGGCTCGTGGGGACTGTGAAACACCATGATGCGCAGCCCAGGGACTGGCACATGGTAAAGACTCGGTAACTATGGTCATTCCTCTGTGATTTGGAGATTCAAGGCCACATACCTTGGGTCACCAAGCTAGCTAGTGGCAACACCAAGGTTTGCACTCTGCCTCCTGGCTGTGAGCCAGTGCTCCCTGCACGGTCTGGGGCTGACCAAGGCGGACCTCGGCTGACAGTGACCGACGCCCAGCAGTGCTCCTGGCTCAGGTTGAATGTGCACGGGGCCTGCCAGGGTGGAAGCATCAGGAACAAGACATTCCAAGTGAAGAGGGTCTCACGTGCAAGAGTGCACCCCCGGGGAGGTGCAGGTGTGGAGGGAGCACTTTCCCAGAAATCCAGGGTGGGGCCTCTGACTACCACTGGACAAAGGTGCCCCCTCCTGACTCAGAAAATCCCTGTTGGCCAACTTTAGTTGACTCCAAGGTGTCAGGGATGCCCTGGGGCCTTGAGTTAACATCACAGAGAGGATGGGAGGGAAATGGGGTACAGACCATAGAGGAGGTGGCTTTAAACAGAAAAGACAAGAAACCCCAGGCGGGAAATTGGGCTTTTGAGGGTATAAACCTTAACTCCACCAACTGTCAACAAAACAAGACAATAAAAAAGTCCCATAGATGCTCAGTGGTCACTGGGACCACAGAGAAATACTGTCCTCCATCACCTACCTGGGGTTCCAAAGTGACCTCAGAGTCGCCCAAGCCCTGGACATCAAGGCTGCATGGAGGCTGGACTGTGCTCTGGCTCCATTTCCTGGCAGAGGGACAGTGCTGTCAACAGTCCTGTTGTCAAATGGTGCCCCCAGAGCCTGACTCCATGGTCACCTGGCCCAACAGCTCAGGTGGGAGCCTTCTCATGCCTGCAGTTTCCCAGCTGGCAGCTCGGGCTGTCCAACTGCAGCTCAGGCCAGGCCATCCGTTTCTCTGCTCTGTAGCATGTAGTTGTGACAATGTTCTTATTTGAAACTAGAATCTACCTCCCAAAAGCACTACCCGAGATCGCCGGAGATCTGTAGCCCAAGGCAATCTCACCAGAAAACTCACTGAAATGCACAGAGGAAGTCCGGAGCAGAACTTTCCAGAAAGTGAGGTCTTTGCTAGGCTAAAAGTTCTCAGGTCCATCAGCTACCCTGGTCATGTTTCACTTTGTGAGCCCTGCCCTTGGATTCTTCCCTGGTCCGGTCTGACACAGAACCACGTGGGCAGTGTGAAGGGGGCCCATGCTGGTGTCCTGCCCAGCCTGTGCCTGGCCAGGCCAAGGGGCTGGCAGTGACAGTGGCTGCCCCAGTTTTCCTGCCTGCTGGCGCTCACCACCAAGGTGCCCCCCTTGGCCGACAGCTAGCAGTGGCTCATCAGTCCCCGCTGCAGAAGGCAGCGTAGGCACCAGACCAGGGCAGGACGGGAGGCTCGCGTGGCACCTTTTTCTCGGCAGGTCTCGACAGAAGGGGCAGTCTGGCTCTGTTTTGGGTAAGGGCTGTCTGTCGAAACACGCTCCTTCCAGCTCTGGCTCTTCGGAGTCCTTTTCCAGATACTTCAGCCAGCGGCTCTCTGAGGGCTGTGGTTTTTCCTACAGGATTGGGAAAGTTGATTGTCAGAGTTGGAAAGAGGCAGTTTTATTGAAAATCCCCAGCCCAACTCTTAGGTCTGAGGCTCTCAGGACCCATGTCTACCTTGACTTCAGGAAAGGCATCTGGCTGGAGGGTGTGGGGACACAGTCCTAGGACACAGGCCTTGGGAAGGCAGGATGGCACAACTTGTCAAGACCCTCACGAATGCCCATGTTCCCTGACCCAGTGGCTAGTCCCAGTGCTATAAATAACAGCAAATGTTATTCATCAGAGCAAAAGTGTGGAAACAACCTAAATGCCTCATACTGCGGGGCATCAATATGGGTACATCCACTGTATTCTGGAAATGCTTTTAAAGAATGAAAATCATTAAAAACTATATAGCAACAAAGAATGATATATATATAGGTGAAAACTTTAGGATACAAAGTTTTTATAAAAATGATGTAGGCCGGGCGCGGTGGCGCACGCCTGTAATCCTAGCACTTGGGAGGCCGAGGCGGGCGGATTGTTTGAGCTCAGGAGTTCGAGACCAGCCTGAGCAAGAGCGAGACCCATCTTTACTAAAAATAGAAAAGAAATGATCTGGCCAACTAAAAATATATACAAAAAAGTAGCCGGGCATGGTGGCGCATGCCTGTAGTCCCAGCTACTTGGGAGGCTGAGGCAGTAGGATTGCTTGAGCCCAGGAGTTTGAGGTTGCTGTGAGCTAGGCTGATGCCATGGCACTCTAGCCTGGGCAACAGAGTGAGACTCTGTCTCAAAAAAAAAAAAAAAAAAAAAAAAGATGTAAAATTAAGTCTGTAAATGGACCAACCAGATTGGAAGCACAGACATAAAGATGCCAGAAGAGCACCTCCCTCTGTTTAGAATAAAAATACGAAGACTGGGTGTGAGGGGACATTGCCAGCAGGATCCCATGACCAGTGTGCGAGCCCGTCACACTCGCACGTCCTCGAGCCCTGGCAGGACACAGTGTCCTGTACGCCCACAGCAGCCTAGCTGTCGTGAGGGCATCACCTCCCCACTGGCGCTCTCACCACGCTGGCCCCATTGCTGTGGGAGCACCTGCTCTGCCAGCCTTCTCATGGGGTACTGGGGACAGAACCCCTGGGTGCGACTCCTGCTCTCGAGCAGCCGCAGCCTGGAGCCCCAGGTGTGAGGCACAGCAGCGCCTTCCCTCTCAGGGCGCACCCAGAGTGCTGCGCCAGCAAAGCTCAGGTGAAGTTCAGGGGCTCCCCAGGCAGACGGAAGAGAAAGTGCTTCCACAGAGAACCAGAATGGTTCGCGCCCACGGCTACCTCCACCCTTACAAGGGGGACAGGTTTAGTCGTTTGTGGGTTCCCTGTTTAAGCCAAGTGCCTATCCTTCGGTGGCAACCGTGTGCTGCACGATGACTAGTGGATACATAAGTGGAACCCCGTCTGTCTCCCAGAGCCACCAGGTGTGCCGCAGGCTTACCTGCAGACTCAGGTTCTCAGCCTGCCGATGGCCCACAGTTTCTTCTTCACTGGCACCTACAGGTCCTTCCAGAGACCTTAGGGAAAGATCATATATGTGTCCTTTGTAAATGACCAGGATGATGAAGCACAAGGAAGACGTGAAATCAGCAGGATGCAAGGACTCGATGATGGAGATCAAAGACTGTTTAGGGGACCTTGGGGACGGACATCTCTGTTGTCTTGATGTGATCCAGTTGTCTTCTGGCAGTTCAGAAGGCCAGGCAGAGGGGCCATTTGTTTCCTCTTGCTGGGGCTGGTAATGGCCCCTGTCAGTAGGGAACCTGACACAGAGAGGCGGGCCCTGACCTCGAGAGATGGGAGGTTTGCTTCCTGGCTTGGCCAGTGACTAGCTATGTGTGTGACTGTGGGTACATCACCATACCCCAGCTTCCTCATCTACACATGGGGCTGACACTGCATAGGTGACAGCAAAGATACACGAAACAATGTACAGACATGTGCCCTGCTCAGGGCTGGAACAAACAGAGGAATGTCTCAACCATGACGAGAGAGGAATTATACTGAGCCTGACCCATCACAGTGACTCCATCCAGCCTCCCAGGGCCAGCAGGGGAGGAGCCTCTGCGGCCCCAAGTCGGGCTGGACAGCCAGTGAGGACATTTACTGCAGGAGAACTGGGGGTGAGCGCCAAGGCCAGGTCCTCCCAGGTCAGACAGCGCTGTCACATCACATGTCAGATTGGAACTCTCTCTAGTGAACCTCATGCTCTACACCACATGGGGGCACTTCTACCTCAGTTTCTTTGCGGAAAGAAGTCGGTGGTCCTCACAGGGCCATTATGAAGACGAAATGAGATCACACATGTGAAAACACCCACCCTGCCACGTGGCTGATACGCAGAAGTTCAGGTGAGCGGTGTGGCCAGAACTCTGCTGACCTTGCTATGATCAAGAACTCAATCCCAGCCCGGCGCGGTGGCTCACGCCTGTGATCCTAGCACTCTGGGAGGCCGAGGCGGGCGGATTGTTTGAGCTCAGGAGTTCGAGACCAGCCTGAGCAAGAGTGAGACCCCGTCTCTACTAAAAACAGAAAAATTAGCCAGGAGTTGTGGCACACACCTGTAGTCCTAACTACTTGGGAGGCTGAGGCAAGAGGATCGCTGGAGCCCAGGAGTTTGAGGTCTCCGTGAGCTATGATGACACCACTGCACTCTAGCTGGGGCGACAGACCGAGACTGTGTCTCAATTAAAAAAAAAAAAACAGCTCCACAATCCCACTAACAGGAATCTGTCGGCACCCTGAAGACAGTCCGCTTGTTTCCGAAGTCACCACTGGGCAGCTGCTGTCTGCTTCCCTTTGTAGGCGAGCTCTCTCCTCTCTGGAGGCGTTTTAGCTCTTCCCTTTGTTTTCTGTGTTCTGCAAGTTCATTACGTTGTTGTTAAAGGGCAGATCTCTTTTTACTCTTAAAATTAACTTATTGAGGTATAATTAACACATACTAAAATGTACCAATTTCTACATCAAAACAAAATTTTTTAAAAGTACCAATTTAAAGGCATAGCTAGATGAGTTTTGACAAATACTTTTTAACTAGCACCTCAATCAAGACATTGAAAATTTTCATCACCCCAAACGGTTCCCTCAAGTGCCTGTGCAGGCGACTTCCTCCAGTCTCCAGGAGGCTGCCGACCTGCATGGCGTGTGCGTGTGCTCTCCCCATCTGGCTTCTACTCAGCAGCGTTTTCCAGAGCTGCCCCCACCGCGTTGCTGCTGCGTAGTGTTCCGTGGTCTGGCCATACCACACCATGCTCGTCCACTCGCCCGCTGATGCTGTTCATGTGTCCAGCCTCTCACCAATGTCACACTGTCTTGAGTACCGTAGCATTACAGTAAATCTTAAAATCAGTTTAAAGAAGTCCTCCAACTTTGTTCTTCTTTATCAAAATTATTTTGGCAATTCGAGGTCCTTTGCATTTATATATAAATTTTTGAATCAGCATGTCAATTTATTAAAAAAAAAAGCCTGCTGATTTTGGCTAGGATTAGGTTGACCCTATAGATCAGCATGAACTGACATCTTAACAATTTTGAGTTTTCCAATCCATAAACATGTTATATCTCATTAATTTAAATCTTCTTTAATTTCTCTGAGCAATATTTTGTAGTTTTTAGTGAACAGACCTTTTACATTTTTGGTATATTTATCCCTACTTCATTAAAAAAATATACATATAATGGCTGGGCACGGTGGCTCACGCCTGTAATCCTAGCACTCTGGGAGGCCGAGGCAGGTGGATCGCTCGAGGTCAGGAGTTCGAGACCAGCCTGAGCAAGAGCGAGACCCCGTCTCTACTAAAAATAGAAAGAAATTATCTGGCCAACTAAAATATATATAGAAAAAATTAGCCGGGCATGGTGGCGCATGCCTGTAGTCCCAGCTACTCAGGAGGCTGAGGCAGTAGGATCGCTTGAGCCCAGGAGTGTGAGGTTGCTGTGAGCTAGGCTGACGCCACGGCACTCACTCTAGCCTGGGCAACAGAGTGAGACTCCGTCTCAAAAAAAAAAAAAATATATATATATATACATATATATTACCTATCTCTTCAGTTTCTTGGAAGACCTAAGTATTTAATTTTTTGGTGCTATTATAAATGGTATTTGATTTTTAAAATCATTTTTCCAATTTTCACTGCATTTATATAGAAATACAATTTAATTTTGTATGTTAACCTTATGTCCTTCTGATCTTGCTAAATTATTAGTTCTAGTAGCTTTTTTGTAGATTCACTAGGATTTCCTACATACACAATCATGCTATTTGCAAATAAAACAATGGTTTTGTCCAGTTTGGGATTTATTGTGTTTCCTGAGTCTAAGAATGTTAAGTTTTTGATTCTGGAAAATGCTCCACTCTTGCCTCGGCCTCATTCTCTTAATTCTTTCTTGCTGGAACACTTCTCTGTATTGTGAACTAAAATAAAATCAAAAAGTCCCATAACAATAAATGTTGGCATGGATGCAGAGAGACAGGAACACTCCTACATTGCTGGTGGGACTGCAAACTAGTGCAACCTCTGTGGAAAGCAATATGGAGATACCTTAAAGAGATACAAGTAGACCTACCATTTGATCCAGCAATCCCATTATTGGGCATCTACCCCAAAGAACAAAAGACATTCTATAAAAAAGACATCTGCACCTGAATGTTTATAGCAGCACAATTCACAAATTGCAAAGATGTGGAAACAACCCAAGTGCCCATCAATACACGAGTGGATTAATAACATGTGGTATACGTATACCATGGAGTACTACTCAGCTATAAGAAACAATGGGGATATAGCATCTCTTATGTTCTCCTGGATAGAGCTGGAACCCATTCTACTAAGTGAAGTATCCCAAGAATGGAAAAATAAGCACCACATGTACTCACCATCAAATTGGTTTCACTGATCATCACCTAAGAATAGGAATAATACTGATTGGGTGTCGGGCAGATGGGTGGGGGGAGGGGATGGGTGTATACATACATAATGAGTGCGATGTGCACTGTCTAGGGGATGGACACGTTTGAAGCTCTGACTCGGCGGGGGGGGGGCGCGGGGTCAAGGGCAATATACATAACCTAAGCTTTTGTACCCCCACAATATGCTGAAATAATAATAATAATAAAAAAAAAAAAGAAAAAAAAAACTTAAGGCTTCCCCACCACTGGCTGACTGAATGGACACCCCCACCCAAGGAGATATCCTAAAACTAAATTGCCTGCCACCAGGAGGGAGGTCAGATATGCCTCATTATGCCCCCTCCCTTCTTGGAGATATCCTTTGGTTTGTTTTTTTTTTGAGACAGAGTCTCACTCTGTTGCCCAGGCTAGAGTGCCGTGGTGTCAGCCTAGCTCACAGCAACCTCAAACTCCTGGGTTCAAACAATCCTTCTGCCTCAGCCTCCCGAGTAGCTGGGACTACAGGCATGTGCCACCATGCCCGGCTAATTTTTTTCTATATATATTTTTAGTTGTTCAGCTAATTTCTTTCTATTTTTAGTAGAGATGGGGTCTCACTCTTGCTCAGGCTGGTCTCAGACTCCTGACCTCGAGCGATTCTCCCGCCTCGGCCTCCCAGAGTGCTAGGATTACAGGCGTGAGCCACCCTGCTCGGCCAAGATATCCTTTGTAACTCATTAACAGGCCTAAGGCTATGCAAGACAAATCTGCAGGTCCTCAATTTACACAAATATATCCAGTAGCTTATCTCTGATTAACAGACTTACTTATCCTAAAACATTTGAAGACTTTAGACAAAAGCTTCATGTCTTTAACCAATTACAAGTCAAAGAATCTTTAAACCTACCTATAACCTGTAAGCCCCTCCTTTGAGATGGCCCACCTTTTGGGGCCAAACCAATGTATGGCTTCCATGTATTGATTTATGAGTTTACCTGTAACTCCTGTCTCCCTGAAATGTATAAAGCCAAACTGTAACCCAGCCACAAGTCCACTTGCTCAAGGCTTCTTGGGCATGGCTCCAGGTCATGGTCCTCATATCTGGCTCAAAATAAACCTCTTTAAATTATTTTACAGAGTTTGGCTTCTTTTCCATTGATAGTACCCTCCATGTCTCTCAACTTTCCTCATATTTTCCGCTTTTTAATCTTTCTATACTGCATTGTGAATAATTTCTTCAGATTTATCTTCCATTTCACTAAGTCTCTCTTCAGCATTTAATTTACAGGGTGTCCCCAAAGTCACCATACATAGGCCAAAAGGGAAATTGTAGCTAAATGGACCTTTATTTATAAAATATTCATTACAAAATTTTATAAAATTTTTCCTTTGTATGGAGACTTTTGGAACACTCTGTATTTAACTTATCCATTGAATTTTTCATTTCAATAATTGTTCTTTTAATTTCTATAAACTTTTTTTGGTTCCTTTTCAAATATATTTGGCTATTATTTAAAGTCCCTCATATTATAAACCCCCCTCCTTTTTTTTTTTTGAGACAGGGTCTCACTCTGTCACCCAGGCTAGAATGCAGTGGCATCATCATAGCTCACTACAACCTGAAACTCCTGGGCTCAAGCGATCCTCCTGCCTCAGCCTCCTGAGTAGCTGGGACTACAGGTGCACACCACCATGCCCGGCTAATTTTTCTTTTTTTGTAGAGACAGGGTCTTGCTCTTGCTCAGGTCCTGGCCTCAAGCGATCCTCCTGCTTCGGTCTCCCAAAGTACTAGGATTACAGGTGTGAGCCACTGCACCTGACCTACAAACCCCTTCTTTTACTTTGTTAAATATAGTAAACATACATTATTATGTATTCTGAATTCTATGTACATCTGACTTTTCTGATTATTGTTTCTACTGTCTTTTGCTCATGGTGACGTGTTTCCTTGAGTGTTTAATGCTTTTTAACTCTTGAGTATATGTGACTTGGAACTTTATCTGTGGGAATTCTTTAAGGCCTGGGTTGAAGATGTGTTGCTTCAGAGAGGAGCTGCATTTACCTCTGCTTTCTGGGACAATTGAAAAATTCTCAGCTGAGGCTTTTTATACAGTGTGTGTAAAAGGCTAAAAAACCATGCAGCAGCTTCCTTGTGCTTCCAAAATCTTGGAGAGGTATTTCCCCCTCTTTAGCCATAGCCAAGGTCAAAACAGGCAAACTACGTGTTGCAGGGTGGCTGTATTTGTGCACTGAGGGTGCAGCCTTTGGGGACTGTTTTGTGTAGAAGTCTCCAGCTGACCTCCCCATACTGGCAGGCTCTAGGCCTTGTCTTTTGTCTCCTGCACCCTCCCAGCTGTCTACATGGAGGCTCCAATCACCCCAGTGGCTCAGGTGCTTCCTCTCTGGATTTTGGCTTTTACTTCATTTTTGACCTCAAAGGTTACTTTCCTATCTGTTCATCAGTGCATTGAGAACACTATAGCCAGCATTTTTCAGTTATTTTCAGCGGGAGGATTTCCCACGGTGTTTAATTGCTATATTATAAGACATGGAAGTAAGGGACTTCACTGTATCCACTATTCAGTCAATATGAAAACAGCGCAAGAAAACTGGGCTCCTCTCAAATAACCATACCTGAGTGACAGTTCTGAAACCTGTCCCTGCAGTAGATTTAACTTTTGAACGTGACGTCTACAGTCAGCACCAGAGCCCTCACCGTAAACCTGAGAAACAAAAAATATATTAAGTTTAAAAAGGGTTGGCAGAATGCTCAGAAACAGATCCATTTGAGATGCACCTCAGGGAAGACAAAGCTTCAAGGCCCAAAGATGCCTAAAGCAGCATCCAGGAATCCTCACGACTGACCACTGTTTCTAGAATGATTTAAAAACTATCAGGCTCTGTAACTAATCGCTTAGGTCTATCTGGCTGCCCAACTGGTGCCCTGAACTCTACCTATCAAAGCCAAACTCAACCCAAAGCCTTACACAAAATGGTTAATGAACGTGAACAAAAAGTACACAAGAAAGTAACGCATATTGCCAAGAAATGTATGAAATACTTAACCCTCACTGACAATCAAAGGAATACAAAATAAAATGAGATACTTTCTTCCACTTAGCAGTCACTAATGCAGCCAATATTTATTGAACACGTGTTATGTACCAGGCCTGGTCTAGGTGTGGACAATACAGCAGCGGACAAAACTCCCTGTCATCACAGAGCTCACATCCCAGTGTGTGAGAGGGGACAGGCAATAATCAGATGGCAGTAAGTGCTCCTGAGAAAGACAAGGCAATGAAATGGGGTGGGGTACAGTGGGGGACAGATTCACAATTTTACATGGGCTGTTCAAAGTGGTCAAGGCATGGGTCATTGAGATGGTGACATTTGAGCACACATAGGAAGATATAGGGGAGCAAGCCACAGAGCTGTCTGGGGGGAGAACATTCCCCCAGAAGCAATGACACGGAAAGGAGTGCAAAGCCCCTGAGCCTGGCATTTTGGAGGAACAGTGAGGAGGCCAGTGTGGCTGGAGCTGAGTGGTGTTAGGGAAGACAGTGAGAGCTGAAACTTGAGAGTGTGGGCCCTACCACAGGCAGAATCCACATCACGGGCCTGACACCTGCTCTGCTGTTGCCATCTTGAAATTCTTCATAATTTGATCTTTGAACCTGTGTTTTGTACGTGAAGAGTGATGGGACAAGGAACATATCTGTGAGCAGATACACACACCACACGTGTCTGCTGCTCCTCACCACCCCATCTGCAGAGAGCGTTCTTTATTTTTCTTTATTTTAAATTTTTTTTTAGAGATAGGGTCTTGCTCTATCGCCCAGGCCGGAGTGCAGTGGTATGATTACAGTTCACAGTAACCTCGAACTTCTGAGCTCAAGTGATCCTCCTGCCTCAGCCTCCCCATCAGCTGGGACTATAGGTGTGTGATACCATACCCCAATAATTTCAGAGAGTGTTCTAGATGCCTCATAAGCACAGAATTCCTGGGGACTCATGGTGCATAAGAGCTAATAAGTCAGGTGAGGACTGAGAACCAACCATTGTTTTTAGCAACCTGGAGATCACTGTCCCCTTTGACATAAGCAATTTTAGCGGATGGGTGGGGAGCTGAGTGGGGAGCATAGTCCTGTTCGAAGCACGTTCAGGTGAATGGAGGAGAAGAACTGGAGAGGGGTGGAAACGTTGAAAAAGACCAATAACCTCAATCTGGCATGACCGGTAGGGGTGTGCTCTCCCGGAGGGCAGAACCGCTGGCTGAATACTGAAATGCATTCTTCCTGTGTGGGCACAAAACTAGACTTCATTCTCCAGTCTGCCTGTGGTCAGGGCTGGCCATGAGACCAGGCTCTTTCCAGTGGAATGTTGTCTGCTTCCAGGCCTTGTCCTAAAAGCTTCTCAGGTAGCTCCTCCATGCTCTTGCCCCTTTTGGTGGCTGGGGGCAGTTGCAGATGAGCCTCAGGGAATAAAAGAGCCCCAGGATGACAGCAGCCTTGGTCCCTGAGATCCCACACCAAGGATAGCGCCCTGCAGACCTTAATGTCCTCTCAGGACTGTTCTAAGAACAAGAGAAACACCTTCTGTTGTGTCCAGCCACTGCCATTTTGGTATGTGTTTGTCACTGCAGCCTAGTCAGCCGCAAGTCACGTACCATGGCACAGGCATGGAGGCATAAGGGAAGGCAGACCTTCCTCTAGGAGAATTCAGAAATGCGCACGACATCTAAGATAAACTGCAGTCACTATGGGGGTGTCTGCCTAGCTGATGAGCCAGTCCCTGTCTTCTGAGACCCAATCCCAGTTCACTGGACTAGTGCTTCTCCCAAGAGTTTATCACTGGGACTCAGCTATTCCAGGTGGCTTGAAATGAGACTCTGTGAACCCAGCAGAAAATGTTACTGTGAACTGTCTAGGAAGAAACAGAAAGGGATGGAGAGAAAAGGGAGGAAAGATATAGGGAGAAACTGGGTGAGGGGAGGAGAAGGGAAGGGAGAGCTGAGGCCTGGCTTGCTGGCAGCCGTTCAGTTCTTGGGGCCAATTCTTTAAGGGGTCAGGGATAAATTTCTGCCCTTGTATTCTCTAAGATACTTCATTTCCTTGCCAGCACATTCTTTTTTTTTTTTTTCTTTCCCCTTTGCTGAAGCCATTCTGAAGTGTTTCTTTCTGTGATTTGCAACTAACTAAAAGAAACTTGATTGAAAAAACAGCAACTTAACTTCTAGGACTTTGTCCTAAGGAAACAGTAAATAGTTGGTCAAGTGAACTGAAAAGCTTCACTGCAGAGCTGTGCATAACAGTGAAAAGGAAAATCAAGGTAAATGCCTATCAGTGTGGGACTGATTACGTATTCATTCAACAAACACATATGGAACGCTGGCTACGTGCCAGGCACTGTGCTGGGTGCTGCGGATACATCAGTAAATGTAATGTGAAACGGCTCTGCTTTCACGGAGTGTGCAGTCTGATGGACAATACTCGCATAAACACACTGATACATAATTTCCCACAGGATACTGAGAAGAGGGAGGGGAGCCCCAACAACGAACACAAAGGCCCCAGGAGGGAGCAAAAGTGGATTGTTTCAAGGTCAGAAAGAAAGCCACTGTGGCTGTAGGAGGAGAAAAAGGAGGAGAGATGAGGTGGGAGATGCGGCACCAGGCCAGGTCCAACAAAGCAGGATCGGGACAGGTTGTGGTACTGAAGAGCTTAGTAGGACACGATGGATGGACTTAAAAAGATGTGCTCAATGTCAAGTGGAAAAAGCAGGCTAAATCAGAGCATTTACAACATGTTCCCTGCCACCCCGCGCACCCTGACCACCTCCCCTTCCCAAGCCCACCCTCTCCCACAACCCTAGCTCCACCAACAGCCCACTGTCCACTCCTGCTGGGGCTGATTCTCCTGTTATCTCTGACTGGCCCCGCCCGACCTTCCCGTTCATGGTGCTCGGTCTAGTTTCAGTTATGTATGTGCGCGCGTGTGTACTGGTTTCTCTTCCTCTTCCACAAGAGTGCATCTGCAAGGGCAAGAATGACAGTGGTCTCACTTTCCACTGTTTCCCTGTGCCTGGCCCATGGGAAGTACTCAACAGACACTCGCTAAATGAAGAAACATTTTTGACAGTGCCTTTCCAGGTACTGCTCCACCCATTTTACTTCCTGAAGAACCGGAGCCAGGAAGCAGGCGCTCTGCACCCGGTGAACTCTGCAAGAGAGGACATGGTGCCAGCTGCGGCTCCGCGAGCAGCCCCGCTGCAGGCTGCCCCACCTGCTCTCTGTTCGTCAGGACTCACCTGCAGAAAGGACTGCTGCTCTCCACAAGCTTTGCATGTCCACTTCACACTCTTTTTCACCTACAACGAAATTTCAGAAATATAACTCAGATAATTATTTAAAACAAAGTATAAATGGATTAGAACTCATTTAAAAAGATCAATGGAAAAGAGAGCCCAAAATAAGCCAACACGTATGTGTGAAAATTTAGTATATTATAAAGGTGGCATTTAAGCTTGAGGAAAGAACAGACTATTTAATTAGGGTGCTGGGAAAACTGGCTATCCATATGAAACAAAATCAAGTTGGGCTGGGCACACTAGTGTGTGCCTGTAGTCCCAGCTACTTAGGAGGCTGAGGTGGAAGGATCACTTGAGCCCAGGAGTTCAAGGCTACAGTGAGCTATGGTCATGCCACTGTACTCCAGCCTGGGTGACAGAACAGGCACCCTGTCTCTAAAAAAAAAAAAAAAAAAAAAATATAGCTTTTGTAAAAGCAAATATCTAGATAATGGATGAAAAGAGTCCATTTATAACAGCCACAAAGAAAATGTTACCAAGGGACACTAGCGAGATGTAATGAAATACCATGCTTACCATCAACAAAGATGTCTAGGTTTATTCATAAAAATTAATATGATTAATATGATCCTAATACAAAAACCAGCAGGTTTTTTGTGGAGTACCCAAAGGACAAGCAGCATCTATTAAAAATTTAAGTGGCTATATCCTATGACATAGCAATTCTACTTCTCACCTTCTACTTTAAAACACCATAAAAATACTGTGCAAGTATGCAAGTAAAAAATGCATCTTTAAAACGTTTGGAAGGACATGCAGTAACTGATAATAGATTAATTCTGGAAGCTGGTGAGAGATAAGTAATAGGATCTTTGCAATTGTACAGGTCTAGCTCTGCCATTTATTGATGGCATTTATTTTTTTATTTTTTTGAGACAGAGTCTCACTCTGTTGCCTGGGCTAGAGTGCCATGGCGTCAGCCTAGCTCACAGCGACCTCAAACTCCTAGGCTCAAGCGATCCTCCTGCCTCAGCCTCCCGAGTAGCTGGGACTACAGGCATGCGCCACCGTGCCTGGCTAATTTTTTCTATATATTTTTAGTTGTCCAGCTAATTTCTTTCTATTTTTAGTAGAGACGGGGTCTCACTCTTGCTCAGGTTGGTCTTGAACCCCTGACCTCAAGCAATCCTTCTGCCTCGGCCTCCCAGAGTGCTAGGATTACAGGCGTGAGCCACCATGCCTGGCCTGATGGCATTTATTAATGGTAGAAACTACTCGATTTCTCTGGATTTCGGTATTTGCAGCGATGGGAATGATACCTAATGCGGAGGTTGTTGAAATTAAATGAGATATGTAAAATGCCTCGTATGTAGCAGACTTGCTATTAAAGGCTTAACTTCCTCTTTGGTTTTAAGTCACATTTCATAGGGTTGAAAATGACCATGAGTCATTAGACATGTGTAGGAATTTTAAAATGTAAATGACTTCCATTTGTTTTCAACTCCTAGAACAGTACAAAAAAATAAAGCTAAAGTTTCTAAGCCCCTAAAATAGCCCTTACAAAGTCTCAGTATTAAATGTAAGCTTTCAGATGCATACTCAACACCTTCTTGTCTTTTTTTTTTTTAGAAAGAGTCTCGCTTTGTTGCCTGGGCTAGAGTGCTGTGGCGTTAGCCTTGCTCACAGCAACCTCAAACTCCTGGCCTCAAGCAGTACTCCCACCTCAGCCTCCCAGAGTGCTAGCATTATAGGTCTGAGCCACCACGCCCAGCCCTTCCTGACTTTT
This sequence comes from Varecia variegata, assembly GCA_028533085.1. Classification (NCBI taxonomy): domain Eukaryota; kingdom Metazoa; phylum Chordata; class Mammalia; order Primates; family Lemuridae; genus Varecia; species Varecia variegata. The sequence goes on from CM052443.1 coordinate 50,141,112, forward strand.
TTTTGACACAGCGTCTCTCTCCCTAGTCTCTCTCCCTAGTCCGGGGCTAGAAGGCAGAGAAGTCATCATAGCTCACTGCAACCTCCAGCTCCTGGCCTCAAAGGATCCTCCTACCTTGGCCTCCCAAAGTTCTAGGATTACAGGCGTGAGCAACCTCACCTGGCCCCTTCCTGACTCTTTAACAAACATTTTAAGTAAGTTTGATGCTATCCTTTCTCAAGCCATAGCAGATTAGCAGGTAACTAGCAGGAGGAACTATCAGAAGTGGATACCCTGACGCAGTGTTAGGTGACATCAAGCAGGGAGATAGAGAACAATCTCTATAAGAACACTCTTTTCTGAAAGATTAGGTAATGACATCCTCTATCTCTCATGTTGAAAGTCAGGGAAGCAAATACGTCTTAGAAATACAGACTATCCTGTTTAAAATACTCCAGGCAAGGCCGGCGCGGTGGTTCACACCTGCGGTCCCTGGTACTCAGGAGGCCGAGGCAGGAGCATCGCTGGAGCCCAGGAGTCTGAGGTCGCAGTGAGCTGTGATCACACCACTGCACTCCAGCCTGGGCGACGGAGGGGCACCTTGTCTCTTAAAACCAAACCAAACCAAACCAAACCAAAACACCTCTAGGTGTCCGTGGTTTATTCTTTGGCCACCAGGCATCAGGTCCGTCACGCCACGAGAATAAAGACGGAGGATAAGCCACGACGGACACCAGAGGGCGCCCAGGCGCCCACTAGAGACGCCTCAATGGCACATCCGCGCGTTCTTCTCTAGTCCCAGTTCTAAAAACTGTCATCTCCTTTGTATTTAAACGGAGAAAGAGCCACTCTCGGTTCTGCATATGGGATGCCATCCTCAACCCGGGTCCCCCGACTATCTGGTATAATCCACGAGAGGTCGCCTCTACAGAAACCATTTCCTATGGTTCCTACAAGAACAAGCAAAAACACGAAAGCGCAATGCTCAGCACGACGTCATGGGGAAGCGACGTCACTGAGAAGCTGTCCTCACTGGGTAGCAAGTGACTATCCCACAACCACCACTGCCCGGTTATTTGGGCTCCAGGCATATCCCGCAGCCGCATGAGAAAGCGCCCACCGCCCCGCCGCATCCCGTCCGTCATCCCTGCGCCCGCCCGACCTGGTGCGCCTGGAAGAGGCGGCAGCTGCAGCACCGCAAGACCCGGGTCCGCTGAGGCGGCGCCATGGCGGACTCCGTAGCCGCCGGGCGTGCGCGTGCGCCCTGTGCTCCCTGACGTGCGCGTGCGCCCAGCGCTCCGGCCCGCCTGAGGCCTCCCCTCCCCCCGCGCGCTCGGGCCCCTCCCGCTCCAGCGTCGCCCGACGTGCGCGTGCGCCCAGTTCTTCGGCCCGCGCCGGCCCCGCCCCCCGCGCACTCCCGGGCCCTTCCAGCCTGACGGGCGACCGCTCGTCGCCGGTTGGGACCTCCGAGGGGCTCTGGGTCTCTCGCCGCTGCGGGGTCGATGTCCTCGCGGGCTTGGGTTCCCGCCTTTTCCTGAACCGTCGTCTCGTGGGCTCACTGGGCAGAGGGCGCTCGGTCGGCCTTCCCGGCGCTGGGCGGGCGTGGAGGGAACCTGCAGGACGTCTGGGCAGGGTGGGCAGTAGTCTTTGAGCCGGGGCCTGGAAAACGTCCCCGGAAAACGGAGGCAGCTCGCCAGCCCCACTTCCCGGAGAGGGAGGCGGCTGAAACTGAAAAGCGACCCTCCGGCAGCCCCGGGAAGCCCGCTCCGACCCCCTGGGGATGCGGAGGAGCGAGGCTGCCTGGAGGGGATCGCGACCTCTTCCTTCAGCCACACCAGGACCCAACGCCACATTCCAAGAAAAAATATGTGCACATGAATTTTTAAAGGATTACAGACTTACTGCAGAAATGACGGAAAAAATACAGGAAAGTAGAAAAGCAATTTTTCCTGCTACTTAAGACGACTACTCATTATTTTGGTGTTTGTTTTTTTCTGGGCTGAGACGTTCATGCGTGCTTGACAACGTAAACCATCTTCTGAAGAAGAGTTGTAACGCCCAACCCTGACAAGGATGTGTTCCTCTTAGAGTAGGCTGGTGGAACAGTAAAATGGAAAATCCATGAAAAGCAATCTGGCAGTTACTACTACCCTAAGAAAATAATCCGTTATCACCCAGACAGATTGTTTATGCACTATGTGTTAGCTGAAGTATAAAATGGAAAAAATGGAAATATTATAAAGAATGGCATAGATCATTATGCTGTTGTTACCGAAGCCACAAGTGGGGTTCAATGTTGCCCGCGCACAGAAAGCCAATTACTGGGACAGAGGATTGTCAGGAGGAAAGGATTTATTTCCGTGAACTCATCAACAGGGCCGGGGAGGTATGAACTGCCTCAAATCCGCCTCCCCCAGCAGCAGGGTCAGGGGTTTTCTGCAGGAGAAATGAATAATGCAGGGCACACAAGAGCAGTGAGAATTCATGCTAGTACATAGGTCCCATGATCAAAAAGTGGCGGGTAAGTCCCTCCCAGGGTGGAAATTTTAGTGTTATAATTAACTAGGGGTTAACATTAGTCTGTCTTTCAGCCTTGTGCACAGGCTCAGTGGGTCTCGCTTACCTCGTCTTCGCCAGACAAGCAGGCGTTGGGAGGCTTTGCCGGAGGTTCTGCCATTCCTGGGAAAGAAACTCAAAAGAGAATGCATCGGTACAACAGAAAGTTACAGAGTTCTGGTCAGCAAATTTTGCTAGAGTTCTCTATTTTCTGCCTAATTGAGACTGTAGCTGCTAAGTTACCAGGACTGAGATAAATCTCACCGTCAAGGCCACTTAGAGCTGCCAGCCCCAGCCATAATGTGAACACTAAAAACTTATTTGAAATATGGGGGAACTAAACATTATTGAGAAAACATTTTCTTGCTTATAGAACCGGTTACACTCTTCCATTACAGAGAGTTTGAATTTGAAGTGAAAATGCTGGTACGTGCATTGTTGGGAAGCAAGGAGGTTACAAAATGTACAGTACATGATTTCAATTACGTGACACCTGGCACTATTTCCGGGTGTGTGTGTGTGTGTGTGTGTGTGTGTGTGTGGTTAGGGTTGGTGGTAGGCAATTTTAATTTTTTTTATATTTTATTTTCCAAATTTTGTAGCATAGACATATTTCAGAAAAAAATAATTTTAAAAATTGTGTTTGAGAGACTGAATACACAACCTACAATGGCCAGTGTATGAAAATAGAACTCTGACCAGCACCCTCTGCAGTAATCGGGCCCAAAAGCTAAACCAGGCTGGGCGAGGTGGCTCACGCCTGTAATCCTAGTACTCTGGGAGGCCAAGGCGGGTGGATCGTTCGAGACCAGCCTGAGCAAGAGTGAGACCCCGTTTCTACTAAAAATAGAAAGAAATTATCTGGCCAACTAAAAATATATATAGAAAAAATTAGCCGGGCATGGTGGCGCATGCCTATAGTCCCAGCTACTCGGGAGGCTGAGGCAGGAGGATTGCTTGAGCCCAGGAGTTTGAGGTTGCTGTGAGCTAGGCTGATGCCACGGCACTCACTCTAGCCCAGGCAAAGCAAGACTCTGTCTCAAAAAAAAAAAAAGCTAAACCACAGCCTCTGCAGCAGTTGAGTGAGATGGGGAGGACTTGGTCACCATCCTCCTCCCATTTTTTGTACCCCCCCCCAACCTGAGAACCAACCCTAGAAAGTCAAATATGCTCCCCAAATCGCTCACATAAAACATTCTGCTGCTTGTTCACTCACCTCCAGCTTTCAACAGCCTGCAATCAGAGCACACCAAAAGCCTTCCGGCTGCTCTGCCTGCCTTTGAGTCTGCCAAATACAAGTGGTGGCCGACTCCCTTGCTATATAGCAAGCTCTGAGTAGTCTTGTTTCTCATTTGGGCGGTCTTCCTTCATTTCCACATTTGATTTATTGTGGATGAGAAAAGACGTCTGCAAAGAATGTTTTATGATTGATGAAAGGAGCAGAATAAAAAATTTCACACATAGTGTCAGTTCAACTCTGAAAAAAAAACACCAAAATACTGAGTTATTACTAGTCTTAAGTACTAGGAAAAAGTGCTTTTCTACTTTTCTGTATTTTTTCCTCCTTTCTGCAATAAACCTGTAATCCTTTAAAAACTCACGTACATACGTTTTTTCTTGGAAATTACAAGAATGATGTGTGGTTTGGTACAACTTAAAAGACAGGGTCTCTCTCTGTCACCCACACCAGTGATCCTCCCACCTAAGCCTCTTGAGTAGCTAGGACTACAGGCTGGAGTCACCACACCTGGTAATTGTTTTATTTTTTGTAGAGAGTTCTTCATATGTTGACCAGGCTGGTCTCCAACTCCTGGCATTAAGTGATCCTCCCACCTCAGCCTCCCAGAGTGTTGGGATTACAGGTGTGAGCCACTGTGCCTGGCTAGTAAGTGGTTTTAAAATATAGTCATTCATGTTTACTTATATAAAAATATATTTTAAATTTTTATTGGTATTATTCACATATTATTTGATGTTATTGTTCTGGTTGTTAAACATTTTGAATTATCTTCCCAGGTTGAATGATTGCTAGATAAAAGTACTGTTGTACATTTTTGTATATTTTTATCATGTGAATAGGCTAGATTCCTCTTTTATATTCTTCCATTTAATTTCTTTGGTGTTCACAAGATTATTTTTCTACATGGTATATAAAACATTTATGCAAATTTCAAATTATTTAAATCTAATTGAGGCCGGGCGCGGTGGCTCACGCCTGTAATCCTAGCACTCTGGGAGGCCGAGGCGGGTGGATAGTTTGAGCTCAGGAGTTCGAGACCAGCCTGAGCAAGAGCGAGACCCCGTCTCTACTAAAAATAGAAAGAAATTATATGGACAGCTAAAAATATATATAGAAAAAATTAGCCGGGCATGGTGGCGCATGCCTGTAGTCCCAGCTACTTGGGAGGCTGAGGCAGAAGGATCGCTTGAGCCCAGGAGTTTGAGGTTGCTGTG
>CM052443.1:50155023-50166908 GCA_028533085.1 Varecia variegata
TTCCTTGAAGTTGATCAGCAAGTCCTTGTTTTTGTCCAGAAGCCGGAACATGCGTCCCGCCAGCACAGGTGTATGGGAGCCACACGCCCAGGGCGTCAGGCTGGCAAAGAGATCCTGGAACTGGCTCGCGTCGATCCGGTACTGCTCCAGGTAGGGCAGGCTGGGGTCCCGGCGGACGGCAGCCATGCTGCTGCTCCCCCAGTACTGGCTTGCCAGGTGTTTGGCCTGCAGGGACACAGTCTGGTGAGATGGCCTTGCTGCTAAGCCCTGGGGCTGCTGGGATCACTGGACTGGCCATGATGTCCACCCTCCCCCTCCGTCAGGTGAACTCTCAGAACCTCTCGTGCTGGCACCATCTGCCCCTTGGTAACAGGTGGGGGGCACTGCTGAGAGACAGTGCCCTCGGCAGCCCACAAGGGGCAGAGCTGGCTCAACTGTTGTGACCCTAAGGCCACGGCGTGTGGCCACCTTGGGAACTGGACCTGAGGCAGCTGGAGGAAGGTGGGGACTGGCAACGAGAACAGAAAGGCAGTGTGGGCTCCCCTGTTTCTGCCTCCTCTTCAGCACCTTTCCCTTCCCTTTGTTGACAGCACCCAAAATCTTCTTGGAGAACCCCTCCTGTCTCACCTTCAGGTGACCAGCCCCATCTTCAGGGATGGGTAGGGTGGGTGCATGACCCATGTTGGAGTCATGCACCCACCCCATCCTGTAGCCACAGCACCTAACTCGAGTCATTCCAGTGATCAACTCTAGCTAGGCCTTTTGCTAAAACCACTAGGAAAGAAAAATTCTTTCTAAGAATTTGGAAGACAGGATAGCCCTGGAGCTGCTGACAACAGTCCTGCCACTCTGCAGGAAGAGCAGTCCAAAGGACGTCAGAGGTGGGGAAGCTTGACAGCCCATTTGAGCACCTGGATCCAGCCATGCCTGAAGCGGCTCACTCTTAGACTTTTTAGTTACATGCATTCCCTCTTCTGTGTAGGCTGACTTGAGTGGATTTTCTGACATTTAAAAGTGTCCCACCTAAATTCCAAGAAGGATTAAATTCTACATGAGGTTTATGGTAACAATATCTGAGGATGCTTTTACATCTATTTCTCTTCTGGCAGAAAGGTGCTGTGCTGAGGATATACTTAGGGGACTAGGATGGGGTACTAGTCCTGCCCTGGCTCTTGGCTGTCACCTTGAACACCATGTAGAGGTCCTCCAGCTCTTCAATTGAGAAGCCAATGTCCACTGGAATAGCTCGGACCTAGAAGGAAAGAGAAACAGGATGTACTAGTGTATTCTCAAGCTCCTGCTGTGGTAGAAATAAAATCTCTTGGAGAGTATCCTCTTGTGTATGAGGGCAAAGGCATGAACTACCCTCTGGGTGTCACCAGCGGGCCCAGCACTCGAGGCCAGTCCATTCAGGAAAAAGGGCACTGCCCACCCGCTCAGCCCTGGCCCCCGTCAGCTCACACTCCCTGAGCTCCTCCCAGGATGGGCACTGGGGCAGCCTTTTTCTCCTGAACACCCAGTTGCGGGTCACAGGATAGGGACAATCACTAAGCTCCTGTCGTCTGGATCCCTGTCCAGGCCCTGGTACTGGCTCTTTGTAAGGGGTCCCAGGACTCGTGGGCCAATTCTCCTTTTACTTTAATTAGCTGGAGTCAGTCAGATTCTGTTGCTTGTGACCAAGGTACCCTCACAGTGTCCTGCAGGCCTGAAGAAGGAGGCTGAGAATATGAAGACAAAGTAAGAAGTCCCTGCCTATGGGGGCAGAGAGCACAAGCAGGTCTTGCAGCTTGGGGTAGCAGGGACGGCCTAGCTTTTCCAGAGACGAGGAGGACAAAGGCTTGCAGCAGGGACATGGGGCGTGTGGAGGAGCAGGGGCAGAGAAACTTCCCACTGACTCACCCATGAACAGAAAAAAATGATCAGGATTTCTTCCCACATCCCCAGATTTGCACCCCCACCCCTGGATTCCAGTCCCGCACAGCATCCTCCCACAACACGCGCACCAAGGCAGCGCGGGGCAGGGTGCAAGTGGAGAGGGTTCCCGCCCTGCCCCTGCTGCCCACCTACCACGCTCCTCTTGGCCGTGTCCTCCAGGGACTGGATCACTTTCAGCCTCTGTTTAAACCGCATCTGTTCAATGTCGTCAGCCCTTAGGCTGCTGAATTTCTACAAGCCAGAGGTGACTCAGTGAGATCAAGCTGAGCGGGAACAGAGGGCCACCACCCGCCGTGGTCATCTGTACCCGCACGGCTGCATGGGAGGCCTGGCCAAACCAGCCTGGTGAGTGCTACCTCATAGGACACTTTCAGAAGCTCAAAGATGTCCACCTCTGCAGGAGGGTCATCCCTGCTGGTCAGCAAGGCGTGGAGGTGTGGGATGGGAGGGGAGACACTCTGCTTGTTGACCACATTATCCAGGTACCTACAAAGATTAGAGAACAAAGTCTAGACCACGCACAGGCAGCAGGAATGTCATTTCCACAGCCAGGTGATAAGGAGGGACCTAATTTATATACAGACTCTCAATGAAGAGCTTGCTGAAGGCTGGGAAGCCTCCAGGAGGGCAGAGGTGTGCCCTGGCAGGCCCCTGGCAAGTTGGAAAGCCTCAAGGCCTTGCCCCCTGAGGCCTGAGCTCTGAGGATACCAGGCTATCTCCTGGAGGCCCTGTGGGCAGGAACCCTTCACCAGCCTGGACCTACTCAGTTGGTGGGACAACATGCTCCCTCTTTCTGGTGGGTCATTAGGCATGTGGGGACTCCCTGCCATGGTGAGGAAAATCAGGGACCAAAGGGCTGAGTCCCAGGAGAGAGCTGGGAGGAGGCCAGCTATGGTGGTGTTGGCAATGGCCCAAGGAACTAGCTTCTCCAGGGACACATCCCTGAGAACAGGGCTCTCCTCTGGCCAGCTGACCTTGCCTAGCCAGGGCTCCAGGCCTGACACTCAGATGGTAGGGTGTGGCTGGCACCCCGACACTCCCTGGCCCTGGCACCCCGACACTCCCTGACCCCAGATCCTGAGGAGAGGCCCTACCTGTCTGCTGTAGGAGGTGGGCAAGCAGGCCAGCCACACACTGGCTGCTGGCTCGTGTCGTGACCTAAGTGTGGACCCAAAGTACCACAGCCCAGAGCAGGGAGGTAACAACCCTGCCAGGTCTGCAGGGTCCCAGTCAGCACCTGGGCTGGCTCGGCAGGCAAGGGCTCTGGGAGCCTAGGCCAGGCTGCTACGCCGTGTGGCAAGCAGGACCGCACAGAGCTCAGGGCATGGGCCAGAGTGAGACTGGGAGGGGGCCTGGGTTTGAAGGACAGGCTGGGGGACTCAGACAGCAACTTTGGCCAGAGGACCAGCTGTGCTACAGGGAGTTCCCACGTCCCAGGGGAGGGACAGGGTCAGTTCTGATCAGAAAGAGTCCTGTGGGATGCTGGCTGGCAAGAGACTGACAAGGCCATGATGAACCAAGCATGGCCCAAGGAAGGGGTATTGTGGGCCTGGGCTGAGGCTGTGGGCTGGAGGGAAGGTGCTGGATCCCAGAAAGAATCTGTGAGGGGTGGGATGGGGAATGGGGAAGGAGGAGGAGGGGGCCTGCATGACCCTGGGCCTCAGGCATGACTGGCCGGGCATCAGCTCGTTCAGCTGTTACAGTGAGCCCAGAGCGGGCCTGCTCCCGCCAGGGCACGGGGGGCAGCAATGCTGCTGAGCTTGGGAAGGTCAGGGGTGCCTAGCCTCTGCTCGAGGCTGGGCCCCACTGTGCCAGCCATTTCCTGACCACTGACAGGAATCCTGGGCATTGGGTCTTGGCTCTGGGTATCCCCATGGGAAGCGTCCTGACCCCACATCTGAGCAGCAGCCCAGCCAGGGCGCTCTGCCTACCACCCCCACTTCGTTTCTCCAGTGCCCATCACTACCCAGGCGCTGCTTTGTCTTCTGCTAGAAAGGAAACTCACTCCTGAGCCCGGACAGCCCCAGGCCTGGCATGGCGCCTGAATGCTGGCCGGGCAGCACCCAGGGCTGGTGGGGGTGGGCTCTGTGGTCAGCCCCTGGGAGGGGAGGAGCCTGGCACGTCACCTGCCCAGCACGGTCATAGCCTCGCCCTCGTCGCTGCAGCCCAGCAGCTGCTCCACGTTGGCATCCAAGATAGCCAGGGCCACCTGCAGGATCACCTTGATGCCCTCATAGAAGAAGCAGTCGACAATGACCACGGCGCTCTCGAAGGGCATGACGCTGAGGAAGAGGGTCAGGAACCACGACAGCGAGATGCTGGAGATCACCCCCAGGTCCTGCATCTTCTCTGAGAGCTGGGGCAGGAAGTCCCTCGTGAGCTCTTCGAAGATGCCCTGGTCCACCAGGGCTCCTGCAGAGGGGAGGGAGCATGGGGTGAGCCCACACTGTGGCCTCAGGCACTCCTCAAGGTGGGGCCAGGTCTGGGGCACTGGGAGCCCAGGGGTCCCTGCCACCTGGCCCTGCCAGCTCCGTGCAGTGAGGGCTGAGGGAGCGCGGGTGCGGGGAGACAGCAAGGAAGGAGAGAGCCTGCACGTGCTCCTCTACAGCGCCCAAACCATGGTGTGAAAGGGCTGTTTCTTCCACTCTACTTAAATTTTCTTTTGGGGAAATACTAATCTCTCCCTGAAGGTGTCAGAAGTAAGCAGTGGCCTCCGCGGCTTCTGTGTCTTGTTTTGATGCCTGTGAACAGGTGCAACTCTGAAGGACCCCAAGAGTGGTAACTCCAAGCACCAAACAGTAGAGAAAGGGAATCTTAGAATAACAGACTTAAATATATGTGTAATTAAATACATTTGTAAGCCCACTTCCATTTCATTTCCATTTCCACGTAATAACACAGCCTTTATTGGATGTCAGTTTGTGACAGTTGAAGTTGGGCAAAAGGTGCGTGGGGGAATATATATTAAGCTTAAGTTTTGATGTTTGAAATTTTCTATAATAAAAAACTTTAGGAAAAGTGAGAAGGATGGGCATTTAGGCTCCAGGAGGACTTTTGAAAACCATCAGATGTGTAATAGCCTCTAACTCTCATGGCCAGTAACCCTAGGGAACCCACATGAAGTCTGGGCAGGAGTCTCAGCTGTGCAGGCAGATGGTTGGGGCCTCTGTGTCAGCTTGTCACTCTCGGGCTGTGTGACTGTTTCTCAGATTCCCACTCTGTAAGGCAGGGCCATGCCTATGTGCAGCCTCAGGACGGCTGTGAGGCCTATAGGAGCTCACCTGTGGGGAGGGCTCAGCACAGAGCCTGGCCCGGGAAGGGCTGCTACCCCATGGCAGCCACTGGGCAACTGGAGACTGGGCAAGGGAGCGCCCCGGGACACTTACCCACCACCCTGGTGTTGTAGTAGTCAGGCAGCATGCGCTCACAGAGGGCCACCAGGAGCCAGAAGGCCTCCTCCTCGCTGCCATAGAGCAGGAGCACCGAGGTCACGATGTTCATGGCCTGCCGGGCACAGAGACAGCCAGGGGAGGCTCACCCTGCTGGCCCCCAAATAAAATTGTCCCCTCCCCCACAAGTGTCCTGGACTGGCATCCTTCTCCAATCAAGTCTGCCCGTCAGGACAGCCTGGCATTTGGCAATGTGAAGCTGTCCCAGCCCAACTCTTGGATATTTGCCAAAAGGCAATTTGCAGGAAATCAATTTGACAGAGACAGTCATCCAACTCCTTTGAACTGGGTCAGAAGGCACTGGGCAAACGGAGAAGGCGGACACCCAAACATCACACTTCCACGGAGTGGAGTCTGGCACTGGAGGCATGACGCAGGGCCCAGTGGACATGGGAGTGAGTGCACGGCCAGCAACTGCAGAGGCAGGAGACAGTGGGTGCCCGTTGGCTGCGGCAGAACTGGGACTGCACAAGCCTTCACTGTTAATAAGACTTGCAGGGCAAACAGAAAGCCATTTGGCCTGGCCAGGGAAATGCCCACTAGATTTAAAATCAAAAGCTGCCAGAAATGCAAATCGAAAGCACAGTGGATACCTCCTCACACCCATTACTTTAAAAATAAGAAACCAATATCAGAATGTAAGTGTTGGAGAGGATATGGAGAAACCGGAACACTTGTGAATTGCTGGTGGGAATATAAAATAGTGTAGCTGCTGTGGAGAGTCCTCAAAAAATTAAAAATAGGCCGGGCGCAGTGGCTCACGCCTGTAATCCTAGCACTCTGGGAGGCCAAGGCGGGCGGATTGTTTGAGTTCAGGAGTTCAAGACCAGCCTGAGCAAGAGCGAGACCCCGTCTCTACTAAAAATAGAAAGAAATTATATGGACAGCTAAAATATATATAGAAAAATTAGCCGGGCATGGTGGCATATGCCTGTAGTCCCAGCCCCTCGGGAGGCTGAGGCAGTAGGATCGCTTGAGCCCAGGAGTTTGAGGTTGCTGTGAGCTAGGCTGATGCCACGGCACTCTACCCCGGGCACCAGAGTGAGACTGTCTCAAAAAAAAAAAAAAATTAAAAATAGAACTATTATACAATCTAGCAATTCTACTTCTGGATATACAGCCCCCAAAATTGGAAGCGGGTATCAAACAGATCCTTGTGCGCCCACGTTTATGGCAGCATAACTCACAATAGTCATGGGGTGGAACAGCGCAAGTTCATCAGTGGATGAGTGGATAAACCAAATGTGGTCTATTCATACCATGGAATATTATTCATCCTATAAAGGAAGGAAATGCTGACACATGCTACAACAGGGATGAACCCTGAGGACATTGTGCTAAGTAAGATAAGCCAGACACAAAAGGACAAATATCGTGTGATTTCACTCATACGAGGTACTTAGAGTAGTCAAATTCACAGAGACAGAGAGTGAAATAGTGGTTGGGGGTGGGGGAATGTTTAACAGGTACAGAGTGTCAATTTTGCAACACGGTAAGAGCTCTGGAGATGGATTGTGACGCCGGTTACACAACAATGTGAATGTATTAACACCAGCTGAACTGTACACTTAAAAATGGTTTCGATGATAAATTTTACGTTATGTGCATTTTACCACACACACAAAACAATCAAACGCTGCTAGGACCCAGACCAGAAGCACACAGAAGACAACTTAATATATGGCATAGAGATGAGATGAACAATTAACACTGTTTTTAAATTACATCTTCTTCTGCAGTTGGGCTCCTTCCTGGGGGCACGGGCAGGGTCTCGGGTGTGTGAGGCCCCCACACAGGCCCAGGGCCTCAGGGGCCTGCTCCTGCGAGCCTCTGGTGGGGAGATGCTGTCTCTGGGACCCTGCCCCTTTACCTGGCAGTAGCCGATGGTGGGGTTCCGGAAAGCATAGGCAGTCAGCACCCGCCGGAGCGCGGCGATCCCCAGCTCATTCTGGAAGGCGGGGTGCTCAGGCATGGAGCGGTGGAGGTCTCGCTCGATCTCCTCCGTGGCCAGGCTGTACTTTCCCGTGGACTTCTCCACCAGCTCAGCGTAGTAGCCGGGGTGAGTCACCATCTCATTCCAAGCCCCTGGGGAGACACAGGAAGTAGCTGTCTCTCTCTTCCTCTCAGTACTTTGGGGACAACAGCAGGGCAGGATGGAGACATCAGTGCCCCACAGAGGAGCGAGGGACTCTGGGGTCGACCGGGAGGTGTGACACAAGGTTTCCCCAGAGACTGCTCCTGGGGAGGGGCGCCCACCCAAGAAGTTGGAGCGGCTGACCTGCCCCCTCCTGAGATGCTCTGGAGGGGCGGGGGGTGGTCAGTGCTGTCTGAGCCCGTCCCAAGGAAAGGAGGCCTCAAGGGGGCCTGTCTGCCTCCCACTGTGGGTGGGAAGGCGCCACCAGGCCAGCAGAGTGCTGGGCCCTGGCCTTGCCCCTCAGGATGCTGCTCTGGCTTGGGCCCTGCACACAGCCCTGTGAAAGGGCTGCGGCCTCCTGCAGCCGTGGGGAGAGCCGTGGGGGCCTGACTGGCTGAGCCAAGGCGAGGGGCGGCCGGACCCCACTCACCAGAGAAGAGGAGCCACAGCTCTCCCCGGAGGCTCTCGGGGATGCCCTTCAGGACCAGCTCCCGCGTCCTGGCCGTGCGGTACATGCACACGCCACGCCCATACTCAAAGAAGTGGATGTTCCACGACTCTTCTTTCATCTTCTCCTTGGCCTGAGGGAAAAGCAAACCAGGGAACTTGGGAGCTGAAGTGTGTCCCAGAGCTTGGAGGCCCGGGTGACGAAGCCCTCCTCCCCTTTCTTCTCTGAGCCACAGAAAGCCTGCTATGTAAAAAATCTAGAAGGTGGCAGCCAGCAGCCCCAGACTGCAAAGTGGTGGCTGGCAAAGATGCAGGCGCAGCCCAGGCGGAGCTGGACCACACCACCATGCTAGCGCCAGGGGTCGGCGACGCAGCAGCGGGCAGCCTCTTCCCTTCAGACGCCCAGAGCGCACGGCGACCAACACCGGCAGGCAGGGCAGTGGGGCTCTCCCCAGGGCCCACCTCGTCCCGCTCTCACTGCTGAGTGCAGCCCCAGGAGGACACTGCCCGCCAGTGGGCCCAGGAGCCCTGCGGCTGCAGCACTGTGCACAAGGCTCACCCCTTTGGCTCCGAGGTCCTCCACGGGTGAGCTTCCCTGGAAGAGCTGGAGCAGGCCCTGGGAAGCAGTCGGCACCGCCTGTGCACAGAAGCTCTGGTGGCTGCTGAGGGGAGAGGCCAGGCTGGTGGGCTGCTCTGACACCTCCTGAGGAGCTGAGGAAGACTAGAAAATAAAACAGGGAAGGGGAAGCCCTAACAATGGAGCTTCCTGGGGCCTCTGGTGTGCACGTCCATCCACAGCTGGACGGCGATGCTTGTGAAGAAGGGTCGCAGAACTGGAAGGTGCTGGCTGGGCATGAGGCTGTGGCTGCAGCCCCGACCTCAGCCCCTCTGGCGGGCTGGACACCTGCACACGTCCTCTTGTAAGCAAACCCACCCACGCTGGTGAGTCGAGGGTCTCGGGGAAAGTGGGTTCTGGGCTCATCCTGTCGGGCCCTTATCTCAGTGAGGTTGGTGCAAAGCGGAGGAAGAAACCCCATTTTTATCTGTGGGCACACCCCTCTCCACTCTCGGGCCCCATGCTTGGTGAGCTCCACTGAGGCCCGGGTGACGGCCTCTATGATGTCGGTTTGGGCTCAGGGATGGGTTCAGGTGACTGTGTCAGCCAGCTGCCACCGAGGAAATGGAGCAGGGCCTCTGCAAGGAGTGTTGGGGTGATCCAGGCAGGATACAGGTCTGCTGCCACCATCCTAGTGCCCCGTGGGCCTTAGAAGGATGCTGTCGTGACTGGAAGCAAAGCCCGGTGGGGAGGCCCCAGCTGGACGACAGGCTCTGTGGGCCAGTCGGCTCCCGCACTGGGCCCTGACATGGGTCAGGCCCTCTGCTCTCCACACCCTCCTGTCGGCTCTGGTCCACCCAGGGCCAGAGGTCCTAGAACACGTCACCTTCTCTGTGATCCTTAAGAGAACCCTGACCTTGATTGTGGTGATAGTTTCATAGGGGTAGACCTATTAAAACTTAGCAAACTGTACTCTTTAAATATGTACAGTATATTATACATCAATTTTATCTCAAGCTGTTTTTATTGAAAGAGGAAAAAAGAAAAAAGAGAACTCTGTTAGGTTCATACCCACAGTCTACCCCTCTACCCTTAGCTGGTGCTATAGAAATGGACTGTGGGTCCACTTAAATTTCTATAACAGACTGCCCGAGCCCAGCAGGAAGGCCCCAGAACAGGCCGGCCATGCCCTGACCGCGGACGTTCTGCCTCCCACCTGAGCTTCCCCACAGGGACTAGGACACAGATGGGCTCACAGGCCACAGATGGACCAGGACACAGATGGGCTCGCAGGCCACAGATGGACCAGGACACAGATGGACCAGGACACAGATGGGCTCGCAGGCCACAGATGGACCAGGACACAGATGGGCTCGCAGGCCACAGATGGACCAGGACACAGATGGGCTCGCAGGCCACAGATGGACCAGGACACAGATGGGCTCGCAGGCCACAGATGGACCAGGACACAGATGGGCTCGCAGGCCACAGATGGACCAGGACACAGATGGGCTCGCAGGCCACAGAGCACCTCACAGAATCAAAAATCTCAGTGCCAGGAAAGGAGACAGACTCCAGGATGTGTCCTACACGACAGACACATGTTCCCGGAGAGATGGCCAGCACAGCCCCGAGCGGCTGCTTCCAGCCGAGGCCGGGTCAGGTCACACCTTACGGTTCACACCTGCACTCTCCCAGTTCAGTCCTGGTCCCTTCCCCCGGGTAACAATCTCACACGTTTGTCCAGCACAAATCTCCAAAACCACCGGCCATCCTCGCCTCCTACTGAACCACACTTCCCATTTCTGTTTACGTGAACAGGCACAAGCCAATGCAACCTGAGCTCCCCCCGCCCCGTGGCCCTGCATGCCAGGCCACTCTCTGGCAACGCTCCAACCCCAGCATCACCTCCTTCCCTCTCCAGGATCCGCCCCCACACACAGTTCTGCTGCTCTAGACCCTCCCCCGCCACAGGTACTGCGCACACATGCTGCCTTTGATAAAATTCATCAAGGCATAGGCCATGGTACGTGCACTTAGTGGATCTATGTTATACTTCAATTAAAAAGCTGGCTCCCAAAAGTAACCCCCACTATTCTGACCTTTATAGGCAGTTTCTTCACAGAGTTGCCTAACCTCACTGTATCCTTTCTCCCTGCAAGTGTTTTGCCCTGTCTGTCAGAAAGTTTATGCTGCAATAGTTACCTCTAAGCTATCATAGTATCTTTATATAGTTCCCTTAGTGCCCCCTCTTTTTTAAGATACTGTCAACTATCTACTATGGGCAATACTGAAATTACCTGATAATCCTCTTTTTTCACCTCTCTTCCCTCTCCCTGCCGACATGTGACTTAAAGGATATACTTTCATTCTGAATTAACAAAGCAACCAATGAGCTCAGTCTATATTCCACATCCCTTCTTATCGCACACTTTCATTGTACTATCTCCAGTGCCACACTGTCCCCTCCGTCCCCACTATCTGGCCTTATTTCTACAGTAAATACATTCAATGCTCCCACCAGTCCTTAGGCCAAAGCTTATTCAATCATTTCTTGGTTGTCTGGAGTTTGTTCTCCAGTAGGTTCCCCAGAAGCTGGTGCAGTCACTGAATTCCTCTGCACATCTTTACAGGCTGTGGGCTCTATGGATGAAGGTCAGTTTGTCTGGGTATAAAAGCCTTGGGTCACAGCTTCTTGCATTGCATATCTTAAAAATGTTACTCTATTTTTATAAAATGTTACTTATGTATCAAAAAGTCTGATGCCTCTCTGATCTTTCCTTCATATATAACTTGGTCTTTTGGTTGTCCCAAAGAACTTTTAATTGGATGGATGGATGATTGGGTGGATCGATTGATTTATACACACACACACACACACACACACACACACACTGACGTACACAGAAAGTCTCTGTCTGCTACCCAGGCTGGAGTGCAGTGGTGTCATCATAGCTCACTGCAACCTCCAACTCCTGGGCTCAAGCAATCCTCCAGCCTCAGCCTCTCAAAGTGCTAGGATTCCAGGCATGAACCACTGCGCTCGGCTTATTTATTTATTTATTTTTGAGACATGGTCTTGGTCTGTTGTTCCAGCTAGAGTGCAGTGGCATCATCATGGTTCACTGTAACCTCCAACTCCTGGCCTCAAGTGATCCTCCTGCCTCAGCCTTCTGAAGTGCTAGGATTACAGGTGTGAGCCATCGTGTCCCTTGCTTCTCTCAAGTTTCTGTTCCAATGCCACCTGATCAGAGAGGCTGCCCATGAACACAAGACAAAATGGAGCCCTCCTTTCCCCTGGCACTCTTGAGCCCCTCATCCTGCTTTGTTTTTTTTTTTTTTTTTTTTTTTTTTTTTTTTTTTT
>CM052443.1:50167408-50204959 GCA_028533085.1 Varecia variegata
GCTGTGGTTAGGATATGGGGATCAGGAGGAGGTGGGGGTGCTGTGGTTAGGATGTGGGGATCAGGAGGAGGCAGGGGGCGCTGTGGTTAGGATGTGGGGATCAGGAGGTGGGGGTGCTGTGGTTAGGATGTGGGGATCAGGAGGCAGGGGGCGCTGTGGTTAGGATGTGGGCATCAGGAGGTGGGGGGTGCTGTGGTTAGGATGTGGGGATCAGGAGAAGGGGGTGCTGTGGTTAGGATGTGGGGATCAGGAGGAGGCGGGGGGTGCTGTGGTTAGGATGTGGGGATCAGGAGGCTGACCAGCTCAGCAAAGGGCGGGAGGGGTCTCATCCTGGGGGGAGCATGGGAAGGGCACGGTTCTGAGGGAAACTGAAGCATCCACTAGTCACACAACGGAGCTGGGAATGGGTACAGGAGCCCGTGAGCCCCATTGGCCAGGACACGGAGAGCAGGTGTGCTCAGGACGGTCAGTGCTGGCGGAGGCACTGTCTTCCACGCTGGGCAGCTGCTGAGCTCTGTCACAAGAGCAGGGCTTGGCCCTCCAGTGTGAGCTGGTCCTGCTTCCCCAGCTCGGCCAGAGCTCTCTGCCATCAGCCGTGTCAAGAGAAAATGCATCTGGGGCCTCACGTGTCAGGACGACCCCTTAGCCCACCCCGAGGCCTCGGGGCTGAGTCAGTACAGCATCCAGGACGGACTTATGGGGCCCTGGTGCCAAGAGAATGTAGGGTCAGGGCCACATCTGAGCCTCTCAACCTGGAGATTTTGGAGCTATGGCTCTTTTGAGTCTTTTGCCTCTAACTTCTACACCTGCAACTTGGGGGCTTTGTGCACATGCCAGGGAGGTTTCACTGCTCTAGTTTTTTAATATAATCAGAATACTGTGGTTTAAGTTTTAACTTAAGAACCTCATTGTGCTTCATACAATTAAAAACAGTCATTCAGGATAATGTTGGTTGAGTAAATTAAAAAAGAAAAAAAAACAGCCAGTGCTCTGCTGGGCTACAAGGAAAAGGAAGCCCTGGGACATGTCAGTGCCCTCTGTCCAGGAGCACCCCGGGCTGTGCACACCCCTTCACTGCAGCTCAGGACAGATGGCCTTGTTTCCACCAAGATCACTGGGGAAGCCCAGGAGACCCAAGAAAGAGTGTCCCCAGCAGGTAAGAGCTGACCCCCACAGCTCTGCTGGAGCCTGAGTCACAGCCAAGGCAGCCACATGTGAGGACTTGGTGAGGTGGCCTCTAAGTGACGTGGTGGGACTGGCTCAGGGACAGGGTCCTCTAAGCCAAGTCAAGGAGCAGGAATTTGCCAAAATTCAATTGCAAGGCCTGGAAGGCAGGACAAATGGACGTTCACCCACAGGAGGCCCTGGGCTCTGACCAGAGGAGCATGGGTCCTTCCTGAAGTTCCTCCCGTCCCAGCAGGAGCTCTCCCGGAACACCACTGCTCTGTCCTTCCACTAGGTGAGGGACCCCTGAGGGGACAACCAGGGCACCCCCACCCACCCTGTTACGGCTCCAGCCTCCAGCACAGGGCAGGTGCTTGGGGAGGGGCTCATCCGACCACACACCTTCCACGTGTCCCGTCACTGAGTGCCACAGGGCCGCCCAGGCTGCTCACCTCCCTCAGGGGTATGATGAGGTGGCACGCGTCTTCCTCCTTGCTGGCAAAGCAGATGTAGTTGTTGGAGATGAACATCTGGCCAGGGATGTGCAGCTTGTTAAACGGCGTCCACAGGGTGCAGCCTGTGTGGCCATCCAGCTGCTCATCCCTGGGCAGCCGGAACGTGGCCCGGTAGCACTCGTTCTTGGCTCGGGCATCCAGGTCTCTGGGGAAACAGGTGGGGGAATGGAAGGAAAGGGGACAAGAGCCAGGGCCAGCACGCCCTCAAGGGGGACTCAGGGCCTCCCTAGGCCTTGGTTTTCACATTAGATTCAGGAACTTTAGGGCTGTCCCATGAGCAAGTCATGCCCAGGGATCTTAGAGTTCAATAAAAGACACATGTTCAATGACTCAGTAGGACGTGGGATGTTCCCATGACCAGCAGAGAGGTGACCGGCAAACAGCTTGCCCTGGAGACCCGACCACTCTGGACAGGCCTGGAGGCAGACCTAGGCAGCATATGGCCCTTCCCTGGTACTGCAGGCAGGGCGGTGTCCAGAACCCCTGCCCCTGCCGGCTCGGACAGAGCACGCTGCAGGCCCCGGGCTGCTTCTCCGTGGTGGGGGGCCCAGCACCATCCTGAAGCCTGGACAAGCCGCGCTCAATAGGGAGGTGAGGAGCTAAAATGAAAACACGGTGCCTGCTGCTCATGGAAATGGGCGTGCGGATGTCTGATGGCTGTGAAGGTGGCCTTGCGCTGCCCTTAACCTTTCGGTGCCTCTGTCCCCATAAACCTCTCCCAGTCCCCAAGGGAGCATCCCACCCACCTTGGGATGCCGGCAGCCTGACCACCCACCCTGACCAACAATGCCAGACACTGTCGATTTCCAGCCCTGCTTGTTCTCCTTCTGAAAGGTGACAAGCCACCCTGTCACTGGCATCAAAAGGATGATGTCCTTGTACAATGTTCTGGTCCTGAAGGCACACTGCAGAGTCCTGGCCCAGACCACAGCCTGTGGGTGGGTAGAAGCCAGGAAATGCCTGGGGGTGGGGGGGGCAGTGAGGTCTCTGAACAGTGTGAATTTGGCAGTGCCCATCCTGGCTGAATGACCCAGGAGCCCAGGAAACCTCTGAGACCTCGGCCAGCCTTGCAGGGTTCCTATGAAGCTACAACCTAGGAGCTCAAACAGAAGTGATCTGGAGGGGCTGGCCACCATGATCCATTCCTCTGTCTTCCAATCCCAAGGGACAGGGCGGTGGTGACCTCAGACCTGCACCTGGCCTGTCTCCCCTGCTTGGCTTCAGGCCCCAGAGGCCTCTGAGGGCTCTTTGGCCAAGGGGTCTTGCGGAGAGCTGTCAATTACAGTGGGGTGGAGGCTGTGCACCCCAAGCCCAGAGTACCCTGAGCGTGCCTGGTCAGGTGGTTACATCCCAGCTGCACTGTTCACCAGCTAAGGGACCTCAGGCAAGTTATTTCACCTCTCGGTGCCTCAGCTTCCTTCCCAAGCACCTTCTCATCACGGGGCTGTGGGACATAAGGTGTAAAGAGTGTCCTCCATGTTGGGGGCATGCTTATCACTAATGTCCCTTGCCTCCCTACACAGTGCTGCAGTGATCTGTTGCCTGGGCCTCCTTCCCAAGGGGAAAGCCCGTGAGGCCTGAGTGTGGACGCCCTCTCTGGGTCTACACACCAGCCGTGGGCTGGGTCCCGGGCCGGCCGGTGAGTCTGGGGCCCTCCCACCTCCAGAGGGCAACACACCGCTTCAGAGCTGAGATGTTCCTGTGCGGCCGGAGGGGCCTGGGCAGGGCCTTGTCCTCCAGGAAGCCCTCGCTGTCCAGCAGCTGCCGCATGGCCAGGTTAGCCAGCTGCTCCATGAGCTTGAAGGTCTCACCGATGTTGAGGAACATGGAGAAGAAGAGCTCTTGGTCACGGGTGTCCACACGGATGCTCTCGGGGAAGAGAAGGGTGGCATTCTTCTCCAGCCGTGTGACATCCACCCACTGCACCACGAGGCTTACTGGGTGTCCGCAGGAATAGACACGCCACTGATTAGCACCAGGCAAGGTGGGGCTCCCGGCCCATCTGCACCCAGGACCACCCCAAGGGAGCCGCTCTCCAAGGCAGCATTTCCTGCGTGCCCCTTGGGACCTGGGCCCGGCTAAGCCATGAGAAGAGCACAGGCCATCGGGATGCCCACTGCCTCCCAGACCAACCACACTTGGTGAATGCCTGCCCCACACACGACTGAAAGTGAAAGGAATGAATGTGCACAGGTGAACTGGTTGGGATCCAGGAGGCCCCAGCAGCTCCACCAAGGGGAGCACACCAATGTGTGAACAGTCACAGCATGGGGTGACCAGCACAGAGGACGCCAGCCCCTGCTCGGGGGGAGGGGACTGGTCACCAGCCTTGACAGGTGAATGGCAGGGGCAGGAAGGAGCACGAGGAGGCTGTGTGCTGAGGGAGGCCAGTGGGGAGGCAGGCTTGCTGGGTTTGGGATCATGATGCTGGGGGCCGGGGCCCTTTCTGGGGAGAGGCTGTGATGGGAGCTTGGCTCACACTCCGAGGGAGGGACCTACGGCAGGCAATGGGAGTGGCACGTGCCCAAGGCACCACACGACCTAGAATCACTCAGGGCACATGTGTGCCCTGAACACACCAGCTTAGAAGAGGGCAGGCCTGTGAAGAAGGTCACCGTAGGAAGAATCCCACCAGGGGACGGCGGACACGGTAAGAGCCTGCCAGGAGCATGTATACGCAGGGCCACGCATAGCTAAGTAGCTTCTGGGTTCCAGGGAGACCCCTCTGGAGGCTGTGGGGGGACAGGTGTCTGGGGGCCGAGAGGGACTGGAGAGGCTGAGGGTGACAGTGGCCTGGAGGTGCTCACCTTCCTTCCCCAGCAGGAAGGAGTAGAAGCACAGGTGGTTGACTGTCAGGTAGAGCCAGCCCTGCCGGGGCACTCGGCCCTTCCAGAAGCTGCAGGAGTAGTAGTTGACCAGCTTCTCGCCCTCGGGCATCCCAAACTGCTTCCGCATCTTTAGCTCGGCCTCCTTGAACTTCCCGGGGTCCTCGTCTCCCTGGGGCTGCAGGTTCTTGTTCTCTTCCGCGATGATGCCCTGGAGGAAGGCAAGAGGACCGGGCTTCCAGTGGGCTCCTGGGCAGGCCAAGGAGCAGGGCAGAGGGTCCCTTGGAGGGACCCATTTCCTTTGTCCTCTCATTTCTCTTTAACATGACTGTTCCTTTGTTAAAGTGCTGTATCAACAACCCAAGTTCTAAGCAAACCTTTGAGTGACTCATCCCTGAGTGTCTCCCAGGAATATATGAGATGCATGCGTTAATACATTTCTGTTTTTCTCTTGTCAATCTGTCTTTTGTTAACGGAGCCCCAGCCAGGAACCTAAACAGGGAGAAGGAGAAAAGGTCTCTCTCTTCCTTACTCCAGCGCCGGTGGGCTGCAATGTGAACACCTCCTCTCTCAAGCTGCCTCTGGGCCCCCTGGAACGCTCCTGCACGAACTAGCTCTCTGCCTGGGAAAGGGCCCTGGCACCTTCGTCATCACTAAGCCCTGCCTTGGTTTTCTGCTGCCCCTGGTCCTACTGAGTCGGGAGGGTGGTGGAGAGCACAGGGCAGCCCTCTCTGCAGAAAGGTCCGAGCCCACAGCCATCACCACTGCCCTGCCTTCAGGCCACCTTCCTGGTCTCAGCCACCCTGCTGCTACCTCGCCCCCTCCAGCTGCACCTGGGAGACCCCCACACAGGGAGCAGAGGGGCTGAGAGTGGCTGCTCCACTCTTCCCTCTGCATTCTCCACTGGGGACTCCCCAGCCCAAAGCCCTCGGCCACTTTCCGGCCTCTACCCAAGAGTGACATCCCCACCACTAGGGACTGACCAGCCTGGCTCACAGAGTTGGGATTTGCTGTTTGTTGGTGGATAGAACCCATCTGTAAAAATCTCTGGGTAGAATTTTAATTATGGATTCAATTTCTTTAATAGTTTTAGGCATTTTTAGGTTTCCTATTTCTTCCTGAGCCTGAGCCAGTTTAAGTAAGTTATATTATGTGGTAGGCCAAACAGCGACCCGCAAAGATGTCCACATTCTAATTCCCAGAACCTGAGAGAATATGTTACCTTATTTAGCAAAAGGGGTTTTGCAGACATGATTAGGGACTCTGCAGATGTGATGAAGGATTTCGAGAGGGGAAGATGATCCTGGATAATCTGGCTGAGCCCAGTGTAATCCCAAGGGTCCTTATAAAGAGGGAAGCGAGAGGGTCTGAGTCACGGAAGGGAGATGACAAGAGAGGGGAGACAGACAGAGGGAGAGTGGGAGAGGCTGCAGACGCTACTGCTGGTGTGAAGACGAAGGAAGGGGCCAAGAAGCAAGGAGTACAAGCGCCTCTGGAAGCTGGAGAAGGCCAGGCAAGGACTCTCCCCTAGAGCCTCCAGAAGGAGCGCAGCCCTGCCCATACCTTGCTCTGAGCCCAGTGAGACCTACTCCAGACCCCTGCCCTCCAGAACTGTAAGGTAATATTTTGTGTTCTTTTAAACCACTAAGTTTATGATAACTTATTACAGTAGCAATTGGAAACTAATACATATTATTCTAGTAAAGTGCCCATTTTGTCTAAATTCTTAAATTTACAGGCATAAAGCTGTTTATGGTGTTCTCTCTCTCTGCGTAAAGCTCTGCTTCTCACAGGCGTTGCTCACGTTTCCCCCCTGCTCTGTCCCGCGGCAGACCCCTTCTGGACTGGTTGTTCTTCTCTATTGCTCCGTTGTGTCCCCTGGAATTAACTTCAGCCCGCTGTGATTTTCTTCTGTCTACTTTCTTGGTTTCTCTGGAGTTATTTTTCTAACTTACTGAGTTTGACACTTGGCTCATTCATTTTGTTCATTCTTCTTCTATAAGATTTAAGGCTTTAAATTTCCTCTATGTACCACTTTCACTGCATCCCACAAATTCTGACATGGAGTAGTATTTCAATTATTACTCTGTTCTAAATATTTTCTAATTTCCATTTCTTCTTTGACCCATGAGTCACTCAGGACTTTTCTGTTGCTGATTAGTCCGTCTGGGTCTAGCCTATATCCAGGAGGCATTCAGTAGTTGCTGTTACTACTACTGGTGCTCAGCTCGTTCACCAGGAGAGGGAAGGTTTGCCCCATCCTCCCTGCCTGTGTTTCTCCAGAGACACAGGCAGCACAGGTCCTGCCTTGAGCCCCAAAGTGCACACGGCAAAGCTGAGAAACTTGGTACCATCTGCCTAGGTCCGTGAAGTGCCGGTATTATATAGTGAATTCACAAGGGCCTACCCAAAGCCAATCTGTATCACGAAACATTGACCTAGTAAGAGCCCTCCCAGGAATCTAACTCAAGGCATTAATCTAATAGAAAGAAACACACACAAACCTATACATCCAGATAAACACTCATATAGTGTTAATTACCCTTCAAAGAGGAACCAACCTCAGTGTCATCATGTTGTAAGCTTTTACACATTGCTATAATTCTCATAATCATTATTTTGATTGCTATAAAAATGCCATTAAGTATGCTATATACGACTTAACAAGTCCCCTGAATACAAAGCACTTAGCACAGTAAGCATACAGAAAGTACTCAATAAATGTGAGCAAGTATTGTTTCTCTCATTTTGCAGGGGAGAGAACAGCTGCCTTTCCCCTCTTATCATGAGACTGGGAGACACTGTTGCCAGCTTTTTTGCTAATACAGTGTTGCTGGAAACATCTTGATACATGCGTCATTCCGCACATATGAATACCCTGGAGGGTAAACTCTAAGGAATGGAATTGCTGGGTAAAGGATATGTGCCTTTTAAAACGATGGTTTTTTTTTTTTTTTAAACAGGGTCTCGATATGTTAACCAGACTGAAGTGCAGTGGCTATTCACAGGCGCAATCACAGCTCACTACAGCCTTAAGCTCCTGGGCTCAAGTGATCGTCCTGCCTCAGTCTCCCAAGTAGCTGGGACTACAGGTGCATGCCACCATGCCCGGCTAATTTTTAAATTTTTTGTAGAGATGAGATCTTGCTGTGTTGCCCAGGCTGGTCTTGAGCTCAAGTGATCCTCCTACCTTGGCCTCCCAAACTGCAGCGATTATAGGCATAGGCCATCTCGGCTGGCTTAGCGCTAGTTTTATAATAAAAACATACCTCAAAATATCCTATCATTTCCAGCTTCTTCCTCTGTTAGCCAAGGGACTGGCAAACAGAGTTGTATGTCTGCATGTTTGTTCCAAGGCACTTTACAAGAAAGAGAAACTCTACGCCAAGCTTCAGTCAGACTCCAGCAGCCAGCCAGGGTAGAAAGGAGCCTTCAGGGCAATGAGTTCAACTGTCCCTTTCAACTCCAAAAGAGTGGAGATAAAATCTACATGTGCTGGCTGAAGATTAAATAAGGTAACATACGTGAACACTGCTAGCCAGAGAAGGGGATGAGAACTGCTAGCTGAACGTGAACCTTACGTGTATCTTGCCCTTGATGAAGGTGGTGATATCTTCCTCATTGTCAAAGATGGACAGTGTCTGGAGCAAGTTATTTTCCAGCCATTCCCAGTGTTTTGTGATCTCTTTGCGGGAAGAACCTAGCAGATGTTTGATGAAGAAAAGAAAAGAAAAATCATAAAATCACCAGGCCTTAAACACAAAGAAGAAAGATTAAAATGCATGACCTAATTTGCTATATTCAAGTGACTGGAATCTTCAAGGTGCTTACTCTTTTCCTTCTTAACCTTTATGTACACATATATAACAAAAGTAACAAATGGTCCTGATAAAAAACAAAAAGTTGGCAAATTCAGGCAGAATGGCAGTCATATGGGGGATGAAGCCTCTGTCCCTGATACCAAGAGTGAGAGTCACCACTGGTTTCCTAAGTGTCCTTGTAGAAATAGTCTATGCTTTGGCAAGTTTGAAGACTTTTCTTCTGGTTGAAAGAACTTAATGTAGCCTTCGATATGTTTGTGATTAGTTAGACACAGTCATACTGTGTGTAAGTGAGTCCAGCTCTTTTCTGAGCACTCAAGTGTCCACAGACGCCTGCTAGAGCTTCCTGCAGGACTCCAGGCCCCTGGCCAGCCGGGCTCACTCACCAGCTGCGCAGGTGAGTGTCTGCCCCACCTAGGAGGGGGTCCCTGTCTTCTGCAGACCCAGTGAAAATGGAAAAGAGTATAGAGGGCAGCACAATGCCATTCCCAAAGGGCGGGAGAACTGTTCACTCCCATCAGGGAATCAGGGACGGGGTTCCAGGGCAAGAGTAAAGGGATAAGAAGAGGTTTCTGCCTAACCTGGCTCCCCCTGCCCCTATCACCCCACTTTCTGGGGTTCTGCATGTGCTTGGCATGGGGTTTACACTCAAGAACTGTTTTCTGAATGAATGCACATAGAATAAGAAGAGGAGTGAACACTCTGCATTGTTCTCAGCTGTCCTGGGGTGGGACAGTCTACGGACCATGAGCCCCCAGGAGGCCCAGTGAGTCATGGGACCCACCAGGCATGCAGGAAGCCCCAGCCAGGAAACAAGTCCAGTGTGCCTGTGTACTGGACGTCTTTCCTCGGGTGCCAGGCCCCGGCCACCCATCCTTCCCTACCTGACAACACTCTCCTGCAGCTCAAGACTCAGCCCTGACCCTGCCTGGCCAGGCCGCGCTGGGCCACCTGCTCCAGACCACGGCGCCTGCTCACTGCTCTGTCACGGCCTGGCCGGTCCTGGTTGGGGTTGATTTGTTTCTTTACGTGTCCTCAAGTGGCTCCCTAACCTGACAAGCAAGTCCACAGGAAAAATACTCCTCTGATGGGCCTGGGGAGGATGAAAGTGATTGAACCCAGAATCACACGACTTATAGTAAGTCACAACAGGCTATCAGAAGTACCCCTGGAAGCCCCTAAATCATCCACAAGTGAACTTTAATTTTTTTTTATTTTTTCTTTGCACTTCCATTATGGCCTCCCTCCCTGGCGCACAGAGGCCAAAGTCTAGTTAGTAGGAGGAGGGACTTGTTTCTCTCTGTCTTTTTGCCAAGAACACATAGTTGAATTTGGAAGTTAAATTTACAAGTGATGCAATTCTACTGTATCATTTTCTTTTACATACACATTCCTGGCAAACTAAAACAGAAGAAATCTTCCCCACACTACCTGTGTAGACCTGTCTGTCCTTTAATTATAAATGTTTACATATGTGCATTTAAAAAATTACAATTAAAAGTAACTCAATCTTCATTTAATACTGAGGAAACTACGCCATCTCTATGCTAGGTACTGGGGAAAAAAAGAATATAATACCTAATTCGATTAAGTGCTATTTCTGTTTTCAGAATTTTCCGTCAATTTCTCATTCTTAGAATGCCTTGGAGACAGGTGCTATCATTTTCATTTTACAGGATGAAGCTGATGCACAGAGAGGTGAAGTTAGTTACCCAAGGCCATATAGCTGGGAGGTGACCAAACCAGAACCCTAACCCAGGTTGCCTGGTTGCAGAGCCTGCCCTGGCCCTCGGAGCTCCTAGTCTAATGGGAAAGACTTCAGTGTAGAGACATGTCAAGTCCAGAGGAGTAAGAAGGAAGGATGGGCACATAGGTCTGGGGAGTCTGGGAAGGTGTTCCTAGGAAGTGATGTCCGAGCAAGTTCTCAACAGAATGGGAACAAAGGTTAGGTGGACTTGGAGGGACACTGTGCACGGAGCCAAGAGGGGTATAGTTTAGTTGAGGGCCAGGGTGTGAACTGGGCAGAGGAGGCCAGAAATGGAGGCAGCAGACTCCTGGAGTCCTTAGACACTAGGCTCGAGGGTCAGGATTCACTGGGCAGGTGCTGGCAGGTCCATGTCTGGTTTTGGTGAGCTGCTTCTGGGGCCCAGCTTGGCTGGCAGGAGCAGGGGAGGTCAGGTGTGTGGCCACGGGCCATGGACTGGTGCTCTGCAGTGTGGTTGTGGTCAGGCCTCCCCCCAGCACCAGGCCTGCTGTGACCAAAGGGATTCCCACTCTGTACCACAAGTTCTTCCCTCCCCAGGGAGAGGCAGCTGTTAATGCCATCCTTCCCTGCCCCCTGCCCAAGAACCAAAGAACACTGCTGAGACAGAGATGCTGATCTCTAGGCACACACTGACCTCCTCAGCCTGTTCAGGGATGGCCGCACCCCACAGGAAGCCCCTCCTCCTGGGGGCAAATCCTCGCTGCCCAGCACCCACTCAGGCTCTGGAACCAGGAGATCAGGGGTACTGCTGGGCTTCCCCTTTTGCCCTTGGGCAAACTCCCCTTTCTGACCCTTGTTAGGGTTACTGGACCCTACAGTGGGAGGATGCACACTGCCGCTGGGGCGCCAGGGCAGAGGTGGCTTCCTGGGGTCTGCCCGCCTGTGCCTTCACTCCCTTGGCCCCTCCCTTCCTGAGGCTGGGGTCCAGCTATGAGGTCTACAGACTTTTTGTCATCTTTTCCTAAGCCTCCAAGAAAGACATTATCCTGGAGGACAAGGACACTGTGGCTTCTAGTCCAGAGAAGTATTCAGCAAAGCAGCTGGGAGCAGGTGCTCTGGGTCTAAACTGTAACTCTGTGTGACTTCGAGCAGGTTACTTAATCCCTCTGGGCCAGAGTTTCCTCATCTTCAAAATAGAGAAGACCAAAGTACATATGCCTTCCGGAGTTGCCAGGAGGTGCAGATGGGCACTTGGCACATACAAGTGCTATCTGAGCCTGTCATTTTATCAGAGCAACCTCAGCTCTAGAGCCTCTAAAAAGGGAATCTGGGGAAAAGTGGGTACATTTCCTCCAAGGAGGACTATAGGGGATTCTAATTATTCATGGTACTTATATTCTATAAAGTTCCCAGAACACTGAATTAGTGAATACTGAACCATTACCCCAGAGGAAACACAGGGTTAGGTTTCTGTGAGCCTTTGGTCACAACATTTTTGTCAACTGATCAATACATAACTGTTCTACATGTGTTTCTGTTTAAAGACACCTTATTTTTTTTTTTTGCTGTTAATTCAAGATGCATAAAAGACACCTTACTTAATATATATTGTTGAATCATTAGCATTGAACTCACAGTCAACAGCACTGTAACTCATGCCTGAATGCAGCTTATCAAACATGTATTTTCTCTGTAAAGCACAACACAGCCTTCTTGCACTTAGGAACAACAGCGCTTCAGCACTATGTTGGGGGCCCTTTTAAACAGTGAAATCACCAAGAAAAAGCTCACAAATATGAAAAACATGGCACTAAATAGACCACGAGAGGACACTTCCTTACAGCCTGACAACTGACACAAGAAGGCAGAATGTACGCTCCTTATACCTCAGCTGGGGACGCTGGCATGGAGGGACTTAATTGTTCACTGCTCTGTGCATGCACATGTCCACAAATGTTCCCAAATGACCACAAAAGCACCGGGAGTACTGATTTGGGCGTTACAAATATATTTTAGTGAGTAGGTGAATTTGAAATCTGGAATCCTTTTTTTTTTTTTGAGACAGTCTCGCTCTGTTGCCTAGGCTAGAGTACTGTGGCATCAGCCTGGCTAACAGCAACCTCAAACTCCTGGGCCCAAGCAATCCTTCTGCCTCAGCCTCCCGAGTAGCTGGGACTACAGGCATGTGCCACCATGCCTGGCTAATTTTTTCTATATATTTTTAGTTGTCCAGGTAATTTCTTCCTATTTTTTTAGTGGAGATGGGGTATCGCCCTCGCTCAGGCTGGTCTTGAACTCCTGAGCTCGAGCGATCCTCTTGACTCGGCCTCCAAAAGTGCTAGGATTACAGGCATGAGCCACCGCGCCTGGCCTGAAATGTAGAATCCTTAAACAATGAGGCTTGACTGTATCTGCCTTGAGAAAAGGAGGCCATGAGAACACGGGCACTGGTGAACCCTGAGCCTGAGCCCTCAGAGGCACATGCGGCTCCATGGGCCTGCCCTTGCCTGCCCTGTCCCTGTGACCAGCAAAGCAGCCTTCCTAAGGCACGGCTCCTCTGCTTCCCTCTTGTTGGCCTGGGCCGTGCTGCCTGAACTGGGGGCAGCACCCACCAGGCCCTCAGCAGGCAACACTGCCCGGGGAACACAGGCTACACGCCCCTCCCTTTTGGGGGTAGCCTCTCCGGGCAAGCCATGCCCAACCCCCCTCACTACTCAGGGCACCTACCACATGCCACGGTCCAGTAGACCTGTGAGTCCTGGGTCTGGTGCAGGATGCGGTAAGGGGCCACTCGAGCACTGGAGTCCAGCACCACGTCCAGGGTACCCACGAGAAGACCTGGGAGCAGGGCAGAGACAGGTAGAGGGTGAGGGGAGGGCAGTGCTGAGGGGCTCCTGGG
Organism: Varecia variegata; assembly: GCA_028533085.1. Taxonomy (NCBI): domain Eukaryota; kingdom Metazoa; phylum Chordata; class Mammalia; order Primates; family Lemuridae; genus Varecia; species Varecia variegata. The sequence continues at coordinate 50,180,338 of CM052443.1, forward strand.
GGCTGAGCCTGGCTAGAGGCAACAGGGATGGTGACCAGCCCAGGGAGGAAAACACCTCGAGTCACCCCATGGCCACAGGCCTTCAGCCAGTGTCTGATGCCTATCAAAAAAATTCCCTGCTACTTCTTCCCGAAGGCTGCTTCTACCCCGGGCTCAGAAACACTTGCAGGCAGGGCTGAGGCAGGCCATACAGAGCCAAAGCTTAAAGGGTTTCTGGGAGGACTTCTTTAAGAACAATTCAAAATTAGGTTCGAAAACAAGTATTCCTTTAGAATGAGAAAGTACAACAGTTACAAATTAAAACAAAAAAGGAATAGTACCACAAATATCACAAAATCCAGAAAAAAAATAACACAACGTTTTATTAACCACCAGACACATTTCCTAAAATATATCTTCCTCTGATATTTTTGGCCATGTTCTCTGATTTCTTCTTCACAGGACAATGATTCTGTGGCATCATTTTCCACATCAAGAACAGAGAGAGGGCCGGGCGCGGTGGCTCACGCCTGTAATCCTAGCACTCTAGGAGGCCGAGGCGGGTGGATCGCTCGAGGTCAGGAGTTCGAGACCAGCCTGAGCAAGAGCGAGACCCCGTCTCTACTAAAAATAGAAAGAAATTATCTGGTCAACTAAAAATTTATATAGAAAAAATTAGCCGGGCATGGTGGCGCATGCCTGTAGTCCCAGCTACTCGGGAGGCTGAGGCAGAAGGATTGCTTGAGCCCAGGAGTTTGAGGTTGCTGTGAGCTAGGCTGACGCCACGGCACTCACTCTAGCCCGGGCAACAGAGCAAGACTCTGTCTCAAAAAAAAAAAAAAAAAAAAAAAGAACAGAAAGAGAATGTAGTCTTTCCTCTGCCAAGGGATCACAATTTTTTATTATTGAAAATTTAAGGTAGTTTCTTCGAGCCTCAAAAGTCATGACTCAAAGGACATAAATTTTCAGAATTGCCAAATTTGGGAAAATATTGATTTTTTTTTTATTTCTGAATGGAACCATTTTAGAGCATGTCAAGTTTTTCTTCTCATCACGGATACCCTTTGGATTGATGACAAGTACCCAGTTGTGGTCTGCTATCTTTGTCAATGTCACTACTTCCCCAGAAATCAGCACAAAATATATCTTTTACCATTGTTTGATTCACTTCTCATTAATTGAATTATCAAAAAATCTAAAAACCTGTTCATTCTTCTTCTTATTTTTTCTTCCTTTTAATGAAGTGCTGCTTTTGGTATGATCAGAAAATATTTTGTTACCATTTCCCTGTTGACATCAGAACAATTTCTATTGATTTTATTACTCAATTTTAACACCTGTTTCACAGTCCATTAATATTTAATCTGATTTTTTTCTCGAGTCTTTGTAAATAAAATGAATGATTATTAAAGAAGATATTCTTTACATATATCCAATTCAGAAGTTAGTAATATCTCACTTGTTTTACTGAAATGTTCTAAAATACCTCTCTAAGTTGTAGAAAAAAGGGCATACGTAAGCTTTATCAATGTTTGGAATAAATTTTTTTCATTATTCATGTTGGAGTTTCTCTTCTGGTCTTGGAAATTTCATTGTCGAGTCTGTAAACTGTTGGCATATCCATGTCACAAGACCTGAAAGTTTTTTAATGAGCCAACCATCTCCTCACACTCAGACTCTTAATGAAAAGTCCAGATTGACATGTTTTTGAAAGCTGGCGTGAATAAAACCACATCACTGACTGTTCCTCTCCTAGGGGGACAGTACCCAGGAAGCCAGCATGTCTATGACGGCACAAGGAAGGCCATGGCAGAGGCCACAGCAGAACATACCTGCTGTGTGGAGGTTGAGGGTTTTCAAGGAATGGTTCCCTGGGGGGACCCTAGGAGCTCAGTCTTGGGGGACAGAGACGAGTGAGGGAAAGGAGAAGAGCCTGCAGGGGGGCCTTCTCGGCTCAGGAGAGGGACGTGAACAGCGGCCAGCTGCACCTGCAGCTACCCACCCATGCACCGGGATGACCCACGTAAACATGGCCAGCACAGCACGGCGCTGGAAGCACACCAGCCAGATGTGACACACCGGGATGCCAGTGTCAACAGGTGGTGCTGGTCACCCAGTGCCTGCCTACCCTCAGTGGGCTTGCAGTAGCTTCCAAGTTGACCACGAAACTCCCCAAAGGGGCTGCTGTCTAACTCCCACGGAACAAGCTCGGTCCAGAAGGCAGGTCTAGCATGGACTCACGAGGCCCACTGGGAAGGAGCCTGAAGTGTTGAAGAGAACAGAGTTTTCTTGGAAATGATACAGTCTCTCCCACATTAAGAGGTGTGGCCCAGAGGACTGGTGGCAGAAGTCACCCATGGGAAGCCTCTGTCTGCCTCTGGCAGGACAATACTAGCTGCTAACACTGAAAATCAGGACATTTCACAGAAAATTCTCTGGATAAATTGGACGATGTGAGCACACTGGGCCCACATTCCTGTAGGGAAACAATCAGTTCCCCCAGGAGCAGACATGCTGGTGTCTCCCCTCAGGGCCGGCCCTGAGCCTGGGCCAGCTACGCTCCTGCCTGTCCACACAGGTCCTGCCTGTCCACACAGGTCGGAGCCCGGAGCTTGTGACCACACCTGTGGTGGCATCCAGCGGCCTTCCCTGGATCTCATGTGCCACACAATTCCAGGGGTGCCTGTCCAGCCTCATCCTGTCAGTGGCGGGACCCAGACGTGCAAAGGGGCGCCCCGGCCAGCTCCCTAGCCCCGGGAACACACTGTGCTGGTGACAATGCTTGGGCTGGCAGCTGTGGGAACCTCAGAGGCTGGAAAGGTGGGGGAGGAGAGGCTGGAGGACCTGCGGCTGCGGCCGGCTTTGGGGACCTCTGATCTTGCTAAAAGGGCGATTCTTTGGGGAGCTGGGCATGAAGAAGGGGCAAAAGAAAACGTGTGCTTGTGTCACTTGGCCCGAGAGGCACTTGGGGAAGCTGAGGTGGTGGGAGAGCTCGCTAACTGCATCTGTGAGCTCCCACTCCAGGGCCGCACACGCGGGGCAGCGCGCCCGGAGCCCGCGGGCACCGAATCCGGGCAGAGGCTGCCCTGGGTCGGCCCCCTGAGCCCGCCAAGCGCGCTCTGCCTCCCCGCCCCCCTCGGCTCGCGACCCCGCGCGTCCTCACGCCGCCCGCCCCGTCGTCACCGCCCCCTCCCCGTCCCCGGGGTCCCCTGGCCTTGCGCCGCCGGCCCCGCCGCGCGCCGACGAGCGTGTCCATAGCGATGACCTGAGGCCCAGCCTGTCCCCGCAGGCCCGACCGCCCCGCCCCTCTCACCCGTGAGGCCGCCGCCCTTGCCGTGGCCCCGGCGCCGCTGCAGCACGAAGAAGGGGTTGGCCCGCTCCGTCACCCACAACGCGTTGGCCACCAGCACCTCCTCCGGGCTCAGCCACATCGCGGGGCCGCTCGCACCCGGCCGGGCCCGCGAGGCGGAAGCGCCGCCGCCGTCGCCGCGCCGGAGCCGAGCGGGTGGGGCGGGGCGAGCGAGTGGCGGGCAGCACCCCGCGCCCCCTGGCGGCCCCGGCGCGCACTGCAGCCGGCCCCGCCCTCAGCCGGCCCGTCCGCCTCGCCCTCGCTCTGCCGAGCGCCTCGCTCTGCCGTCCGCGCCCGGCCAGTCTGCACACCAGGGAGATGGTCGGGCAGAGCAGGGCCTCTGGCGTTTGCAAAAACCTGTTCAGAGTTTGGGGAAGAATGACAGAAATAGGTGACCATGGCTGACAGCTGGAGTGATCCGCAGTGTTCTGAGAGGTCAACCTTCTAGATGCAGGGCCGGGCGCGGTGACAATCCTAGCACTCTGGGAGGCCGAGGCGGGAGGATCGCTGGAGGTCAGGAGTGAGGTTGCTGTGAGGTCAGGAGTGAGGTTGCTGTGAGCTAGGCTGACGCTACGGCACTCACTCTAGCCCGGGCAACAGAGCGAGACTCTGTCTCAAAAAAAAAAAAAAAAAAAAAAAAAGTTGCAGGGCTGGTTTTCCTTCAAAGTTAGGAAGCTTAAACTGATCGTGCTCTCCAGAGAGAGCCCTCAAGAATGTGGAAGTACTGTGCTTGTTCACACACCGAGAGGAGGAAAAGGGCTATTTTGGTCCTTCACCCAGTGGCTCTCAAACTCGCACGTGCGTAGGATCACTTAGAGGGCTGATTAAAACACAGACCAGAATATCTGCATTTCGGCTGGGCGCGGTGGCTCACGCCTGTAATCCTAGCACTCTGGGAGGCCGAGGCAGGCTGATCGTTTGAGCTCAGGAGTTCAAGACCAGCCTGAGCAAGAGCGAGACCCCGTCTCTACTAAAAAATAGAAACAAATTATCTGGCCAACTAAATATATATATATATATATATATATACACAGATATATAAATTAGCCAGGCCTGGTGGTGCATGCCTGTAGTCCCAGCTACTCGGGAGGCTGAGGCAGGAGGATTGCTTGAGCCCAGGAGTTTGAGGAGTTTGAGGTTGCTGTGAGCTAGGCTGACGCCACGGCACTCACTCTAGCCCGGGCACCAGAGTGAGACTCTGTCTCAAAAAAAAAAAAAAAAAAAAAGAATATCTGCATTTCTAACAAGTTACTCGGTGATGCTGACGCTGCTGACCTGGAGACCACCCTTTGAGAACTATTTTTCATAAGAAGGGAAATAACAAGCATTTATTGTGTCTTTAGCATGTGCTAAGCCTACTTCTTTTATTTTCTGAGATATAATTCACATTCCATAAAATTCACCCTTTTAAAGTGCAAAATTTAGTGGTTTTTAGTATATTCATAAAGTTGTACAACTGTTACCACTAATTCTAGAACATTTTCATCACCTCAAAAAGAAACCCCTTAGCATTAGCTGTCACTCACCATTCCCCCTCCCCTCTGGCTCTGGCAACCACCCATGTATTTCGGTCTCTATAGATTTCACCCATTCTGGACATTTCATACAAATGGGATTATACAATATGAAGCCCTTTGTGTCTAGCATCTTTCACTTACCATAAACATGTTTAAGGTTCATCAGTGTTGTAGCATGTATCAGCACTTCACTCCTTTTTATGGCTGAACAATATTTTATGGTATGGATACAGCACACTTTGTTGATTCATTAATCACTTGATGGACATTTGGATTGTTTCCCCTTTTTGGCTGTTATGAACAATGCTGCCATGAATATCTGTGTACAGATTTTCATGTTTTTAATTCTCTTGGGCATATCCCTAGGAGTGATCTTGTTGGGTCATGTGGTAAAGCTACGTTTAACTTTTTAAGCAGCCATGAAACTTCTCCAAAGCAGCCGCACCACTTCACATTTCCACCGGCAATGTATGAGAGCTCCAATTTCTCCATATCTTGTCAACACTTGTTATTGTCTCTTTTTTTATGATAGCCATTTCTTGAGGGTGTGAAGTGGTACCTCACTGTGGTTTGGATTTGTATTTCCCTAGTGACAAATGATGTTGAGCATCTTTTCATGTTCTTGTTGGTCATTTGCATATTTTCTTTGGAGAAATGTCTACTCATATTCATCAATTTTAAAATTGGGTTGTCTTTTTATTGTTGAGTTGTAAGAGTTCTTTATATATTCAGATACTAGATATATGCCATTAAGCCTATTTCTTATTTAATTATTTACAGAGTCTCACTCTGTTGCCCAGGCTAGAGTGCAGTGGTGTCATCATAGCTCACTGCAACCTCAAACTCCTGGGCTCAAGCGATCCTCCTGCCTCAGCCTCCCGAGTAGCTGGGACTATAGGTGCGCACCATGACTCCAGATAATTTTTGTATTTTTAGCAGAGACGGGATCTCGCTCTTGCTTAGGCTGGTCTCCAACTCCTGAGCTCAAGCGATCCTCCTGCCTCAGCCTCCCAGAGTGCTAGGATTGCAGGCATGAGCCACCGCGCCCGGCCTCTTACATTATTTTAAATCTAATCCCCACATATCAACCCTATGAGGTAGGTATTTTATGATCCCTATTTCAAAGAAGATAAAACTGAAATCCAAACAGGTGAAACGATTTGCCAAGTTCATACTAGTACGTGGCAAAGGTGGGACCAAGCTCTTTTCTACACATATTGGACATTTGCTATTTTCACCTCCAACATCCACTTCTCCTTTCTGCGCAGCACCCTGTTTTGCTGCAAGAACGTGCCTTCCAACGCTCAGCTCCTGCCTTTCAGGCAAGGCAGAATGCACTCCCGGCTGCAGGAGTGCAGCCCATGCTGGCTGAGGCAGTGGCTGGTCTGCTGATGACTAGGTGCCTCCAGACAAGCCAGTCAGGGCCAAGGAGATGCCTTTCTGGTCTGCGCTACCTCCTGGAGAAGTAGGACAGCATTATGCTAACAGGGATACGGGGATATCCCCACCCCCAGCCTCACTAAGCCCAAGAATGGAGTTTACTCAGAGGAAGCAAAGTTGGCAAACGTATCCTGGTGTCAATGTTTGAGGATGAAATCACATCATACCTGACACATGCACACCCTTGGGCATTTTAGCTTCTGGGAGCCACTACATTCCCAGTAGTGACTTTAGCTAGTTTTGGCTGATTTTTCTGTCACTTGCAAATGAAAGAGTCCCCATGTTACCACCAAAAGTACTCCATTTGGCCAAATCACCTTTTTCAATAGGTTTTTATTGAAATGGTTATATTAGCAAATTTCGCACATACAGGTATACACTATTGGCATATAGGTATATACCGTACAATTTCATGACTTAATTATACTTACACCAACCATGTGGACCCAGGAGTTGTGCTGTCCAGAACATTTCAAAGGGTTGATGAGATCTGATTGTCAAGAATCAGCTCATATTCTACTTGCAGGTGTTTTGTGTTCCAGACAAGGTAACTCCCCCTACAGTGAACCCCCAAATTGAGATAAGAATCAATTTTGCTTTTTGAATATTTGATGTGTGTTCTTTCTGGCACAAACTGTCCAGTGGTGAATTAAAATTCAAGTGCATAGTTTCCCTGTCCTCCCTCAGGGTGGAAGATAAGTCATGTGCCACATTTCGGTATGTCCCAAGCTTCGCCTGCCCCAAATTACCTGTGCTATCGTTAGAAAAATAGTTTTCTATGCCATCTTCTAGATGTTGTGCATAGTTAGCAGGAACCCAGAGTAAGAGGGGCTCTTTGAATGATCCAGATATGAAAGAGGTAACTTTAATATTTATATGAGTATAAAAGCTACTGAGGGTGAAGACAATCGTGACATATGCGGCTTAGGGTCTGGACCAACTCCTTCTCTTGCACAGGGACAGGATGCCTCTGTCAGCGGATGGTGTCCTCCACGCTCCAAACACCATTTCCTAGGCTGGAGTCTTTTCCTGCTTTTCTAATCACACTGGTCAAGGCTTCTTAGAGCTATTGCCAGGCTGGAGCAGGTCCTGCTTCCTGTTCTCAGCTTAAGACACCAGATTCTGGCTCCAAGCACCAGCCAAGGGAGCTCCAGCTCCAGCTGTCAGCAAGCCAGCCCAGGCCGCCCTGGAGAAGGGCCACCCTTCCCGCTTCTCTCCAGGATGGCAGGCGTCACCTAGGCTGGGCGTCTAGCAAGGTGCCGTACCTGGAACTGGCACAGCCGTCAGCAGCCTGGTTGCTGCAGGGCCACTTCCTCACCTGAAGGAAAAGAACTGGCCTGGGTATTCCACGCTACCTAACCACCTCCCCCCTTTTTAAGCAAACATCTTGGTTCAGCACCTCCCAGTCATTAGGAAAGTCCTGTAGTGTCACATAGTGTAAATATACTTGGACTTATTTGTGGATGAAGGATAATTCCAAAAGCAAATTAGAATTCACTTTATATTGGGTTACATTTGTAAACAATAGCTCAAAACAATCACCTGTAACTCTGGAAAGGTGCCAGGAGCTGTGAAGAGGTGGATGGAAAGGTGAGGGTGAGGGACTGTGGCCAGCCGGGCTGGCTGGGCGCCAACAGGCCCTCCCCAGAGGCCTGCCCAGCACAGGGGCCGAGTGACCGGTGAGAGAGGAGCCAGGAGGCTGCATCCAGGGGACTGAGCGTCCACTGTGGCGGAGAGAAGTAATGATGTCCTCCACCCTTGGCTCTTCTGCAGGAGAATGTGCGGCTCACAAAGACGCCACTGAGGGAGCTTTGGCAGCTGCCACAGCGATGCCTTCCCAGGGCCTGCTGCCTCAGGCTGCCCAGCGGGGTCTGTGCCTCCCGAAGCCTGTCTTTGTGGCATATGCACGTGGGGCACCGGCAGGAGGAAGGATGAGGCCCAGGCAGCAGCACTGCCTCCTTCTGCAAGTTTAAAACTCCAGTTGCATGAAGTTCAAAGGTTCTTTTTTTTTTAAATATCTTCCTTCTTCCCCAAGTCCGAGTAAAGAAAACAGAAAAAATGGCTGAGCCGAGGGTGAAATGCAGCAAGGAAAACCCCAGGTGAGTCCTAGGTGATGGGCTGGATGGCCAAGTCTTGGGCATAAAAGTGTCACCCTTTCAGCAGCCCAGCCTAATGGCACCTTCCCCTCCAAGGTCACTGAAGCAGGTGGGTCAGAGCTGTGGAGATGCAGGTGACTGCTTTTATCCCATGTGTGCTGGAGACCCCCACCTCCAGCCTCTCTTCTCCAAAGTTCCGTTTGCTGGGATCTTCTAGAATACCCGTAAGAAAGAGGGTGAACTTCCCAACTCCACCGGTGCCCTGGATGAGCCCCAGGGCTACTCGGGGCCTCCTGACACCCGACCTCAGCCCCCTGGAGCGGGTCTCAGGAGGCAGGTGTGACCTGGGCACACAGAGCCCCAGCCAGTCAGGACATGGCCTCTGCCAGAGAAACTCTCCCGGGGCCCAGGTTTAGCTCCACGCTTTGCTTTCCCTGCAGCTTCGCAGGACAGTAAGGAAAGAACAGTTCTAGGCAGCAAACATGGGCACCTAATCCTCTGTCAACTTCTTTCTGTATTTTCTCTGATATTATGATACTTAGAATATACAAGGGTTTTCCCAGTCCTTGTGCAGGGGTCTTCGCCACATCCCAGGCTACCGTGTGAATATGTGCTCAACATGCATCCTTTTCCCAGTGGGCTAAGATGACGATGTGTCAGAGCTTTGTAGTGATTTCCCAACAAGTCCAAAATAAAAGACAAAACTCCACGCACCTCTTTTGTAACTGCCCTTAACAGGATCTGGCACGGGAAGGCACTTGGGTTAAGCTGTGGATGTCCTAGCAGTCACCTCTGTGATGGGGACCCCTTACTCTTGCCTGCCACACCCCCTTAGCATGGGAGCCAATGCCGAGTTTCATCACATTGAACGGTTTCTGGGCGACACACAGCACAGGAGGGGGAGTGAGTGCCAGTCGACTGCCTTTCTTGAAGAGGGAAATCATACCTGGTAGTTTTCCAGACTGTTTGCCTTTAGCATTAACAGCTCCTTCTGTCCATGCGTTAAATGTCAGTGTCCCCAGGGCTGTACCCCAAGCCCTGCTCTCATGGCTCGGGGCAGTTCCAGCCCCACTCTGACTTCCACTTTCATCTGAACTAAAGGAATACTGCACCGGCTGGACTTTCACCCCGGGACATTCTGACTCCAGCGAGTGTACACCTGTGCGCCCTGTGCACGCACATACCTGTGTGGGGGCAGCAGAGAGGGGGAGAACACTCGGGACGCCTGAGGGACTGTGAGTACGTGGAGACTACTTCAGCAGGGCTAGGTGGCACGCACACGTAAACACAGCTTCCCAGGAACTCTGACGCAGGAGGGGCCACACCTTGACCACCTTCCCTCACAAACCTCCACCTGAGATCCAGAGCTGCACCTTCCTGTCCCCCTCTGGAGACCCTGCCAGCCCCAGACCTAACATGGGCTCTCCCTGGGTCCCTCCAGCACCCACCCAGCACTGAGACTGGACACTGGGCTTCTGCTCTCCCCCACCCCCGGCGCCCTCCCTTCCACAACCAGCCTGCCCTGCTCTCCTGCCCTGGCCCCGTGGCAGCCCCTGCAGCCAGGCCGCCGCAGTGCCGGCGCCCATGCCCCCACCCCTCCCTTCCACACCGAGGCTGGGGTCGCCCTCCCTGCCCAGGGAGTGAGGCCCTTGCCACCTGGCCACCCAGCTCCTCCTCTGGGTCCTTGTCTCCGGCTTCTCTGTGGCTGCAATGCCAGCCCCACCGTGCCCTGGGAAGTCCTTCTCTCCCAGACTCACCCTGATTCCATTTGATCTCACGTCCCAGATGGTCGTTAATGTGCCAATTTTCTAGAACAGTCAAAATCCTAATGGTCACTGGACTCCCCTCAACTTCAAGTATGTGTCTTTGGCACATAGTGAGAATGTGATAAAGGTCTGTTGACAAAATTAACTTTGTAATCCTCCTTTTTGCTTTCTAAATTCTACTTCCTAAAATCAGCGCTTTTGTTTCATGACATTTATGAGCAGCAACCACTTGTCAAGCACCATGTTGTTGCTTGTCAGTGGTTAATATCAACCACTGACATTAATGTCACCTCCTTGTTTTCCTATAGCAGAGCCACTGCCTAGACAATAAAAGTTAACAGCAAGAGAACACTCTAATTTTTCTTCAGTTAGTCCAAGCTAGTTGGGGGGCAGAGGGTGCGGCGCACCAGGGTCACACCTGTGAACAGTCACTGCACTCCAGCACGGCAACACAGTGGGAACTCGTCTCTAAAAAAACCCCAAAAAAGTAAAAAAGAAAAAAAAAAAGCCAGTTTCATTTAGCATGTAGCTCAATGAAAGCACTGGATGTGCGGGTGATGAAAATATGAGAAGCGCTAACAAAGCCCACAGGAAATGTCAGGTTCGTAAAATTCAGTAGTCTCCTTTGTCATCCCCTTCGGCTCCCTGGCAGCTGGGCTGTCGCTGCGCCGGGGTCCACACCAGTGCTCAGGGCGAGGCCTCACGGATGCCCCTGGAGCCAGGCCTGGGGCCCGCCAGAGGCGCTGGCGTGGAGCCAGGAGACAGACCCTGCCTTTGCACGCAGGGCTCAGCGCACCTTGCAAGGAGTCGCTGACTGTCTGGGGTGGAGCCTGGCACCCAGGAGGAGGGCAGAGGCAGGTGGCCCTGGGCAGACATGCTCACCACCACCACTGGCAACCCCGAACCCAGCCCTCCTCTGGTGGACGTCCTGGCTGTTGTCTGGCCAGCCTGCTCTCCCTCACTCTGAAGTAACAGGAAAGAAGGGCTACGGCAGTCCCCGCTTAGGATGCTAAAACTCACCAAAGCTTAAGCATTTGCACTGCAACTGGCACAGCTGAATTCCCAGTTGATGCTTGTGGCTGCTCTGGGTCCCACTCCACGTGCATCCCGTGGCCCATGCCAGTGGCTCTGCGCTCGCTGGCTGGGGCCAGGGGGAAGGTGGCGGGGGAGGAAGAGGCCGCAGACCGGCCAGCTCAGAGCCGCTCGCTGGAGGCACAGAGGGCCTGTGGTGTAAGCAGCTCACTCCTCAGCCCTTGCTCTCCTCAAACAGCATCACCCGGCCCCAGGAAACCCATCAGAGGTCACCGTACATGTCCTGAGAAACAGCCGCTGCGGAAGAATCACCTCTGTGTGCCCACCAGGCCTGCAACGGTCAGTGTACTCTGCCCGCCGAGCTCCTCAGAGAGTGCCGTGCTTGTGTGAAGTGTCCCCCCCACAGCTGGTACTGCAAGCAGCCCTGGCCACCTTCACCCTGCCAGCGTCCCCTCTTCACAGCTGCTAGTAAAGAGGCTGTTACTTGGGATAAAAAAATGCCATCCTATCTATACCCGAAGCATGACCTTGATGGAGAAGTTAGTGTCCCTCCTGACAAAGACAGGATATTCTAGAGCTGAGCTGGAAAGTGGCCCCGATTTTCAGGAAAAGGGTCTTGAGCTGCAATCTGGAGCACTGTTCTGAGCAAATCCCCATAAGAAACGCCTCCTTGCTTATTCTACAGTGAATGTGTGCCCCAGATTTCCTGGAAATTCAAATGTAATATTAATAGATAGATTTTAAGGGCCTGAATCTTTTATTTCTTCTCAAGTATTTTCATTCCTTTTCAGTAAAGAAACTGTCTCGAGTGGAATTTAATGTATGTTCCTAAGACTGCACAATTCGGAAGAAGATGACACGCCACGATCTCGGTTTTGGGGAGTTCTAGTCTCCCGGACATGCATTCTCCTGCGAGAACCCAATGCGGCAAACCTGCTTCTCTGAACCATGCTCTCTTGAAACTGCTTACTGAAAATATTTTTTTTTATAGTACAAAGACTTTAAAAATGAAAAAGAAAACAAAAGCTGCTAAAACCTTAAATCTGCACCATTCTTGCCTCAAATTATTAAAACCAAAATGCTGTTGGTCACTCTGCAGCACACTCCCAAAGGCTGTCACTGTCCCTGTTCTGTTTCGGGCACACCTGTGTCTGAGGCATTTTTGCAACACATTACAAGAAAAGATGCTGACATAGAGGAGAAGCTGCACACGGAAAAATGGCAAGTGCTCATTTCAAACTTATGTTCTACAGAGTCAATAAAAACAGCAGGGTGGGATTCGCATGTCTGCTTGGTTTGCCATCAGATCTAACCGTGGATATGTGGAGACGGAAGTTTCCACTCTCATAACAAGGAAGTGCAGGACTTTACGCCTCTATGTAGCTCATATTAATAAGGACAGCATGTCCTTTCCCAAAAAGGATGCGTAGATTTGTTTTATAAATTTGCTCATCACCATTCCATGCTGAGATTACTCATAACATACAAGTTTCTCATCATGTTAACTTGATATCATCCCAGGTGTGTGGGAAGAGCCCATGTGTCCCTGATGTTCACCACACTGGCCACCATGCCCTTTTCTGTAAGACTGGCCAACAATGCTCCTTGTGCCTTCTTCATGCCAAGGCTGAGGCCAGCGCGGGGACCGGAGTGGATGATGAACCTGGAAGGGGCTGCTCAGCTGGTATCTGCAGCAGGAAGTGGGCTTGGTCTTCTTAACAAAACATTCCAGAATGTTCTGATTTTGACAACTGCTAGCCATGCCCCTGAGATCAGTGTGCCTGGAGAGGCTGCTGGGCGTGCTTCCGGGTGCCACCCCCCATATACACACCTTAGTGGTCACCAAGTAGACAAGTCCACAGGCTTCAGGGACAGAGGGGCCTTCAGTGTTTTTGTGGTGGCATAAACACTTGTCACCATACATCATGCTCAACACGGAGGCTGGAGAATGATGATGGCGATGTCGCCTGTCCCCACATGCTCCTGTGGCCAAGCTCTGACAGGAAAGGGGTGGTCAGAGTCTCCGAGGAGGTACAAAAGGCAAGGCTTTCTCTCAACTCCTTTTAGCAAGCGGCCCTTTAACAAGAAGTAGAGTATAAGACAGAAGAGAATACAGAGCAGGGCAGGAGCAGCAACTTGTGTTCAGCATGGGTGAGACGTTGCACCTGCAGCTTTAGTGTACATTGTAAGTGGAGATCACAAAAATTAGTTTATAAAAACCCCAACTCCACCAGACACAGAATAGCATGTCAGAGATGTGTTTGCAACACATTAACCCCCAGGCTGCCTATTCTCTGGAAACAGTCAGGCTCGTGAGTGGGTTCAGTATCACGAGGCCCACCTGGGCAATAACGCTGTCCTCAAAGCTGCACCTTGGGGAACTTTGCGAATTAACCCTGAACCCCAACCCGTGCTTGGAAAGCGCTGCCACTCTTCTGAAACAGATGCGGACAGAAGAATACAAAATAAAGGTGATCATAAATCAAATCACAAAGGATATGACCCCCAAAAACCCATTTTTTAAAATCAGGTTTTGTTCTCATCATACATGTCCAAAGAAGGTTCGATTGTGGAGAATTCACTCTCATATACCAGGCTCCGAGGGGACAGAGAGTTTCGATGAAAGAAGTGACCACCTGAAAAGGAACAAGAGAAACAGCTTAAGTCATGGGACCTACCTTTCCCATATGGCCTGGAGGAAAGAATGTGGACTGTCTTTGATGCATCACATTTTCTCAACTATCCCTCATTTTGGGCTCTTATTAGAGAGATGGGAAGATGAAGGCACCTCTCAATCTAAGCACACTTAAAACATCTGAGTTCCAATGTTCGTATCCCTAAGAAACTAACCACTGGAGCTCTTCAAGGCAAAAGCTACCTGGTGCTCTTAAAAAGGTTCCACTTACAAATTTGGAGACTTCTTCCTAGGGACACAGATCATATGGACACGTGCCCCAGCCCTCCCGTTGGAGGCCCTGTTCCAGGCTGATCCTGGGGCTGGGGTCTGCACGGAGCCCCTTCATCAGCTAGCTAGACAGGAGGTTGTGACCTGGAGGCTCTGACTCTGTTAATACATTTAATAAAGTTTTAAGTTATATTAAAGTTATACCTTCGCATGGTTTAGTTAATTAATTCCACATGTAATGAACATGGAGAGGGGGTGCTTATGTGGTACCTGCAGCACAGAGAGGGTTTGGTCTTCTCAATGAAACATTCGAGATCATTCTGATTTTGACACTGCTCTTAAGAACAGTCAGTAATCTCCCCTTTCTCAGAGCCACTTTCAGCTGCTGCTTATAGTATTGACCTCCATGTCTCTAAACCATACACCTATGTTGATCCTTCCTAATTTTTTCAGTCTTAGACTTTACTGAATTCCCACCACTATGGAAGATGAGGATTTCCTCCCACCCCTTTCCTGTGCCTCTTGGTAATCCCTTCACCTTCTCTCTGCCCTACTTCTATCACCAGGTAAACAGATTAGTTTGCATCTTTCTAGAATTTTTTTTTTTTTTTTGAGACAGAGTCTTGCTCTCTTGCCCGGGCTAGAGTGCCGTGGCGTCAGCCTAGCTCACAGCAACCTCAAACTCCTGGGCTCAAGCGATCCTTCTGCCTCAGTCTCCCGAGTAGCTGGGACTACAGGCATGCGCCACCGTGCCCGGCTAATTTTTTCTATATATTTTTAGTTGTCCAGATAATTTCTTTCCATTTTTTTATTAGAGACGGGGTCTCCCTCTTGCTCAGGCTGGGCTTGAACTCCTGACTTCAAGCGATCCTCCCGCCTTGGCCTCCCAGAGTGCTAGGATTACAGGCATAAGCCACTGTGCCCGGCCTAGAATTTTATATAAATGGAATCGCATGGTATATACTCTTACAAACAAAGCTGCAATGAACATTTGTGTACAAGTCCGTGTGTGAACATAAGCTTTCACGTCTCTTGGGTAAATGCCTATGAGTGGAATGACTGGGTAGCAGTACGCTTAATTTTTAAGAAACTGCCAAATTGTTTTCTAAAATGGTGATACCATTTTACATTCCTATCAGTGGTGTATGAAAATTCCAGTTCCTCTGCATCCTTACCAACACTTGATATGGCCAGGCTGTAAAAATTTTAGCTATTCTAGCAGGACTGTCGCAGTATTCCATTGTGGTTTTCATTTGTATTTCCCTGATGACTCATGACATTGAGCGTCTCTTCAAGTGCTTATTAGCCAATTGTATACCTTCTTTTGTGAAGTGTTTTGTTCTAATCTTTAGTCCATTAAAAAATTTGGTTGTCTTTGTATTATCAAGTATAAAAGTTGTAAAAAACATTCTAGATATGTCATCTGTCAGACATACATTCTGCAAATATTTTCTCCCAGTCTGTGGCTTGCCCTTTCATTTTCATAGCAATATCTTTTGGAGAACAAAAGTGTCATAGTTTAATTTATTAAGATTTAATTTATTGATTTTTCCTTTTATAGTTTGTGCTTTTTGTATAACATTTAAGAAATCATTGTCAATCCCAAGGTTATTAAGATTTTCTCCTATGTGTTCATCTAGTTCTATGTGTTTCATAGTTTCAATTCTTACATTTATTTACATGATCCACTTGCATTTAGATGATCCACTAAATTTGTGAATATGTTGGAAAATAAGGGTTGAAGTTCATATGGATATCCACTTTTTTGCATATGATATGCAATTGGTCCATCATCATTTATTTAAAAGATTGTCCTTCCTCCATTGAATTGCCTTGGCACCGTTGTTGAAAATCTACTGACTCTATACATACGGGTCTATTTCTGGGCACTATTGTGTTCCAGGAATCCATTTGTCTATCTTTACACTGCTAAATTAAGTTTAGCCTAAAGCTGCTTCCTTACATATTTTAAGTTCAGCTTAAAGGTTTTTCCATACATATCCCTGATATGTCACCTACCTGGATGTGTAAACAGACTGTAACCTACCCTTGTACTAAGTAGCTCAGTCTCAGCCAATCATAGCAGCTGGGTTTTGGCCAATCACAGGCAGTCAACTGTTTAAACCATGTTCAAATAAGGCAAAGCTGAGCTGTAACCAATCTCCTTGTTTCTGTACCTCACTTCCTTTCATGCATGTCACTTTCACTTTTCTGTCCATAAATGCAACCTGACCACATGGCAGCCTCAGAGTCACTTTGAACCTATTCTTGAATAATTCTTTGCTCAATTAAACTCTGTTAAATTTAATTTCTCTAAAGTTTTTCTTTTAACAACACTAATATCACATTGTCTTGATTACTGTAGCTTTGTAAGTCTTGAAATTAGGTGTTATAAGTTCTGTAACTTTGTTCTCATTTTTCAAATGGTGTGGTGGACAGGGAGGAGAGGAAGGCTGCTACAGAGTACAGACAGGCATCAAATAAAAGCATCTCACATACTAGTGTATGAGTGGTGGGACCAATTCTGTTTTCTAAACTTTTCTATATTAAAAAATATGCACTTAAAAAATTGGAATAAAGATGGGCATGGTGGCACATGTTTGTAGTCCCAAATACAAGGCAAGATGAGGCAGGAGGATTACTTGAGCCCAGGAGTTCGAGACCAGCCTGGGCAACATAATAAGACCCCTATCTCTAAAGATAAATAAATAATAAAAAATTGGGATGAATTCAAAGATGCTTCCTATCTGCACAAAGTAGTCCTCTAAGAATAAAGTCCTATGTAAAATATGGGATGTTTCACCTTTGATAATGGAGTTTCAGCCCCCAAAGGAATCTGCATAATCTAATAGTGCTAAAGAGTGAAAGATTAAAAAAAGAAAAAGAGGTAACAATATGGAGGTTTCTGATCTGCAGGATGAACTAAAGCCATCTGTGATAGTGTGAAATATATATTGGTCTTTATCCTTGATACACAACTCCTAAAATACTTAGAAACTCCACAGAGCTGTCTTTTGTATGCTAATGAGTTGATTGGTGGCTGGCAGCCTCTGGGCAGCTTCAGGATGGGGGCTGGTCAACAAGACCAAGGCAGGTTCAGAGGGTTGGGACCTCCAGCCCCACCCCGCAACCTCAGGGAGGGCAGGGGCCGAAGGTTAGGCTGATGGCCAGTGGCCAATGGTTTAATCAGTTGTGCCCATGTCACGAAGCCTCCATAAAAACCCAAAAGGACAGGGTTCGGAGAGCTTCCGGACAGCTGGACACATGGAGGCCCCTGAGGGTGGTGCCTCCAGGACTGCATGGAAGCTCCGCGCCCCTCCCCCGTACCTCGCCCTATGCATCTCTTCGTCAGCATCCTTTGTAATGCCCTTTATAATAAACCAGTAAACGTTAAGTGTTTCCCTGAGTTCTGTGAGCCGCTCCAGCAAATTAATCAAACCCAAGGAGGGCATTGTGGGAACCCCAATTTATAGCTGGTTGGTCGGAAGCACAGAGCAAACACCCTGGGACTTGTGATTGGTATCAAAAGCGGGGGGGTGGGGGCAGTCTCATGGGACAAAGCCCTCAGCCTGTGGGATCTGATGCTTCCTCCAGGTAGAGAATGTCAAGATTGCATTGAATTGGAGGACACCCAGCTGGTGTCCGCTGTAGAACTGATTGTTTGCTTTGTGTGGGAACCCACCCACATTTGGTCACAGAAGTTTTCTGTGTAGGTCATTGTGGGATCAGCCTGGGCAACACGGCAAGATCCCATCTCTACTAAAAATAGAAAAATTAGCCAGGCGTGGTGAACATGCCTGTAGTCCCAGCTACTCTGGAGACTGAGGCAGGAGGATCGCTTGAACCCAGGAGTCTGAGATTGCGTGAGCGATGACGATGTCACTGCACTCTAGTCCAGTGACAGAGCAAGACCCTGTCTCAAAAAAACAGAAAAAGGAAAAAGAAAAGTCTGACAGTTATGTTGTGACATTCATCTCTATCACCGAATACAGCAGTAGCCCACTCACTTCCACTGCCGCATGCTATGCCATTGTGTGACCACCGCGTAACTTACTTACACTTTACTGACAGACATTGGCACTGTTTCCATTTAGGGACTATTATGGGTGCTGCTGTTAGGAATATTCATTCTGTGTATCTCTTTTGTACACGTGTGTGCAATTCTCTTGGGTGACGCCCAGGAGTGCAGTGGCTGGGACGCTGGGTAGCATATGCTCAGCCTCAGCAGACGCCGGCAGGCTTCCACGGTATCTGTACCAACTGTTACTTCCACCGGCAGGTAAGAATTCTAATTGTTCTGTTATCTGTGCCAATTCTTGATATTTTCTGTCTTTTTCACTTTAGTACTTCTGGTGGGTAATGGCATTTTGCTGTGGTTCTAATTTATATTCCCCTGATGACTAAAAAGGATGAAAACTTTTCATATGTTTTTAGGCTATCTGTATATCTGATTCACTCTGAAATGTCCAATTATTTCTTTTGTTCATTTTTCCATCAGGTTGTCAGTCTTTCTTCTTTACTCTGACTATGAGTCCTTTGTGAGTTATAAGTATTGCAGGTATCCTCTTCCAAAGAGTGCACTTTGATGAACATAATTTCTTTCTTTCTTTTTTGAGACAGAGTCTCGCTCTGTCACCTGGGCTAGAGTGCTGTGGTTTCAGCCTAGCTCACAGCAACCTCAAACTCCTGGGCTCAAGCCATCCTCCTGCCTCAGCCTCCCGAGTAGCTGGGACTACAGGCGCATGCCAGACCTCAGATAATTTTTCTATTTTTAGTAGAGACGGGGTCTCGCTCTTGCTCAGGCTGGTCTCTAACTCCTGAGCTCAAGCAACCCTCCCGCCTCGGCCTCCCAGAGTGTTAGGATTACAGGCGTGAGGCACCACACTCTACCAGCACAATTTGTTCCTTTTAGTATGGACCAACTTATCTTTTATTTTATGGTTAGTGCTTTTCTGAGTCCTTTAAAAGAAATCTTTGCCTATCTAAGGTTTTGACAATATTCTGTTTTATCTTTTAGAAGCTTCATTGTTTTACCTTTTGCATTTAGGTCTATGCTCCATTTTAAGTTAATTTTTGAATGTGCTGTGAAGTAGGAAATTAAGATTCATTTTTTTTCTATGTAGCCATTCAGTTGAGCCAGCACCACCTTGAAAAGACCGCCCCATCCCCACCGCTGCACGCTGCCTCTGTCACGCGCCTCGCGTGCACCGCTGCATGTCGCTTCAAACCTTATTCTGTCCTGTAAGCTCTTTGTTCATCCTGCATCAGCACCTCACTGTCTTAATTGCCATATTTTTATAAAAAGTCCTAACTTCCAGTTCTGTCAGCCCCTCCGCTTTATTGTTCTTCAAGATTGTCTCATTTCAAGAGATAAAACAAAGCAGAATATAAAGAAATAAATAAAAATAAAATAAAATAAAGAGAAAAAAAAAAGATTGTCTCATTACTCTTGGCCCTTTTCATTTCCATACAGATTCTAGAATCCGGATGTCAAGTTACCGCCCCCACCATCCCCCACTGGGATGTGATTGAAATTGCGTCAATCTATAGATCACTTTGGGGAGAACCAACACCTTTATAATATTGAGTCTTCCATTCTGTCAACCTCTTACATTCGTTTATTTAGGTCATCTTTCATTTCTCTCAATAATGCACACAGTTTTCTATGTAAAAGCCTGCTCTTAGATGTACTCCTCAGTATGTTTATTTGATCCTCTCATAAATGGTATCTTTCTGAAAATTTCATTTTTAATTGATTATTGGTATACAGAAATATAAATGACTCTGCCACATTTATTCATTTTAAGAGCTAATTTGTAGAATATACTGAATTTTCTACATACACTGCTGTGTTGTCTGTGAATAGTGACAGTTTTATTTCTTCCTTTCTAATCCTTACACCTTTTATTTAGTTTTTTTGCCTTATCATAATGGCTACACTGCCAATGCAATGTTGAAAGAGATTGTAACAGCTAGTGTCCTTATTATTTAAAATCTTAGGGAAAAAATTTTCAATATTTCACCATAAAGTATGATGTTTGCTGTAGTTTTGAAAATACACATTAAAGAAGTCTCTGTTTTTCCTAGTTTGCTAAAAGTTCTTTTCTCTTAAAATCAAGAATGGCTATTTAATTTTAGCAAATGCTTTTTTCTGTATCTATTAAGGTGAAAACATGATTTTTCACTTTTATTCTATTAATGTGCTGAATCACACTTTCAATCTTGCATTTTTAAAAATAAATCCAACTTGATTATAACATTTTTTCCTATTTATATATCGTCAGATTCATTTAGCTAATATTTTGTTTAAAACATTTACATCTATATTCATAAAAGAAATTAACCTGTAATTTACTTTCTTTTTTTTTTTTTCAGATCCTACAGTAAGCTGAATAATTTCCCTTTCTTGTAATGTCCTTGTAATGATTTGGTATTAATGCTATGTTGGTCTCATAGAAGGACTTGGGAAGTTTTCTTCTTTTACTACTCTCTGGACAAATTTGTGTAAGACTAGTGTTATTTTTTTCCTTAAATGTTGAAAGGAATTCATCAGTGAAATCATCTAGGCCTAGAGTTTTTCTTTGAGGGAAGGTTTTAAACTATGTATTCAATTTATTGCCTAGATGTAGGAGAATTCAGATTTCCTATTTCTTCCTATATCAAATTGTATTGTTTAAGAATTTGTCGACTTCATTTACTTTTCAGAATTTACTAACAAAGTTCTCCTAACACCATTTTATTATTATTGTTTTCTTTATGGTCGTAAAAAGCACATAGCATACAATTTGCCATCTCAACCATTTTTAAGCATACACTTCAGTATGGCAAGTGTATTGTGAAACAGATCGCCGACTTTTTCGCCTTGCAAATCTGAAACTCTGTATCCACTAAACAGCTCCCTTTTTTCCCTCCCCACAAGCCCTCGTAACCACTCTTCTACTTTCTCTTTCTATGTGCTTTATTATTATTCTTTTTAACATATGTAGGCTTGGTAGCAGTGCCCCCCTTTTCACTCCTGATATGGATCATTTAGGTTTTCTTTCTTGATCAGCAGAGGTTTATTACTTTTATTAATTTTTTTAAAGAAACAACATTGTGCTTGGTTGATTTTTTTCCTATTGTGTATTTGTTTTCCATTGAATTCATTTATAATCTTTATTTCCTTCATTTGATTTCATTTGTTGTTCTTTATTTGGTAGAAATGCTTAGAACATTGATTGTAGACTTTCTACATTTAATGTCACAGGTTTCCCTCTAACATGGCTTGAGCTCCATCACACAAGTTTAGACATGGCATATTTTTATCAGCACTCAATTAAACATTTTTAATAATTTCCACTGCAATTTCCTCTTTGATCCATGAATTTTTTTTAGAAGTATACTGCTTAATTCCAAACATATGGGGATCTTTCTAAATTATGTTTTTGTTATTGATTTATAACTTAATTCCACTGGTCAGAAAACATACTCTGTATGATTTTAATCTTTATATATTTGCTAAAATTTGCTTAACATCCAGTATATAGTCTTAGTTTAAATGATACATGTGTACTTGAAAATAATATATATACTATAGGCTGGGTGTGGTGGCTCACACCTGTAATCCTAGGACTTTGGGAAGCCGAGGTGGGAGGATTGCTTGAGGGCAGGAGTTTAAGACCAGCCTGAGCATGAACAAGACTCCAGCCCTACAAAAAAACAGAAAAATTAGCCAGGTGTGGTGGCGTGCGCCTGTAGTCCCAGCTGCTCAGGAGGCTGAGGCAGGAGGATCACTGGAACCTGGGAGTTGGGGGTTTCAGTGAGCTCTGATGACGCCATGGCACTGTAGCTGCAGTGACAGAGGAAGACCCTCTTTAAAAAAGATTATATATATACTGTAGTTGATGAGTGCTATAGAAATACACATGTCAGTTACATCTTGCCTGTCAATCATGATGGTCAAGTCTTCTAGATCCTTGGTGAGCCTATGTCTGCTTATTAACAAGAGATGCATTTAAATTTCCCACTATAATAGTGGAATTGTCTATTTCTCCTTTTATATCCATCAGTTTTTCTTCACATGTTTTGAGGCTACATTAGATTCACGAATTTAGATTTGTTTGCTTCATGATGAACTAACCCTTTCGTTTCATTTTGACAGATTTTCTTTCTCTAGGTATTTAGGTTGGCAGGTTTTTTCCTCCCAACACTTCACTCCATTATTTTCTGGTTCTGTTGTTTCTGTCAAGACACCAACTGACAGCCTTCCATTGCTACTTTAATGTACCTCTTATTAGAAAAAGGAAAAACAAAGCTACTACAAAATTATACTGATTAAGACAGTGTGGTACTGGCATAAAGATAGACATATAATTTAATGAAATAAAATTCAGAGTCCAGAAATAAACTCACACATCTATGGCCAATTTATTTTCAACAATGGTTCCAAGGCCACTCAACGGGGGAAAGAACAGTCTCTTCAACAAATGGTATTGAGAAAAGTGGACATCCACATGCAAAAAGATGGAGCTGGACCCCTACCTCACACCATATATAAGTATTAACTTAAAATGGATCAAACACCTAAATGTAAGTGCTAAAACTATAAATTCTTGGAAGTTTTATGACCTTGAATTAGTCAATGGTTTCTTAGCTTTGATACCCAAAGCACAAGCAACCAAAGAAAAAATAGACAAATTGGACTTCATCAAAATTACAAATTGGCACTTTGAAAGTCACTACTAAGAAAATGAATAGACAACTTATATAATGGAGAAAGTATTTGTAGAGTGGAGAAAAAAATTTATCACATATCTGAAAACGGCCTAGTATCTGGAATACATAAAGAAACTCTTTCTCCCCCCCGCCCCCCAAGACAGAATCTCACTCTGTTGCCCGGGTTAGAGTGCTGTGGCGTCAGCCTAGCTCACAGCAACCTCAAATTCTTGGGCTCAAGCGATCCTCCTGCCTCAGCCTCCCGAGTAGCTGGGACTACAGGCATGTGCCACCACACCTGGCTAATTTTTTCTACATATTTTTAGTTGTCCATATAATTTCTTTCTATTTTTAGTAGAGACGGGGTCTTGCTCTTGCTCAGGCTGGTCTTGAACTCTTGAGCTCAAACGATCTACCTGACTCGGCCTCCCAGAGTGCTAGGATTACAGGCGTGAGCCACCGTGCCTGACCCATAAAGAAACTCTTAAAACTCAACCACAGAAAGACAACACCTCCAAATACTGGAAAAGAATATATGTTCTACATATTCTTTTTTGGAGAATCTATTGTATTCTGTATTCTTAGTCTAAAATTTTGTGAAGTAGTTGTTTTGTTATTCAGTTCTAGAAAATAGCAAATAGAAGCCCATCTAGGCCTTGACATTGCAAGCTTTGGTAAGAAGGAATTTTAGACATTTGAGGGAACTGTTGATGCAGATGTAAAAAGAAAACAGTATTCTGTATAGTGAAGCCATTTCGGAGAAACTTGTAAGGTTTATATGAAGACTGGAAACATTTACAAAAGCCTAAGCTTTAACTCTTAGTGACAGTATTCATGAAGTCCCTTTCTCAGACTCCTGGACTTCAAAGGTGTGATGTTTCCTTCAGAGATGTTACATGTTTTCTTAAAATAGCCTTTGCTAATTTGTTGCTATGGGCAACCATATTTCCACTGTCATCTGTAACTCTTTTCTGTGGATATAACAGAGATTTTTTTGTTTGTTTGTCTGTTTGGCAGAATAGCCTCAGAAACGTCTATTTTCCTCTGGGCTAAAGGAAAACTAATAGGTCAGTGACCAATAGATAACTGGTTTTAAGACTATGAGACTAGGAGAGATTTTGCTGGGGAAGGACAATGTGCATATTATGTTAGTAACTATCTTAAAGAGGTGTGTGTGAAAGTACTTGCACATGCACACGATCGCTGGAGGTGTGCACCCAGACACAGGTAACAAGACAGTGCTGGCAGAGGCCTGGGAAACAGGTTCTGCGTGGGAGCGAGATGAACTTTTTACTTTCCAACCTTTTTCTCACTTTTTTTTTTTTTTTTTGCCATGTGCGTTTATTACTCATTCAGAAAAATAATTTAAAATGATTTCTAAGTAGGAGAAAAAGAGGTAAAGGGGGAAAACTTAATATTTATGTATAATTTTACAACAAGCCTGCAAGATAGATATGTAACTCTTATTTATAGCTAGAACTAACTGAGGCTCAGAGAGATAAAATCAGAGAAAATCATAAAGCTAGAATTAGAATTCAAGTAAATCTGAACCCAAAGCCAAGTTATCTTTCAGTTTTATATTCTCATACTTACAAGTAATGTGGATTATAGCTATGATCAAATTGCAAAATACACTTAATGGTAATTTTTTTTTTTTTTTTTTTGAGACAGAGTCTCGCTCTGTTGCCCGGGCTAGAGTGAGTGCCGTGGCGTCAGCCTAGCTCACAGCAACCTCAAACTCCTGGGCTTAAGCGATCCTACTGCCTCAGCCTCCCGAGTAGCTGGGACTACAGGCATGCGCCACCATGCCCGGCTAATTTTTTCTATATATATTTTAGTTGGCC
>CM052443.1:50211598-50238908 GCA_028533085.1 Varecia variegata
GAGTTCGAGACCAGCCTGAGCAATGAGCGAGACCCCGTCTCTACTAAAAAATAGAAAGAAATTAGCTGGCCAACTAAAATATATATAGAAAAAATTAGCCGGGCATGGTGGTGCATGCCTGTAGTCCCAGCTACTTGGGAGGCTGAGGCAGTAGGATCGCTTAAGCCCAGGAGTTTGAGGTTGCTGTGAGCTAGGCTGATGCCACGGCACTCACTCTAGCCCGGGCAACAGAGTGAGACTCTGTCTCAAAAACAAACAAACAAACAAACAAACAAACCCACAAAACCCCAAAGAATACCAAAATTTATGAATGAGCAAAATAGGACTTAGAGGGAAATTATAGCTGTAAACACCAATATTAATAAAGAAGACAGAAGGCTGGGTGCAGTGGCTCACGCCTGTAATCCTAGCACTTTGGGAGGCCGAGGCAGGAGGATTGCTTGAAGCCAGAAGTTCAAGACCAGCCTGGTTAACATGGCGAGACCCTGTCTCTAAAAAAAGTTAAAAAAAAAATTAGCTGGGTGTGGTAGCGTGTGCCTATAATCCCAGCCACTCGGGAGGCTGAAGCAGCAGGATCGCTTGAGCCCAGGAGAAGGTCTAAGGTTGCTGTGAGCTGTGATCGTATCACTTCACTCCAGCCCTAGCAACAGAGCAAGAGCCTGTTTCAAAAAAAAAAAAAAGATCTCACATCAATAACCTAATTTGCCACCTTAAAAGTTGAAAAACTAAACTTAAAAGAAGGAGAAAGAAAATAAAGATTTGAGTAAAAAGCAATGAAATAGAGAATAGCAAAGAAGGGAGAAAAATCAATAAAACCGTAAGTTGGTTCTTTGAAAAAAAAAATCAACAAAATTGACAAAACTTTAGCTAGACTGACAAAAAAAAAGATAATCAAATTACTAAAAACAGAAATGAAAAAAGGAACAACTACCTACGTTACAGAAATAAATAAAATATAAGGGAATTCTATGAACAATTATATGCCAACAAATTAGATAACCCAAATGCAATGAATAAATTCCTAGAAAGATACAACTACCAAAACTGTCTCAATTATAAAACAGAAAACCAAACCTATATATAACAAGAGAGAGTGAGCTAGTAATCAAAAAACTTCCCACATATAAAAGCCCAGGACCAGATGGCTTCCAAATATCTAAAAAAGAATTAACACCAATTCTGCTTAAACTCTTCTAAAACACAGAAGAGGAAAGAATACATCATAACTCACCAGCATCACAATGACAGCAAAGCCAGATAAAGACATCGCAAGAAAATTACAGACCAGTATCCCTCATGAATATAATACAAAAATCCTTAGCAAAATATCAGCAAACTGAATCCAGCAACATATAAAAAGCATTACATACTATACCAAGTGAAATTTATCCCTGTATTGGTTTAACATAATAAAACCAATGTAATATACCATATGAATAGAATAAAATACAATTGATAAAGGATAAAACCCTCATGATCATCTCAATAGACACAGAAAAAGCATTTGACAAAATCCAAAACTCATGATAAAAACAAGGTTGGGCATGGTGGCTTACACCTATAATCCCAGCATTTGGGAGCCAAGGTGAGAGGATCACTTGAGACCCAGAGTTCAGGACCATCCTGGGCATCATAGCAAGTCCCTGTCTCTACAAAATATAAATAAATTAGTCAGGCATGGTGGCATGTGCTTGTAGTCCCAACTACTCAGAAGGCAGCAGCAGGAGGATCACTAGAGCCCCGGAATTTGAGGTTACAGGGAGCTATGATCATGTCACTACACTCCAGCCTGGGGGACAGAGTGAGGCCCTTTCTCCAAAAATGGAACAGAACAGATCAGATTAAAATAGAATAGAGTAGAACAGATTAGAATATAGAATAGAGTAGAATAAAGTAGAATAGAATAGAGTAGCCCAGTCAACAAGCCAGGAATAGAAGGTAATTTTCTCAACTTGATAAAGGGCATCTAATCTATGAAAATCCTAACAGCTAACTTTGTAAAATCAGTAGTGATAGACTGAAAGCTTTTCCCCCAAGATCATAAGACATGGACGTCTATTCGTACCACTTCTACTCAACTATCTACTATCTGAGATTTTAGCCAGGGACAATTAGGCAAAAAAAAAAAAAAAAATGAAATAAAAAGGCATCCAGACTGGAAAGGAAGGACAAAAACTCTATTTGCAGATGATCTTGTATAGAGAAAATCCTAAGAAACCCACTAAAAAAGATTAGAGATAATAAATGAGCTTGGCAAGGTTGCAGCATGAAAGATCAATGTATAAAAATCAATCATATTTCTATAGAAATTAAATAAATAATTTATTTATTTAAGACACCTCATGTGCATGTATTGGAAGCCTTAATACGGTTGGGATGGTAATGCTACCTAAGATGATCTACGGATTCAATGCAATCCCTATAAAATCCCAGCTGTTTTTTTTTGTAGAAATTGAGAAGCTGATCCTAAAATTCATATGGAAAAGGGACACTAAATAATAAAAACAAACTTGAAAAAGAACAAAGCTGAAGAACTCACAGTTCCCAATTTCAAAACTTACTACAAAGCAACAGTAATCAATATCATATGGCACAAAACAGAGAACAGTGGGCTGAGAATCTGGAAATAAACTCACACCTTATGCTCCACTGATTTTCAACAAAGGTGCCAAGGCCATCTAATGGGGGAAAGAACAATCTGTCTCTTCAACAGATGGTGCTGGGAAAACTGAGTATCTACATGCAAAGAATGAAGCTGGAGCCCCACCTCACACCATATGACAAATATCAACTCAAAATGGATCAAAGATCTAAATCTAAGAGCTAAAACTATACAGCTCTTGGAAGTTTCTGTGAACTTCAATTAGGTAATGGTTTCTCAGATACGACACCTAAAGCACAAGCAACCAAAGGAAAAAAAAGACAAAATTGACTCCATCAAAATTTAAAACTTGTGCTTTAAATGACACTATCAAGAAAAGGAATACTTTATAGAATGGGAGAAAATATTTGCAACTCATATATTTGATAAGGGCCTAGTATCTGGAATATATAAAGAATTCTTACAACTTGACAAAAAAGACAAACAGTCTAATTAAAAAATGGGCAAAGCACTAGAATAGATATTTCCCCAAATATACACAAATGGCCAACATCTACATGAAAAGATGTTCAACACCATTAGTGATTAGGGTAATACATACTAAAAACACAATGAGGTAACTACACCCACTAGGATGTCTATAACAAAAAAGACAGTCACCAGTGTTATGGAGGGTGTGGGGAAATTGCCACCTTACACAGTCTTGGTGGGAATGGCAAATTGCATAGCTGCTTTGGAGAACACTTTGGCCGTTTCTCAAAAAGTTAAATATAGAGTTAAAAAATATGATACAGTAATTCCGTTCCCAAGAATACTCAAGAGAACTGAAAGTATACATTCACTCTAAAATTTGCATACAAATGTTCACAGCAGCACTATCCATAATAGCCAACAGGTGGAAACCCCAAATATCCATTAACAGATGCATGGATGAGGAAATGTGGCACATCCACACGAGGGAGGGTCATTCAGCCATGAAAAGGAATGAAGTAATGATGAATGGTACCATGTGCATGAACCCTGAACACATTGTGCTAAGTCAAAGGAGCCAGATACAAACACCTCCTATTACATGATTTTATTTATATGAAATGCCCCAAATAGGTAAATCCATAGAGACACGGAGCAGATTTCCTGGTTTTCAGGGCTGGCAGGGGTAAGAAGTTACTATTAATGGGTATGAGGCTTCCTTTTGGGATGATGAAAGTGTTCTGGAATTAGACAGTGGCGATGGTCGCACAATCTTGTGAATACACTAAAAACTACTTACACGTATACTTTACAAGGGTAAATTTTATGGTATGTGAATTATATTTCAATTTAAAAAACCCTTCTGTCCTCTACTGAGCCCCATTCTCAGTAGAAACATGTTCTCATCCCTCAGGGATGCTGATGTAGGTTAAGAATTCTCTGCTTAAAACATGTTTACAAATACTGAAAATCCTTCAAGCATACAATTCAATGTAACAGAATATGTCAATATTTTCCTCATCAATAAAGCAAAAATTATTTCATTTACACATGTAAAATTGCTTTCACCCACCCAACTTTTTTGAATTTGCTGTTTTTAAAAGAATACTGTACAAACTAGGTAAAAAAAAAAATCTTAGATGTGATTTATTACTAATCAGTATGTCTTTTGGAAAATCCTTTGTACACACATCCCTTCATTCCACAAATATTTACTGAGCACGTACGATGTACAAAGCACTCTGCTAGGTGGCAGCAGGGCTAAGTCTCTGGCACTGTGGAGCTGGAGTCCTGCAGGAGGCAAACCCACCACAAACAAAGGAAGAAATCATCAGAGTCGATGCCCACCTTGAAGAAGATGAAATGCCTGAGGGGGCATTGCTATGCAGGATGTATCCTGCTTGGGTGAGGAGCCAGTGTGACAATACCAACAGAAGCAGTGTCACTGCTCCTCTCCTAGGGAGTCACGAGCATATTCTGTCTATGAAACATACATAAGGGAAACCTGGGTATGTGATCTCCAAATCAGCCCTCAAAACACAAGTCCAGCGAATAATAATACCACAGTCTTTTATTTATTATTTATTTCTTTTAATACAAAGCTTTGGCATTAGCAATTTTATGAAAAAATAAAATGTACTAAAAATAAATGCTTGTGTGGCATGATTGGTAAATGATGCACAAAAATAGGTTCTTTTTCCTTCAAGGCAATCAGTCAGAAAGCAGTTTTCTTCTCTTCAAAACCATTCTACCCTATGGAATAAAAGGAAAAAAGCAGTCATGAATTAGTTAAAAGTTAGTTGTCAATGTTTTAAAATAACAGAGAGGTGGTCCTAACTGAGGGGTGGCCTGGCTGTCCCCAACTATTTCTCAGCCCCTTTTAGTGAAGGCAGCAGGCCACTAGCACACCCCTGAAGTCTGCAGCTCAGTGCTCAGTAATCTGGGAAGGGCTTTATATTCCCAGAAGGAATGCATGAAAAGTACAGGTTAATAGCATCTTATTTAAATATACAGGGACAATTGCCACATAATTCACAACATGTTCTAAGTGCTGAGTGTGCTGAGGTCTGCAGCTGTCCTCTCTGGAATATGCTCCTTGTTTACCCTCCAATGACAATCTTATCACTTATTTTGACATACGAGCTAAAGAGCACAGACATCAGGAATGTATGGCTCTCTCAGGAATTCTCCAGATCTTAGAGGTGTGTGTGTGTTTCTGTCCCTACATCAGGTGCTAAAAGTGCCTATAGTCTTTGGAAAAGTCCCCACCTGCCCCTCAGGCTTTCACAGCCTCTCTGCAGCCCCTTGTACTGTGGGGGTGCCTGGCTCTCTGATCCCTGGGACTTCTGCTCACTTCTATGGCTCCCAAATCATGCCTACAGCTCTGATCTGTCTTCTCTTTGCTGAGCTCTGGGTCTATGCTTCAAACCACTGAATCTTTGGTTATCAGATACTCTCTAGCATCTCTTGCTTTTATCTCCTTCCTGCCTCCCTGATTTCTTCCTTCAACTCCATATTTTTACCTAACCTAGATTCCTGCCTCCACTCTCTACCACTTCAAAACAACTTTCCGGACACCAGGAATGATCTTTCTGCTGAAAAGCCTTAGATATTACCTACTAATAAAGTCCAAATTCTGTCGTTGGCTTACTACCACCACTGCCTATAGCAGACACATCAAACCACACAACTCCCAGATCCTGCTCTGCTCTGTCCTCCCTTTGTGCCCTCATTATGCCCGGCCTGGTTCCTAAGTCACCCCCGCCACGAAGCCTTCCTTTTTCAACTCCTCCACAGCAAAAGCAGCAGTTCCCTGGGGTGTGACACAGAAGCATGCCATGTGCACTCCCGCCAGCACACATGCACGGTGCGTACACAGCTCTGAGCGCCAGCGGGGCACGGCCAGGGCCCTACGGGCTTTAGGGCTGTGAGCCCAGCACCTGGCACAGGTCTAGTGCCCAGTGGGTGCTCGGTAAATGGCATCTAAATGAGTGAGAGGGAGTTGCTCGACTGTTTTGAAAACGCTCTGGTATGAAGGATGTTCACAATGACTTCATATAAGAAAACACACTGCCCTTATATTTCCTCAGAAAACTGGATATAAGGATTTTTTAGGGGCGATCAAGTTTTTAAAGCTACTTTATTTTGTTGTCCTTCTAAGAAATAATAAACTAATGCAGCCCTAACATTGAAGTTATTCTGAAAAACAAAATAATAGCCACTGCCAAAGACAGTAGAGGCGTCCAATGGAAGGTCCCGTTGCCTTCGACACTCTTTTTGCACCACATTTTTAGAAAACCAAATCTGTCTTCTTCAATCACATCCTTTGGAGCCATCTCAGACGGCTCTGCGGAGTAGTCAAAGGCAAGCAGGAGCCAGGAGTGTTTGACCCCAGCGCCCTTCACCCTACAGCCATCTCCCAGCAGTCACTCAGTCGCCCTGGGCCAGTGTTCATTCCTTTGTGTACATATAGCCCACATTCCGAGTGGCTAAAAGGAGAAATGAATACTAAGAGAAAGAAGATTCATTACCCAGCAAAATACCTCAAATAGAGATTAAATTTAAATCTTTGCTGGAAATGCTCTAAGAAAGGCAGCCTCAGAAAAGTAAAAGCAATCAATGATGTGCACCAGTGTGAGCACAATACTAGGTGGAGAACTGAAAATTCAAAATTCTTTAGACCAGTGTTTCTCTAACTGAAGGACGCAAGCTATTAATGGTTGATAAATTAATGTAGCAGTTCGTGACTAGTATTCACAACAAAGTCCAGAATAACCTGTACCAGAGAATACTGTACACAGCGAGGGGAGCGTCTGTGAAGTCTGTCCCGGCTGTCTGCGGGAGCGCTGGGCCCAGCGCAGGACGCATGTCTCTCAGTGGGAGAGGGGAGATGACAGGCTTGAACAACACGCTCTGGTGCTTAAGTTTCCAAAAGAGGCACTGGAAGAGAACCCAATCCCTCCCCTTGGGCTCTCGCCCCTCCTAGGAAGGAACCACTCAAAAGGGACCTTTAGAACCGGAAGGAGAGTCTTAAGAGATGCCACTTGGTGTGAGATCTGCCTCAGAACAGCTCTGGCCTTGCAGCTTCTGTCTGAATGACCAGGTCCTGGCAAGCTCAGTAGCTTTCAAAGTATCCCATGCTACGGATGGACAATTCTGACTGGGGGAAAACTCCTTCTTACACTAAATGGAAGTCCACCTCCCTGCAGATGTCTCCAAGGGCTCCCGAACTGCAGCTTAAGGACCACCCTGGACACGTGCTGGCCGGTCAATCTGAGGCCGCGGCGAGTATAAAAGGCAGTGTGGGGGGAAAGCCCTGCGCGGGAGCAAGCTCTCGGCAGGCACTCAGTGAGTAGTTATCCTCATCCTTAGGAGTCCTTCGAACAACTGGAAACATCTCTCACATCACCTCAGACCCCTTTTCTAAGCCAAGCATCCTCCAGACATCAAATGATTAAATTTTCAGACCCTTTTATATTGAGATGTGCTCATCTGTCAATGTTCCTCTTAAGAAGAGCCCCCCACCCGCCCCAAACGGAATAATTCAGAAATAATGAGTAGAGAGTAAAACAGACACATCGTTTCTTTTCATTGGTGTACAAGGTTCTGCTACTACACTTAAGAGGAGGACAGCAAATCAGGAATACTGGTGGGGCAACCAAAGCCTACTGGCCTGCTGCAAGCAGCCAGGGCTTTCTGAGCTTGGGCAGTGCTTTAGGAACATTTGTTCAGCTATTTCATCACATTAACCATATCAGGGTCATTTCCTCCTGCCAAGATCATTTTGAGTCTTGAATGCTTGGGCTATACTTCTCTGCAAATCTTAGGACATGATTTCTATGAATCAGAATCTAGGACCTAGAAAAGGGCTTTAGGGGACCCCTAGTCAAACTTCAAATTCAATTTAAAATCTCTCCTACAGGCTGGGCGCGGTTGCTCACGCCTGTAATCCCAGCACTCTGGGAGGCCGAGGCAGGAGGATCGCTCGAGGTCAGGAGTTCGAGACCAGCCTGAGCAAGAGTGAGACCCCCGTCTCTACTGTAAATAGAAAAATTAGCTGGGTGTGGTATGCGCCTTATAGCCCCAGTTACTCAGAAGGCTGAGGCAGGAGGATCGCTTGAGCCCAGGAGTTTGAGGTTGCTGTGAGCTACACTGACGCCACGGCACTCTAGCCTGGGAAACAGTGAGACTCTGTCTCAAAAAACTCTCCTACATCATTCACATATTTGTTCCTCGAATAATGAAAATATTTATTTTTCTTATATTGAAGGAAAATTAGTGACACAAATATAAACTGGTAAATGTTGGGATTCCACAAGGCTTGTATAAATAACAAAGTAAAGCAAAAATCCTCCTTTGGGAACTGAAGTCCAATAACGTTGCTCACGTGGGTACTAAGAAATAGAGGTGTGAGAAACTAATACATAAATACATTTACCTTGCATTTACTTGCTTCTTTGTCTGACTACCATCTGTTTATATCTTCAAAGTCTTAAATTCATCAGATTTGTTTATAGTGTTAAAAAATTTAATGCACAATTAGTCACAGTTGAGCATTTTAAATAAATAGTATTTCATCATAACAGAAGGGCAGCGACTACAAACACATGGACCTTTGCTGGACATTTGACCAAAGTCGGTAGTGTCAGGACCTTGATAAGTGCATGGTGAGCAGGGGAAGGACAGGGGGTTGGGGGGTTGCACCACTTGCTGGCCACTCTTGTGCAGTCAGCAAGCTACCCACTGCAGGGGGAACCTGGACTACTTGGGTCCCACATGCCTGCCTTTGCATCTTGCCTGGAGGGCTTCATGAGTGACTAGACTGGGTCAATGACTTGCTGAAATTGTACTGTACAAGATCAGCGACCAGCAACACTGTCAGAAAAGTAAACTATTCCAGTAGGCATAAGTGTAAAGTTCACCATCAATTTTCAATAATTAAAATGCCAAAAGATGGAATCTGCTTATATTATATTTGAGACGATCTTTCAAATGGATGAGGTTACCCAGAAAACTAAACCAGGGCAATTAAAATGAAAAAAAAAAAAAGATCTCATTTTGGCTATAAGCTTCTTGGTAGATAAAGGCAAAAAGAGAAATAAGATAGATTTCAAAAAATTCATTAATGAAGAATAATTGCAAATTTATTTGCTAAAATAAAACTTTTCTCTGGAACAAAAATCACATAGGAATTTTTCATCAATATATATATATTTTTTTGAGACAGAGTCTCACTCTGTTGCCCGGGCTAGAGTGAGTGCTGTGGCGTCAGCCTAGCTCACAGCAACCTCAAACTCCTGGGCTCAAGCGATCCTCCTGCCTCAGCCTCCCAAGTAGCTGGGACTACAGGCATGCGCCACCATGCCCGGCTAATTTTTTCTATATATATTTTTAGCTGCCCATATAATTTCTTTCTATTTTTAGTAGAGATGGGGTCTCACTCTTGCTCAGGCTGGTCTCGAACTCCTGACCTCGAGCGATCCTCCCACCTCGGCCTCCCAGAGCGCTAGGATTACAGGCGTGAGCCACCGCGCCCGGCCTCATCAATATTTTTGAGAGACATTGGGTAAGAGTGATTATTAACTTTTCTATTATCCCCCACAATAAAAATGGCCTTAAAAAAACTAAATAATTCTTGCTTATTGTTAAAAAAAAATCAACACACACAAAAGCATACATTGAAAAGGAAAACATCACCCCAAATTCTAATGTTAGACAATCACCATTAATATTTTGGTGACCACCCTTTCATGAATTCCTGTGTGTGTATACGTACACACATCCACACACATACACACTCTCTCTCTCAATTTCTCTCTCTAAATGGGGTCATGAATATTGTCCTTCAGAGTGGTTTCGACAGAAGGCACAGAAATCCTATCTGAATGAACAACTGCAAAAGCAACCCTCTACAAGGCTAATGGGGAAGGGCTGGACTAAGCCATGGAGCTCAGACCCATGACTTGGCTCTGAATCACACAGGCACACATGTATGGACTGGAAATGTCATGGCCCAGGCACTCTGCTTTGCAGCAGGCAACATGTTTACTGAGCATTCTCCAAGATAGCTGATGCGTGGACTGAGCATCTGGCAGATTCTGAGTGGCAGCCAGGTGGCTATTAAATTACTCACTAATTCTCTAAAAGTTCAGCATGTCACTATCTGCTTGCGTAGGTCATTACTCATCTGTGAAGTTTCTAAGTGAGCTTGAATCCCAGCCCAGCCTGGTGGGTCAGCACGGCAGTGAGCAAGAGTGGTGGCGGCAGGGGATGGTTATTCCCTCCTGACTTGGGGTCTGAACCATCGGCACTCACAGAGTTGCCTATGGCTCTATGTCCTATTTCATGAAAGAAATTAAATTCATTTGTCAAATGATAAAGACTGATGGCCATCTTGTTCACAGAACTTTGACAGAATCTCAGCAGCATCAGTTTGGCTAACATTTATTGAGCACTTATTATGTACCAGGCACTGTGCTAAGCACTTTATATGCTAATGCTCACAACACTACCAGTATGGTGGTAGCCCTACCATTATCTCCGTTTTATGGATGACTGAAGGGAGCGTCAGATAAATGTAACTGTCCAGGTCCCACAACTGAAAAATGGCGGAGATGGGAGTCCAATCCAGGTGTGCCTGACCCTCGAATCTGAGTCATTAACACTGTGCTGAGTTGAAGAGAAACTGCGTCGGGTGGCCCAGCAGAAGCAGCTGGTGGTCCACCCACTGGACGAGACCACGCAGCTGAAGGCTGGAGAACGCCAGCGGGCCGTGACCCACCTACCGCCCTGTGTGTAACGGGTCACTCTTGCAAGTCTCTGGCCAACAGATCAGGTTAGATGCATTAAGATCATGTCCCTAGGTGGTAATTTGCCCAGTGTTTCTACAGCTGGACAACGGCAGTCAATGAAATCAACTGCGTGAGCTTGTCTGGCTACGATTCACCAGGTAAAATGTCAGGACCTAACTGAACATGGAGAGCACATGAGTCCCACCAGTGCCAATTTAGGGTCAAATTTAGGCAGTGACCCAGGGTTCCTTTCATCTTTAACTAGTTTTCATGAATACTAGTAAAAGAAAGGACTGAAAAATATCCTGTAGTAAATGCCCCCAATTTAAAATAAAACAAAAACAAAAAACTTTTTCTACATCTTATACCCGTGGAAAGCTACTCTTGGAAAATCACTGCATCAAAATGGACCTTAACAGTCATTTAGCCCAATTTTCCACCCTCTGGAAAGCACGACACCCACCTCTGCCTGCATTCCTAGCCCCGGGCACTCCCCCTGTAAGTGGCCTCCCTGACAGATGTTCTTCCTTTTACTTAGGTGAAGCTTGCCTTCCTGTAGCCTCCCTTCAGTCCTCATTTTGTCCTTTGGAGATGGAGTTTATAATTATTTTCTCTGTCCCCCAACAGTCTTCCTAATATTTGGCAACAGCAGGTCTTCCTGATGGCTTCTTTCCTGTGGGCTAAACACCCAAGGCACTGTGCCTTGACCACAGCAAGGCTGCCTGGGTTCCACCAAAAGCTGACCATGGAAGACTCGAGCTAAGGTCTGATGAGCACAAGTGAAGTGGGGCTGTCCCTGTCAATGAGGAGGACACTGACATTCTTTACACACAAAGACTACACTGGCTCCCTTAGCATTTGTACAACATTGTTGATTCATTCTAAGCTTGTGGTTAATGAAAACCTTTAGATCTTTTCTCAAATGAGCTGTTTCTGTGGAACAAGGTGAACTCCCAATCTGTGTAACTGACTGAAAATAAACGTTCACGAAATAAATTATTTTGCTAGATGTGATCCTATCAGGATCAGTATGAAACTGGGGGAACCCAATTCTCACTACCTTCATGAAAATCACTGAACGTGTTTTCTTGGGATCATCTGGCACATGCAATCCAACAAACAATTCGTTACTTACTCATTAGCATTCAAGCTAGCTGTGGCTCTGATGATCATGTAGCAGAGCGTGAGCGCACTGAGGAGGCCAAAGCTGGCAATAATAAACCATTCTTCTGTTGACAAAGGAAAGGGAGGAAATCACTCTGGGGAGAAGGTTTAAGTCAAATCGATGTCAACATTTCCCTCAAATGCAACGAAGCAGACGTCAACGGAGGCGTAAGCCAAGACTGGCCCAAGGAAGTGCAGCAGGAGGAGGTTTGCCAGAGAGTTACTAACTGGAGGAGGTTAGTGGACGTACTGATGAAAGCTGCAAGGGAGAAAGGAAAGCACGGCCCAACCACTGCTTCCAGTTTAGGTGCTGAGGTCTGCGAGTGTGGCCACCCAGAAGTGTGCAGTAAAAGTATGTATGTGAAGTTTCACGTGGACATAGATTGTTTTCATTGTTAATTTAAATGACAGTAAAGTAGACTAACCATACATGTAACCTTCTTTCCTTCTTCATATTGTCATTTCTGCATGGTTCTATCATTCTTTCTTAGAAAAGTCTCAGAAATATGGAGCAGTGGTTCTCCAAGGTTCTTTAGGTGCATTCATGGCTACGTTCTTCTCTCTCATGCAAGGGTTTACTTGTGATATTTACATAAAAAGGACGTCTTGCTGGTGTCCACCCCTCACGACCTAACTGCTGGGAAGCAGCACTGGTTGCTCTGGCTTTGATAAGCAGGAGGAGGAAGGACAAGGTGCTTGGGCCACCAGAATTGAGAACCTCTGGCACATGGAACTCCATGGGTTTTTTGTCTAGTCTGTCTGTACACCTGTCTGTCTGTCTCTCCTTCCAGATATTCTTCCTTAACTTTTCAGAGACTGTATGGCCGGTATTGTCAAGGTTACACTTTAAAAACAGTATTTATTGAGAACCTCAAAAATAATCTCAGAACCAATCTGACTTCCTAAAAAAAGTCTTAACTATAAAATATTCCTTAGCATATAGAGTGGCTAGGGCTGGTTTAACAAAGCATTACACAGCAAAATTACTTATATATCTGCAAGAAGGTGGAGAAAATAAATTATTTACACATGGAATGCCAAATGTTTATATGCAAAAGCTGTGTGTAACCTATGTTTCTTAACCTGGGTCCCCTAAATCCTAACACTGCACACAAAATTATGTGTGCACAGGCATTTTTTCTAGGAAAAGGTTATTATACTTCTATGACATTTTAAAGGTAATACCTTCCAAAGGCCAAGAGGAGCTGCCCGCAGAGCTCCAGGATGCTGAGTTTCTTCTATGAGCATTTCTCCGCCCACCTTGTTTATATTATTAAAATGCTTAGTAAACTCTTTCTTTTTATATAACAGCACAGTCACTGCCTCTTAGATTACACATTTCCTCATCAATAGATTGAAGCTTTTTATTTTTATTTTTATTTTTTTTGAGACAGAGTCTCGCTCTGTTGCCCAGGCTAGAATGCCATGGCATCAGCCCAGCTCACAGCAACCTCAAACTCCTGGGCTCAAGCAATTTTCCTGCCTCGGCCTCCTGGGTAGCTGGGACTACAGGCATATGCCACCATGCCCGGCTAATTTTTTCTGTATATTTTTTAGTTGTCCATATAATTTCTTTCTATTTTTAGTATAGACGGGGTCTCACTCTTGCTCAGGCTGGTCTCGAACTCCTGACCTCAAGCGATCCTCCCGCCTCGGCCTCCCAGAGTGCTAGGATTACAGGCGTGAGCCACCACTCCCAGCCGATTGAAACTTTTTACATAATCAAAATGAACATTCAAGAATACATGTGAAATCTACCATTTTTACCTGTAATATTTTAAGTTAGGGGAAAGGTATACTGGCATTTAAAAAAAAATCAGAAAATGAGTGGTCATCAACATCAAGGAACTGAACACAGGATTCTTCCTTTCTTTCTTCTTAGGAACTTTTATACATGATATGCAGACTAACCTTCAGAACTTCAATTATGTCTGTTTCCAAATTTTGAATATATCATCCCATATTTGCATGTCTTTTTTTGTATGTGTAATTTCAGTTTTAAAAACTCGTAACCAAAATGAAGTGACCACCACCACAGTAATTCCCAATGTGCCCAGAGGCATTTTAGCAGCTGGGGCCTTGTCACCTCCGACCCCCCAGCGCCTCCTCTTAGCACAGTGCCTTGCACACAGCAGGTGCTGGTCAAACGCACTGTGGTTGTTGCAGTGCTACAGGACCTCGCAGGGAAAAGCAGAGAGGTAGCTTTGGTGTAGTTTAATCATATCAATTTTATTTATTAACATTACATGTAAATTATGACAAATGTGATTAATTTGGTGTATGAAGTAATATTTTTTATCATCAAAACATAAGACTTTGGAAGGACATTTCTGTATAACATATAATGGGATCAGTACTTAATGTAGTAACTAGTAGGTGCTCAATAAATGTCTGATCAATGAAGGGTGTAAAATAACTCATTAATAAATAGCTTTTGTCTCCTTTATGATTACTGGATCAATTTATAAAAAAAAATCTAAACCATAAAACCTAAATACCAAAGTATGAAAACCATGAAATGCTGCTAAATCATCGAGAAATGGTAAGAAGTGAGCCAAACTATATTCAAAGAATAGTTCTACCTATTTCATGACTGAATGAAGACTCTGAGTTTAGACAGATGATAGAATAAAACTTGGGAAATCGCTTCCCAATAATAATTCCTAGCTGGTTACAAACATGAATCCTTCAATTGAACAGACTGCACGAATCTTAACGTGGGAAGTGAAACACTGGCAACAGCTCTTCTCCGGCTCACTGACACCCGGGCTGAGCGGGGTCCCACGGCCTCAGGGCTGAGCTCTAGGCAAAGCGGCAGCGTGTACGGGAAAGGCAGTGCCACGCGGCAACGAGGAAGGACGGGGAGGGGTTGTTAGGTGAGGGTAGCACGTAGACAATGGAACTGAAGAGAAGAGCTGCTCGCTTCGGGGTGAAAAGTCTACAATGCCCACGCGCACCGTCCGCCCATGCACACACCAGCCCACGGGCACCGTCAGCCCACGCACACCAGCCCATGCGCACCGTCCGCCCACGAGCACCATCCCCGCGCACACCGTCCACCCACGCACACACTGTCAACCCAGGCACACCGCACGCACTCCGGCACTGCCATCAAAACCTCCGAGGCTCCTTTCTGCTTGTCACCAGTTCAACAAGCAAGACGACCGTAACTAGCCCAGAGCACTGTCTGAGGCAGATTATCTTTTGGCTTTTCTCCCACCCTGTGTACAATTATACCAAAGTTAAGTACCAAGAGATCAAACTTCCATAAAAAGTGTAAAATAAAGTGAGCAACAGACAGTTTCAGCTGTTCCTAGAGAAGTGAATTTTTAGGTTCAAATTCTAGACTAGTTTTTTTATTAAGCTGCCTGCAGTCTGGGAGAAGAAGAGTGCCAGTGGTCAGTCACGCGACATCCCTGGACGCTGCTGACGGCCTAGGTCACGCTCCATCGTCTCCCTTTAAGACGCCTGTTTGCAATGCAATGATTTCAAAACGAGGTTCATAAAACAGCAACGAAGACAAACCTCTGAACTACTCCTCAAATGCAGTTATTCCTATTATTTACACACAAATACACAAAGCTCCCTATTATAAAGAAAGTTTCGTTATTCCAGATATCTGTTTTAACAAAAGTACACGTTTCTTTCTTGGGTACAAATTGAGTCGCTGGCCCAGGTGACAGCCTTGACTCTCCTCTCAGCAGTCCCCAAGTGCCCAGTTCAAGCAGCAGTGCCACCCTGGGCCTGAGCAAAGGGTCCGCACTTACTTGTTACTGCGATGTTGATCTCTCCTGTCCTAGGAGTGAG
Organism: Varecia variegata; assembly: GCA_028533085.1. Classification (NCBI taxonomy): domain Eukaryota; kingdom Metazoa; phylum Chordata; class Mammalia; order Primates; family Lemuridae; genus Varecia; species Varecia variegata. Next base: position 50,227,433 of record CM052443.1, read on the forward strand.
CTCCCCATCCTGAGGAAGAGGCGATATCCCCGAAGTTCGAAGTGGCTCAAGGCCAAGAGAGCTGTCACTGCTGAGGTCACCTAGGGCTGACCTCCGGTTAACTGCCTGGGTTCTGGTGAGCCTTTCCATATCAAACGCTACGTTGTCGGTACATGGCATATTTGGCTGCAAAATATTTCCAGGTTAAAAATAGCTGTAAGAATAACAAATCTGTTTATAAAATTCTTAAATGTTTGACACCCCACTGCAAAGACTTCACCAAGTTTTTCCCATGTGATTTCCTCTCATTTCTCTGCCATCTACCTATACTTTCTACTCTCACCCAAGAGTTTTTCTTCAAAAGAAAACAGGCGATCTCTTTCCAAATATGGCACAAAGAAAAACCAAAATCCACTGCAGATCTGAGAAAAGTGGCCACTGCATCTTTATAAAGAAATGACAACCTTTTGTGGACATGGCACACAGGCAGAGGGAGTCATGATCATAATTATGAAGCTGACAAACATTCAGTTTAAAATACAGTAAACTATTACTTTGGTTAGTGTTAGATGTTGACGCTGAGGGACAGCAGGAAACACAAAATACCATTTCATCCTGCTAACTTCTCTGTAGTGCCCACTTATCTGGTAGTCAGTTTTTAATACCTTCTACCTTTAAACACAAGGAAAGCACACAACCAAGAGTAGATCAAACTAAGAAAACCACCTGTTTCAAAAGCTAAGCACCTAATCCTGAAGGAGAGATACAGAGCTGGTTGGGGTCAAAGTCTACCAATTAAAAAGTGAGCATAAAATTCTTGTGGTTTAACAATGTGGATACTTGGTTTCCCTAGCAACCTTCAGTTCTAGGCACATCACAGACAGCGTGCGAGAAGCAGGGCTGGGAAGGGTGGCTGGGAGTTGATACAGAGAGAAGCAACAGGCAACCAAACCCAGAGCCAGTGGCTTCCGGGGCAAAAGGAATGTTTCAGAGCACCTCAACGTCTTATTAAAAGAAAAAATTACAGCACAGCGTAATAACTGATGCTTATAATAATGCCTACTTAGAAGAGATTTATTATGTTTATTATATTTAAGGAACCATGATAGCTTGTAATACATTTTAGAAGAATTTTCATTAAAACCCAAGAAGGCTGGAGGCGTGAAGAGAGGTGTGTGAATACTTTCCCAGGGCACATTCCATGCCAGGCAGTAAGGCAGCTGCCCTCTGTTAAACCAGTCTCAAGTGAGGGTGACTGTGTCCCCAGGGGACATCTGGCAGCATATGGAGACATCTGTGACTGCCGAGACTTGGGTGTCATTTTACTGGCACTGAGCAGCAGAGGCTCGGGAAGCTGCTGAGCAGCCCCCAAAGCTGGGGCAGAGCCACAAGAAACGACCTAGTCCGCAGCGTCAGGCATGCTCGGCCCTTTGGGAACCTGTGTGTTAAATACAACTGAGGCGCTCTCTGGAGAGAGGACAGACAGAGCATCGGAGCCCACTGCAACACACTTCAACTGTGATTTGACAGTACACTGAAAATAGGACTACTTAGATCTTCTTTGGGCTGCAAAGCTAAAATGAGAAGCTCATATGTTGGTACGAACTAAACTTTTTGTTCTATAAGGAGATTATTCATTTGTTCTTTTTTGAGACCAGAAAGTATTCTATTTTCCTATAAAAAGCAAAATCCTGGGTATATACTTGTCTTAAACAAGGAAAAAAGTCTCCCAGTCATGTTAGTCAGCACTGACTCGGCTGCCACAGCTGAACTCCATGTCGCGTAACTGGCCAGAGTCCGCACCAGGCTGGTGGGACTTCTCCCAGGGCTTTGGTCACCACCCACCTTCAAACTGCTTGCCACTTACCAACACCCACAAGACCAAAGTAAAACTTAAAGGGAAGGAACTTACGTAAGTGATGACATAATTTTACATTATGCCAAATGTAGAAAGTATTACTAGTGGACCAGAGTCAATATAGTCTAGATTCTATTTTTTTTTTAATATTAAAGTGAAGGAAAATCATGTCCTCCTCTCTACATCAGTTCTTATTCCACACCCACCACCCGAGAGTAGCACATTATAAAGGTGGACTAATAGAGTTATTTATCTTCTTTTCCAGGAGCTCCCTGAAATGGGTTAGAGTGGGACTTTGAAGTAGCCTAGAAGAAAGGCACTGTTGGACTAACAAGATTACATGACAAAGCAAGTCAGTGCTTTTCTTGTGAGAGGAATCATGCCTCCTATTACCCCAAATGTGTTCTGTTATGTTACACTTAGATATACTACTACATAAACGTAGTAACAAAAGAGAAAACATACCACAATTCCCAGGGCCTTCAATATATTAAGTTTGCACATAGGACAGGTACAATGTTCACTAAGCCAGGGATCTACGCAGGATTTGTGGAAAACATGCCTATAAAATAATGGAGAACTATGTTACAAATTGTATACTGAAAAGCCATTAGGTCAAATGGAAAGAAATGGAATTTTAATTAGTCTGTTTTTCCCCGTTTCAAGATATATTTGCAAGTCCCAAGAGACAAATATTGAGGATTTATTAAAATATAACTTGAAGAAAACCTCCTGAACCAAACTCACATTATCAATGGCACTGTGTAATGAGAGCTGGTAAGTAGGATTTGGCTGTTTAAATTCTTTATTTCACCAAATTCCAAAAAAGACTCGAGGAAACTGAGAAAATTTATTAAGAATGAAGGTAATTATACCTTATAAATCAGTTATGTTTTCTATAATAGCATAGAAAAATAGAATTTCAAAAAAAATATTAAATGAGGGTTATGTCAAGAGTTCCCTGCATAATTACCTATTAATTTTACGAACCACTCCCCCCACTTTTTTTTGAGACAGGATCTTGCTCTGTTGCCCAGGCTGGAATACAGTGGTGCGATCATAGCTCACTACAGCCTCGAACTCCTGGGCTCAAGCAATCCTCCCACCTCAGCCTCCTGAGTAGCTGGGACTACAGGTGTGTCACTGTGCCTGGCTAATTTTTGTAGAGGTAGGGTCTTGCTATGTGGCCCAGGCTAGTCTCAAACTCCTAGCCTCAAGCAATCCTCCTGCCTCAGCCTCCCAAAGTGCTAGCATTATAGGAGTGAGCTACCCCACCAAGCAGAAACCCTGTTTAAATGCCATTTAAAACATTAAAAAAAAAAAACTTCTAAGCAACCTATGTTGAATGTTTGTAAGTTACAGGGCAGTTGGAACTATTTAAGGGGTGAACTATGCCTAGAATCAAATGATACTTAGCTAGCAATTTTCAGCTGAAATGTTGCAGGGGGAAGATGGGTGATTTACTCTCTTACTCAGGAAAGCAGAAAGTCACATCCTCATGACTGGAAATAAGTCAGTCATGGAGGCTTTTGCATTCTAAAAAGAAGGAAAACTTAGCCCTTTGGAAAGAAGAAAAGACTTTGAGGGAGCTTGAGCTTTCAGAAGATGTAATGAAGCCTGACCAGAGCCCTGGAGTCCTGGCAGAACAGGGAAAGGGTGGGTGCCAGGACAGACACTCAGGGCAGCTTTGGAAGAAACACTATCATCTGTGTTTGGGATAAAAGAAATTTTGAGAATGATACAAAATGGAAGCCTTTAAAACTTTGTTAATTTATAAATTTAATATTTATAGCTGTTTAGAAATGCAGTTTTGATTAAAAAAGAGGTCTAGAAAACTGTTTTTACTGAGATTCGGAATAAGCATTCATGCTCACACCTTCAGCCTGAAGGTGCACACCCACCCACCTATCACCACTCGATGGCTGTATACTCATTTCTTTGGGCATGAGAAGATGCTGAAGAATGAATTTATCGATCTAGTTTTAAACTTAGTGGTAATGCAATTAACCAGAACCATCATCCCTGCTGCCTTTTATATAAACCGTTAAGGTTTTTACTCGAGGAGTGGAATCCCACCGATCTGTAGGGAGATCTAAACTAGCTTAGTATGCAAACAGCATTACGTCCCCTTCCTGTGACCTGCCGCCACACGTGTGAATGCTCTGAGAGTGGGATGCAGGGCTGCTCACTGCCGGACACAATCTGCAGCTGAGGGGTGGCCGTGGAGCCAGTGCCTACTGTGCAGCAGAAGCCAACTGTGCTGACGCTGGCTGTGGTCTGGCAGACTAGCACAAGGCCTCCTAACCATTTTGGGGGACACAGACCCCTTGAGATCTGAAATAAATTATAGGACTTCCCCCTAAAAAGTCACAAGGATGCATCTGCTGAATACCTTGCATCTATTTTAATGAGGCCTATGGAACCCATGGTTTTGGTCAGTCCTGGGTAGGGGCGGAGTGGCTGGGAAGGTGCTCAGGTCAGCTCTCTGGGGAGGGGGGATGGGATCTGGCTGGCTGACAGGCGGCAGAAGGGGTGAGGTTCTGTGACCCCTGGCCAGGGTGCACGGGTGCAGGAGTGGGATAGCAGGGGTGGCCTGGGGGTGGACCAGGGTTTGGCTCTGGTGCTCCCTACTCAGGCCAGTGTCTTTGCTTTTCCCTTTTCTTGTCCTGCCTTTCTTTTCTTACTTGTTATTCAGAAAGAACAAAATGATTTGATCTCCATATTTAACTTTTAAAGCTACATGAGTTGAGTATTCTCTGTCTCTTTACTCTTATATTAGTTATAAATGGATTTTTCTTATATTGGGGATCCTGAGTAACTGGTTGATCTAAAGAAAAAGCACCTGCCCTCTGTTTTACTACATAATTACAGTTACTCCTCTATTCTGTGGGGTACTGTAATGAAAAACCACAAAGACTAACTGGTTTTCTGGGGACAAATTTAGAAAGCCTCCCTTCCTTAGCTAACTTAAAAATCTGAAATATTTTCTCTCTTTAAAAAACATTTTCCTTTTGGCTCCCTGTCCACCTCATCACTTCCTCACCGCCAGCCCACGAACACCCTCCATCCTCCCTGAGTCTTCTTCTGATGACCTACCGATCTTCCCAGCGCCCTACTCCTCTACCTCTCGTGCCTCTTGCCCGCAGCACAGCCCTCGCTCTAGAAACAAACTGCGGACTGCTGTCTGCCCCCTGGCCGACACGACCCTCCTCTCCAGCCTGCCGCTGACATGCCGTGAGCAGCTGCCCTGGAAGTGGTGCCTTCTCTTCTTCCTCACCCCTTCTCTTCTTCCTCACCCCTTCTCTAACCCAACTGCTTCTGTCTCCTCAGTGCTGCGGTTCCACAGAACTCATTGGCCCTCCCTTCCTTCTAGCAAAGCTCTGCTGCTACAGCCGCACGAGGCTGGACAAGCCACGTCTCTGACCCTGGGCTGTCTCAGCCAGAAGATGGCAGGCAGGGAGGAGAGGGGAAGGTGTGCTCGAGTGGCCTCAGGAGGTGTCTGGAGCGAAAATGAAAAATTCTATGTGGAACACGTAGGAAGTGCCAAGGACTGTGCAAACAAAAGGTATTAATGGCAGAACACGTGTTTCCCACAGGCCCCGGTGAGTGGTCAGAACGCCCGCACACCCAGCGGCGGCCTTCTCATCAGCTGGAAGGCGGCACCGGTGAGGTAAGACCTTCAAAAGAAGCCCCTCTCCACTCAAGTAATAAAAATGCACATGGAAGCAGAAAAAGGCCAGCACAGTGGGGGCTGGGTGGTGTACTGGGATGGAAAGCAAACAATGGACTGAGCAACAGTGAAACATGAAAAGGACAAGCATATGAGAGCTTCAGTGAAAAAGTCCTTTATTCCTCTAAGAAATACTTTGGGATACAGAATGTGAAACGTATAGAACCTCCCAACAACACTGAAATGCAGCGCCCTCCCCTCCCTGCTTCCCACCCACGCCGCACACTAGAGCGCACAGCGCTGGGGTGGGGTGAGCACGCTACACTGGAGCGAGTTGTTTTCACAGCTCTGCAGCCTCTCGGTGCCGTGTAAGAACCTGGCAAACATAAAAGGACCCAGGATTATTAAAGGTCAGAGACAAGAACCCTTTCCCGCTAGCTGGCTGGCATGGTGTCAACAGGCCCCTCTGCAGCGGGGTGGCCGCAGGACACCTCAGCAGCTGGCAGCCTGACCCTTTTGGCTCCCAAAGTGGCATCTGAAACCTACATCTATCCAAGCCGCTGCACTCTGCTTCTGAAAACAGATTGTACACTACTAAAAAACTTTGTGGTTAGCCTTTAAATAAAAGAGGCCTAAATAAGGTGACAGATTTTCAGCCTCTAAGACATGCTGGAGAACATCCACAGGATGATCAGCTATAATCAGCGGACATGAGGAGGAGCCCAGAGCAATGCCAACCGCCATCTGTCCACAGTAAGCTAATGCGACAGGACGAAAAGGAAAGGTCATGTGACAAAAAGCAGCAATCCTCAATGGGGCTGACAGCTATAGATAGAAAGTCCTAGTTTGGCTTGTTAAAAAGTAAGGACAGACAGACACAAAGGCACCTGGGCCTGTCTTCCTCCTTTGCTGAGGTGAAGGAGAGGCAGTGGGTGCAGATCCTTTCCAAGGGCTGCTGTGATGGGGAGAGGTTACAAGGAGGTTTTAGGAGGGTGACAGGTTTGAAGCAAGTTTTAAAAAAATAGGAAATGCTTGAGTGTGATTACATGCCAATGGGTGCAGACCAAAGGAACATCTGGAAGGAGCAGACACCCAAGAGGACAAGGTCCCTGGGAAAGGGAAAGAGCAGTATCAGCCCAGGGCAGGCCACCCACCCAGACAGGAAGGCCTGGTGGGCGCAGAGGCAGGCATGCATGAGGGCCTGGGGTCAGGAAGCTGAGGGAATCATGACCATTATTTTCTCTGGGAAGTCTTAGAGACAGGGTCTCGCTCTGTCACTCAGGCTGGAGTACAGTGATTATAGCTCACTGCAGCCTCGAACTCCTGGCCTCAAGTTATCAGAGTGCTAGGAGGATTACAGGTGTGAGCCACTGCACCCGGCCTTCTCTGGGAAGTTACTGGTGAAGTTATCTGCTGTGAGAGAGGAATGAAGGAGTGAATTCAGGAGTTCAAGGAGAATGAATATACACCAGGAAATGCTGCTGTGCTGAACAGGGACAAGCAACCACGGCAAGGGAGAGCTCTGGGCAGCGCTGTGATGAGGGAGCAGAGCTGCTTAGCACTGGGAGATGTAGGAAGCCGTAATAGTTAACACCCAGGCTTGGTTTCAAAGACCATAGGGACAAAAGCAGAAGGAAGGGTACTTAAGGCAGAGGGAAGGCTACAGCAGCAGCACATGGTAAGTGCCAACGCGAAGGCATGTGAGTGGCACCCACTGGAAAGAGGCCTGAAGATGTGGAGTAAAGATACCTGTGCACAGCCATTCTCTAGGTCAGTGGTTCTCATCTGGAGATATTCTTGGTTGTCATAAATGTGTGTGTGTGTGTGTGTGCGGGGGGTGCTACTGGCACCCAGTGGGTAGAGGCCAAGGACACTGCCAAATATCCCACAATGCACAAGACAGACTCCCCCCTGCAAGCACCAAACAAAAAATTACCTGGTCTGAAATATCAATGGTGCCAAGGCTGAGAAACTCTGCTGTGGGTCAAAGGTTGTCACAAAATGTTGCTCAATGTGCAAAGTTAATTTTTACTACACGTGAGAAATATACTGTCATTATAATTTCAGTGAGGTGAAATGTTTTGCTGAGCAGGTTGAACACTGTAATTTAGACAAAGCCATAAATTGTTGAGATGTGAGATGTAGGAGTAACACATATCAGCTTGGCTCCAAAGCAACATGGAGAACGTGGACATATGGTCCAGTGAAATGAAGACCTAGTACTGAAATGGCCAAGTGAACAGTGCCCTAACTAGGGGTGCAAAGAAATTCCATTAAGTTTACAAAAAAATTCTAATATTCAAAAGCAGAGCACAAACACAAAGATTGAGAGCCACTTCTCTGGTGGTAGGTGCAGCCATGGAAAGGGTTAAAGCCAGTCAAGGCTCTGGACTGCAGGGGAGGGGACGCCTTGCAGCGTCAGAGTCACTCAGGAACTCACTACGACAAACACACCCAGGCTCCACTTAGGGTGTGCTTCTGAAAGCTCCCCCAGGACCCTGCTGCACAGTCAGGTTTGAAAAGCACTAGACTGAGTTAATAAAGAGAACTCAGAATGAAACTTTGGAAAAGCCAATGCATAAGAGACAGAATGGGAGCAAAGTTCTCAGAATAATCTACTCTAGGCTGAGGCCCCTGAGGAAGACATTCCCATTTTAGTAACAACCACGGATGGTGTTGGAGGCCTTTGTTCTTAGGCACCAGATGGTTCCAGGAGATCTTGGGCTGAAATAGGAAGACAGAATTTGGAAAGACTTAGCTTCTTCCTGGTCATTGCAGTGTCAAGGCAGGCAACACGCATCCTACTGGTCCTTTCCTGATCTGCACTGGTGCACGCATGTCCTACAGCCTCATGGTGGTAGACTGTAAGTGACTACGGGTGAAGAAACACTGGTCATTACCTAGTTTAATTTTCTACAGGACAGCTTACATCTAGTTTTATACATTTTCCTTTACACGTAAACCAAATGACCTGACTACCAGAAGCCTGGCTTTCTATTTCAGTATATGTAAGTCTTCTATGATTTTTTAACAAAACAGATTTTCCTAGACTCAAAATACGTAGATTATTTGTGAATAAGTAGAGTAAAACAGTAGCCTCATGGAGACAACTACTCACAATGACTGTGTTCATTCACATCTGTGCTATCAGTTCCGTGGATGTCTTTTAGAGGAGGAGAAGGAAAAGGAAAAGTCTTTGGTTTTAGGCTGCTCAGCAGCTGATTTCCTATTTTTCCAATCGACAGTCAGAATTGTGTATCTTAATGTTTCACATTCCCTAGCTTGGGATAGAATCATGGTAGAAATCAACATGCTTATAAAGAAAATTTGCTCTTTTTAGGACAACAAAGTACAGGTGAAATTCTCCTTTTGGAGGGAGGTCCCATATAGGAGCACTGACACTGAAGGCAGATCTTTATGTCTATTATTTCTGGCCTATGTGACCCTGGGACCCACTACTGGCTCACCATCCTTCACTCTATAACGAATGAGGAGAAAAGTAGCTTCTTAGGACCGCTGGGAGAATTACAGGAGGCAGTAAATGTAATCGGCACACAGCAGAGTACCTGACCTAGGGCAGGCATGAAGCAAATATCTGTCCTCTCACTTTGCATAATCCAGGTTCAGAAAAAGATTTAATCCAAGTCCTTCGAGTTGTAGTACCCTGAGCCAGGTGAGTCCTGTGGAGGTCTCGTGGGAAAGCCTAGTGATGGACTTGGATTTAAGATGGAGAGGAACAAGGAGCTGTTTTGAAACTCACATAAATCATAGAATAATGCTGGGTGCTTAAGGGCAGCCTGGGCAACATAGTGACACCCTACCTGTCTGTTAAAAAAAAAAGAAAGGAAAGAAAGAAATCACAGAATAAAAATTCTTGACCTTAATACTCTTAGGTTATGGTGTGCCTGGAGGCTGTGCCACATGTGTTTCTCGAAAAGGCTGTAAAGTCAGCTCTTGTGAAGGCAGCGCTGCTCCCTGCTGACCTTAGCCCCACTACGGGCAATGGGCAGCGGGCCCTGGCCTGCCAGAAAGCCATGGGGTAGGTGGCTCTCAAAAGCAAGTGAGACACCCACTCTGAAATGGAGATATACAAAGCACAATAATATTATTCTTTTTCAAAGAAAGAAAACTGACATACTTGCAGGGGAGAATTCGGACAACATCATTCTGCTTATAGCTCTCTATGCAGACTGCACAATGATCAAAGTCTGGGTCTGTTTCCTGCAACAAAAAGCAAAGGAACAACAATCACATGCTGAAAGTACATAAATGGTGGAGATACAATTCAGCTAAGAATTTTCCTGTAACAACTATGGTAAACAGTGGTTATAAAAGGAAAATTATTAAAAATAATTTAATATATTTTCATTTGCTTAACTATATCAACCCAAATTATATCCAAGCCAATCTATTTTGTTTTAAAATTATGTTGTAACAATCTCTACTAATTCTGTTTATGATATGTCTTCTGTTTATGGTAAGTCAGAATTCTAATCTTTCCAAGATTCCTAACAGGTATCCCCTTAGATTGTCACCATCTCCCTCTCTTCCCCTCCTTTCTACCACACTTCTCATTTATCTAAATGTTTTACAATCAGGATGCTCACTAATCACACCCCTAAGTGCAGACAGGAAGGTGGTGAGCCCCCAGCAGACTGCTATCCAGAGACCACCCCAAGTCTGGGAGCTCCTGTATCGGTCACAGACTTGGGGTAGAGACGAGTCACTGGCAAACTCCACGCTGGGTCTTTACTAACAGTCACGAAGCATCAGCCAGGTGTTTGGGCACCAGGTTAACTGATTTCCTTCCTCCTGGGGCAGAAGGGGTTCTGCCTGAGTGGTCAAAAAATGAAACATGCCAGGAACCTAAGCTAGGAAAGGTATGGCTATTTGCTGCGTCATTGCCACTTGGACTGAAACTCAGTGAACAACTCTTGGCAGGACCAGGAGGTACAAGCTAAGATGTATTGGCTTTAAAAATTAAAGGAAATATAGTTTTGGGTTGGCCTGGGGTACAAGTAAGATAGGTAGGTTAGATGAGCTCCAGGGAATTTCAAACTGATGTGACAGCTAAAGGCTACCAGGCCAAGGAAGTATTTATACTGGTTACTACTCTTCTGGGGTTAAAGTATAACTGTTTTGATTTTTTTTACTTTTCTTTTTCCTTAGTATATAATGAATTTCACTAAAAACGTCTTCACCTTCTAAAGCTGTGTCAAAGGCAACTAGATATGGTGATGTCAAGGCAATGGGAATAAAAATGGGTAAAGTCCAAGAGAGTAATAAAACTTAGGAAGACGAAGAATCATCTGAAATTATCCTTCCAGACAGAGTTCTCTGTGTAAATATTAGAGTTGGGCGTGGGGCAGGAGACAGTTTTGGTTTATGCCTTTCAAGATGTAATTTTTTCATTCTAGATAACCTTGAATACATTGAATATAGGGTTTAGCATTAAGGTGCCATTTTGTCCTTCTAGAGGAGAAGCAGTGCTCTGCCATAACTTGAGATCTGACTAGGGAACTCCAGTTAGAGGTCTCAGAAATAGCCTCTTGTCACTGCCTCCTTGATTTGGTCCCCTCAAGCCATCAGGCCCAACCCTGACAAACTGCTTAACCCACTGTAAAGAAAGCACCTTGTTAGGTGGATTCTCTCAAATGTAGGTCTTCAATTTTCCATTTAACTGGTGAAGAAACAAAACACAAAAGAGGCACAGTAAAGTCACAGGAAGTATAGGAAGAAAACACACATCTCCTGGCTATTTAACATACAAATTGCCCCATTAGAGTGCTTTGAAAAGGTATGCTAGGTTTTAGCAGAAGAAAACTCTGCAGAAGGGGCTGGGCGCAGTTGCTCACGCCTATCATCCTAGCACTCTGGGAGGCCGAGGCGGGAGGATCGCTCAAGGTCAGGAGCTCAAGACAGCCTGAGCAACAGTAAGATCGCGTCTCTACTAAAAATAGAAAGAAATT
>CM052443.1:50246808-50257674 GCA_028533085.1 Varecia variegata
TTTTTTTTTTTTTTGAGACAGAGTCTCACTCTGTTGCCTGGGCTAGAATGAGTGCCGTGGCGTCAGCCTCGCTCACAGCAACCTCAAACTCCTGGGCTCAAGCGATCCTCCTGCCTCAGCCTCCCGAGTAGCTGGGACTACAGGCATGCGCCACCATGCCCGGCTAATTTTTCTATATATATTTTTAGCTGTCCAGATCGTTTCTTTCTATTTTTAGTAGAGACGGGGTCTCGTTCTTGCTCAGGCTGGTCTCGAACTCCTGAGCTCAAACAATCCGCCCGCCTCGGCCTCCCAGAGTGCTAGGATTACAGGCGTGAGCCACGGCGCCCGGCCTCCCTTGAGTTTTTAATCCTTCCTTCAACATTTCCCATCACTTTGTGACAGGTGAAGCTCAGGCACAGGTGTGTGTGCATGCGTGTGTGCATGTGCGTGTGTATAATTTGGTCTCTTTCTTGAATTTGTTTAAAAGCCACTATTTTTTTCTCTTGGTTCTAATACTATTTGCATCCTACTGACTCTCAAATACTTAAGATGAAGAACAAATTCCTTTCATGAACATCACTTACCTTCACACCTAAACACCATGCCATTAAAGTAACTGTGTTTTCGAGATGTGGTCCATGAGGCAAGGGCATTAAATCTACCTTGGGTGCTTATCATTAAACAGTAATATAAAATGATAATGATATTTATAGTAACTAAGATTATTCAGTACACACCATGTGCTAGGTACTGTTCTAAGCCCTTCTACGTGTACTGACTCACATAACCTTCACAATCATTTTGAGAACGGAAATACATTATCCATATTTTACAGAAGAGACTGAAACACAGAGAGATTAAGTAATTTGTCCACATTGAAGGCTGGCAAGTAGGCTCCATCCAGACCTGCTGAACTAGGGAGTAGGGGTCCTTGGGAATTTGTAAATTTAACAAGTGCCCGCCCCCTAAAAAAGGAAAAAGAGCACCCACATGATTTCTGCATGTGCAAATCTGAGGCTCACTACACTAAGTATAAACTGCCAACCGCACTGTCCAGAGCATGTTTCTGTGACGCTCACCTACCCATTTTCTAACTTTCGCCTGTGCCCTGTTCCCTAGAGTCTTCAAGTTTCTACCCCATCACACACAGAATGTTAGAAATGACAAAACCATAAGGATGCATTATTTCATAAAGGAGAAAAACCAAGCCCCAGAGAAAGCTGAGGGGTCTGTCTGAAGTTAGTGAAAGTGCTGGGACCAGAACCCTAGGTCTCCTTTCTAGTCCAGTTCTTCTCCCACCATAAAATGCTTAAAAGGCTTCGTACATCATAAACTAGGAAAGGATTTGATAGTCAGGGGCCAGATTGTCTTACCTTACTTGGTCAAAGTTGATAATAGTATCAATTTGAACACTTCTATATTTGAATGCAAAGTGTCAAAATATTTGAATTGGTAGAAAATAACTTAAAACAACTCATATTGCTTAAGCTAATAGGAAAAAGTTGTTCAAAGCCAGATAGTGCACAGCATTTTGAGGACTGACAGGTCACTTTGATGAATCTTATCTCAGGTTTCTTCCTTCAGTAATGAGAACTCTCTGGTAGAAACTTATCAGTATAGAGTAGGATTTTCTTATTTTAAACACTTGTGAAATCCAGGTGCTGTGAATATAATTTTTCAATGATTTAAAGTGTATTGTAGTCTGCATCCTCGTTCATTCTCTCTCTCATAACTACCACCATTTTTTTCCTTTTTTTCCCCAAAAGAAGTGTCTGTAGCCCCCCCCCAACCTTTTTTTTTTTTTTTTTTTTTAGACAGAGTCTCACTCTGTTGCCTGGGCTAGAGTGCCGTGGCGTCAGCCTAGCTCACAGCAACCTCAAACTCCTGGGCTCAAGCGATCCTCCTGCCTTAGCCTCCTCAGTAGCTCTCAGTAGACTACAGACTCATGCCACCACACCTGGCTGATTTTTTCTATATTTTTTAGTAGAGACGGGGTCTCGCTCTTGCTCAGGCTGGTCTCGAACTCCTGACCTTGAGTGATCCACCCGCCTCGGCCTTCCAGAGTGCTAGGATTACAGGCGTGAGACACCGCGCCTGGCCCTTTAGCTCTTTTTCAAGGAACCATCTGCCTGTGCCCCTGACTGCCCCCTCGAGCTCTCTACATAACCTTACTTAATATTATCTTCCTTTGCTCTTCAACATTTCCCTCTCCCTAAGCCTTTCCCATCAGAAAAAAAAAATCTTATATCATCCCACTGCTTAAACACCTAGATGACTCCCTACTGCTTAGAGAATAAAGTCTAAACTTCTCAGCATGTGATTCCAGCCTTTCATTCTCTAGTGACAACTACTCATCTGATATCAGTTCCCCACTCCTCCTCAGGTTCCAGCCACTCAACTTTCTCTCCTTTTATCTCTGTGGAAAATGACCTCTTTGCCTGATTTTCCTCCCAGTCTCTGTTCGATGAAGTCTTATTCATCCTTTAAAATTCAGTTCAAATGTTACTACCTCTCTGTGATGTGTCCTTGACTCAACAAGAGTAATATCATTCTGCTCAAAAAGAATAACACATTCCACACAGTATGCTGATCACATCTGTCTGCCTTCCCCAAAGAACATAAGCTCATTCTTAAATGTACTTAAACATCTACTGAGTCAGGAAGATATGCCAGGCCCCATGCTAAACCCCAGGATATAGAAACGAATATCTTCAACTACTATCATCTTAAGAGCATATTTTGTGCTAAAAAAAATCAAATTTTAAGCTCTTGATATATAACATTTAGAATATATATAGTCTCTGTATATTGTCAGTTTTATTTATATAAATTGATCATAATAATGGGACATAAAAAGGAAGATATCGGAGTATTTGCAGTATCTTTAAAAACTGGCAAAATAACTTCTTAGCTCAAACATCTATTCTGCTTTTCCAGTTCCCTGGAACTGTTAATTCCTAATAAATATAATAAAGAAAATTCATTCTACTATCCAACAATGACAAAAGAAGTGTGCTTCTTTTGACCATATAATCCTTTCCTAGAGGAAAAAATCTCAACAGTATGTACACATACAATACTTCCTTCCTCTCAATCTGGAAGGAAAGAACTTTTGAATCCACCATTTTCCAAAGATTAACTGTATATATATGCAAATTATCAGCCCTCCTCCCACATGAACATTGAATGTACTTCCCACTCTCTGACGTGCAAGTGCCTTCTCCAGTTGGCCACTTAACTGACTTTCCAAGATGAACACGGACAACAAAAGCATAGTTCATTTCAGCAACTTTGAGATATTTATAAAGTCCACGAATATTCTATACACGTTATGGCAAGAAGATCTTTTTTTTTTTTTTTTTTGAGGCAGAGTGTCACTCTGTTGCCCAGGCTAGAGTGCCGTGGCGTTAGCCTCGCTCACAGCAACCTAGCTGAAGCGATCCTCCTGCGCCACCATGCCCGGCTAATTTTTTCATTTTTAGTAGAGACGGGGTCTCACTCTTGCCCAGGCTGGTTTCGAACTCCTGACCTCAAGCGTCTTCCCACTTTGGCCTCCCAGAGTGCTAGGATTATAGGTGTGAGCCACAGCATCCAGCCAAGAAGCTTTTATCTTATTTTAAAGTAAACATATTACCTTATTTTAAGGTAAATGTATACCTTCGAAATTGTATGCATTTTCATAAAACATTCTAAACTCAGGAGTGTACTAGGTTGTAGAATTTTTTATAGCTGCCCTATTCCTCAATAGTGAAATTAAAATTTTATTGTTCTGTTTTAGGAATCAAATTTGACTACTTTGGAATTCAAGGTGCAGTATTAACCATGTAATTGTTAAAAATTTTACATTTCTCAGAAAACCCTTAGGCACCCTTTCAAAACAAATGTACCAAGCATCTACTCTTTTGTGTGAAATAACTGTCACTGACTTAATTAGAAGGTGGCATTTAAGTTATACTATCTGCCATCATCTGAGCTATTTGTGCATAAAGACAGTATTTACATGCACTCTGACAGATTTTCAGGAAGAGCAAACCACAGACACATAGCAGGAAACTAAAAAGCCAAAGTATTAGATTTTCATATCCCATGTAAAATGGTCTCAATTGTGAGATTTATACTGTATGTAGAAAATTATTTACAATGCATGGCTCTCCTTGGTAGCATATTCTGTAGAAAGAACTGTTTCCTGATAACAGTTTGTGGGAGAAAATCAGTCTCTCCCTAACTCACTGCTTTTTCTTTGCTAATAGTTCTGGTTTCTCTTTTAAAATAGCCAAAGGTTTCAACCAGTTGAGTTGCTGCCACCTTCTTATTAAATTTTAATAAGCTAAGCTTTTTAAGCCACATAAAAATTTCATCAAGCATTTCTCAACCTCAGGGAAAATGGAAGGAGGAAAAAAGGTCAAAACATCACTTTCCACTAAGCAGCATCTGGAGAGGGATGCTCTGGAAGGAGCCTGCGTGCAGTCAGCCACAAAACAAATGCTAGGAAGCAAGCCCCTGCTTGCGGCCTGCACCAGGTGGTGATTACGTTTACTCCTTCATCATACACAGGTTCCACACTGGGTGCTGATTAAAGCACTATCTTCCAATAGCAGGCTCCCGGGACAACTATCTGAGCTTTGTTTCCCCCAGTCCTATGGCTGTGCTACATTCAATGCATTTCCACAGGGCTGTCCTGTCAAAAACACCCTTTCAGAGCAGCTCCTTATCATTTTACTTTCAGTGTTTCATATGGCAACATATGCAAAAAATAAATCTGTATTTAAAAAAAGGTAAATAGCATGTTGTAGCATGGAAAAACGAGGTGGGTTGTCTAGGGACCTGGAGACTTGAGGCATACAGGGTGGTGAGTTCCCAGGGCTTCCTTATTGCCTCCCACACACATCACAGACTACATGCTGCAGAAGCTTCCAACCCAGAAGTGACAACACGGACAAAAAAAAAAAAAAAAAAAAAAAGAAGCCCCCAAAATCCTGGCTCCCCTAGCCAAAGTACTGGGAAAAGAGTGGCCTAACGTCAGAAAACCTTTTGGGCGATACCGTTCTACTACTCCAGCCAAATGCCTAAGAGAAAATCGCACTTTCACCAGGGACCAGTGGGAAGATGCCTTCCCAGACCAGCTCCTCAGTAGAGCGAGCGGAGCACACGAATCCGACACCCAGAGAACACCTCGTCCAAGAGCAGAACATACATATATATATATATTTTTTTTTGAGACAGTCTCACTTTGCTGCCTGGGCTAGAGTGCCGTGGCATCAGCCTAGCTCACAGCAACCTCAAACTCCTGGGCTCAAGCGATCCTCCTGCCTCAGTCTCCCAAGTAGCTGGGACTACAGGCATACGCCACCATGGCCGGCTAATTTTTCTATATATATTTTTAGCTGTCCATATAATTTCTTTCTATTTTTAGTAGAGACGGGGTCTCGCTCTTGCTCAGGCTGGTCTCGAACTCCTGAGCTCAAACAATCCGCCTGCCTTGGCCTCCCAGAGTGCCAGGATTACAGGCGTGAGCCCCCGCGCCCGGCCCATACATTTCTTTTTAAGCCCCCACGAAACAGTCATCAAAACAGACCATGACTTACATCATAAAACAAACCTCAAGAAATAGAAAGGAACTGAAGTCACAGAGAGTACTTACTTCCCTGATCACACAGAATCCAACCAGAAATCAGTAACGTTTAAGATCACAGCAAAATCTCTAAACAACTGGAAATTAAAAAATATATTTCTATATAATACCTGGGTCAAAGAGGAAGTCTCGAAATAAAAAACATTAGAACTCAATGAAAATGAAAAGGTATCAAAATATGTGATACAGCTAAAGAAGTGCTGAGAGAGATTCACAGCTCAAAATTCTTACATTAGAAAAGAGGGAAGGTTTCAAATGAAAGGGTCACAGATGAATGTAAAGCATCAAGCTATAAAACTTTTAGGAAAAAAGAGGAAATCTCTGGGATATCTAGGGCTAAGCAAAGTTTTTAGATTTAACACCAAAAGCTATGATTCATTAAAGGGAAAATTCCTAAATTAAACTTCATCAAAACCCAAAATTTTTGCTCTTCAAAAGACTTCATTAAGAGATTGAAAAGACAAAGACTGGGAGAAAGTATTTGCAAACCACATAGGTGACAAAGGACTTGTACTTAGAATACATAAATAAGAACTCTCAAAACTCAATAGTAAAAGACAAACAAGCTAGGTAGAAAATGGGCAGAAGATATGAATGGACATTTCAATAAAGAGGATACACAGAAGGCAAATAAGCACATGAAAAGATGTTCAACACCAGTAGCCATTTGAGAAATGCAAATGAAAGCCACAAGAGCTGCTATGACACACCCAGGAAAATGGCTAAAAAAAATAAATAAATAAATAATAACACCACCAAATGCTGTTGAGGATGTGGAAGAAATGGATTTCTTCTAAACTAAATATGTGCTTTACCATGATAATCCAAAAATTGCACTCTTGAAATTTACATTGCACTCAGAAATGGACACATTTATCCTAGGCAAATGAAAACTCATGTTCACATGGAAAACCTGTAAATGAATGTTCATAGCTGCTTTATTTTTAAGAGTCAAAATCTGAAAACGACCCTGATATCCTTCAATGAGTGGTTTAACAAATTGCAGTATACCCAAATCATGGAATACCACTCAGCAATAAAAAGGAATAAACTATTCACAAACACAACTTGGACAGACCTCAAGGAAATTATGCTGAGTGAAGAAATTCAAACTCTAGAGGTTAAATACGATTCCATCTACAGAGCATTCTTGAAAAGACAAGACTGTAGAGTGGGACAGATGAGCGGTAGCCAGAGGGTAGGGAAGGGAGCAGGAGGCGGCTGTGGCTATAAAAGAGCAACACAAGGGGTCCTTGTGATGAAACTGTTCTGTGTCTGACTGTGGTGGTCACACAAATCCACATGTGATCAAACTGCACAGAACATACACACACACAAATGAGTACAGGTTAAACTGGAGAAATCTGAAGATTTCAGAGGATTCACTAACATCAGTGGCTTGTGCAGATGCCAATTTCTGGGTTGTGATGTTTATCACAGTTTTGCAAGACATTCCCATTGAGGGAAGAGTATAAGGGACCTCTCCATATTATTTTTTACAAATGAAGTCAATTACAATTACCTCAAAATAAAAGTTTAAAAAAATGTAAAGGACTGGTGTTCCTAACAAAAATGCATATAACCTGAAGCTCATCACAAAGGACCACAAGGCATCAGACAAACCCAAATACAAAATAACTGACCTGTACTTTTCAAAAATGTCAATGTCATAAAACCAAGTGAGAGAGAAATGACAACTGAATGCACCATACAACCTGATCCAATCAATCTGGGGTTTTCTTTGCTCTAAAGGACATTATTGAGCCAGTTTTACAAAACTTGAAAAAGATCTGTAGGTCAGATAATATAAGTGTTAATTTCCTGATTTTGATAATCATACTGTGGTTACATAAGTGAATGTTCTTATATCTACAAAATACACAATGAAGTATTTAAGAATAAAGGGGCATCATGTCTCAAACTTACTCTCAAATAGTTTAAAATATATATATGCACACACACATAGAAAAGAAAATATAGTAAAACATTAACTGGAACATCTGAGTGAAGGGAATACTTTGTACTATTCTTGCAGTTTTTTGGTAAGTCTGAAAGTATCAATAATAAAAATTATCAAAATAAAAAATTTTAAAGGTATGTAGGACACTGCAGAGCTTGGCATATAAATATTCAATAAATTTTAGTTTTCAGATATTTTATACCTATTTTCAGATGAAGAAAGAAGTTGAGAAGCTAAATAAACTGTCCAAGAGGACAGCTGGTGGTAGGGTAGGGACCTGAACTCAGTCTGTGCTTCTTTCACTAGAATGCAGAAGGACAAAAACTCCAACTCCCCCACAGGGATCTGGATGTACTCTGCTAGGAGAAGATGGCATTATATAAAAATTAGCTTCAAACCATTCTCTAAACAATTCACTTCTTAGTTTTCTATAGTAAAAGTCTAGGCCGAGGACCCAATGCCTTGACCCTGGCCCCTAGGATGGATATTTGTCCTTAGCACATCAAACAAGCAAAGTAACAAACTGAGAGAACCATGTCCAGGCCCCCGCTCCAGGGCAGCATGGTGCCTCTACTATGTCTGCACCCACTCAGCCAGCATCACTGAGCACTTCGGACGCGCTGGAATTTCTAGGATGACTATGTAAACAGATCTCTTCTATCAGTACCCCCCCACACCTCACCCTTACTCCCATGTCTGAGCTTAGATATGACAGAGATTTTTAATTGATTTTTTCCTGAATAGATAATACATAGTTCAAAACTCCCATGGGAAAACAATTCACACAGAAAAAGGTGTAAAGTGAAGTCTCCGTATCCCTCCCTTCCAACTCCCCTCTCCAGAGACATCCAAAGTCACCAGTTTAAAAATGCATCTTTATGATATTTTTCCAAATTAACAGTATTATCTAGATCATATTATGATATTAAGCTATTTACCTAACTAGAATATTCTAAGTGATCACTATAAATTTAATAATTTCCCCTTTTAGGTATTTAAAATATCCTTAAAATACCTGTGTAGGTATTTTTTCCACATATTAAAATGACTGACAGTTACAACTTTTTTAATGAAAAAAATGTCTGTAACATGCATGACCATGGCAGATGTCTATGAATCATGTTCGGTAAGAGCCAGTCACTGTACCATATTACTGGTAGCTCACCTGGTTCCTGTCACGTGCATTTGTGTATCTGATCTTCTGAATGAAGTAGAATATGAGCCACGCTGAAGAAATAATCATCAAAACAATAAAGGATATTGACACGAAGACTAGAGAGCCACGGCTGAAGTTCTTTGGCGGCATTCGAGTTCCAACTGCTATTGTCATTTGTACAGAGATGTTTTTCTCCAGATAACTCAAAATGTCCTTACCCCTCAATTCTGTTATCATGACAGCAATAATATCTCCAGTGCCTGTAATGTAAAATAAATATATACACTCAAGTGACATTTAAAATTTATAGAAACATCAAATATATAAATATACTTAGAAAAACTACTGCAATGTTTGCTAATGGGAGGGTTTGCAGATTCAACTGAAATGAAGCTGTGGTTGGGTGTGCTGGCACCACATGGGAACATGTCGTTTGTTGCCGAGTAGTTAAGCCTTAAACAGACATGAAGTGTAAAACGACTGCAGAGTTAAGAACCATATTAACTTGTCTTTTTAAATGATTATTAAACCAGCCAACTGTGACAACAGACTGCAACATTACACAGCAATAGCAATCTGGTAAAATCATGTAGGTATACATTGTAAAACTTCTTTTATTTTAAAATGATCTTTAGAAAGGCCTAATTCCTTAAGAAAAGGACAAAAGTGCTGTTGTTTATAGGACAAATTGGTACTTCTTGCACTAATGATTCTAACAAACATTCACGGAGCACCTACTGTGCGTGTAGAACTAGTACAAGGAATAGAGAAAAGTGCAGGATATGGAGTTTTATATCACTGAGACTTAGGATATATACACCTGGTAACAGACCTGCAAAAACAAAGTGCCAAATGGTGGTACCTTTCATGAGTAACATTTGAAACTAACTGTGATCTTATGTCTAGATCTGAAAATCAAACTCTTCCTGAGACAGGTCCAAGCTTCAACATTCTGGACTAGTTTGGCATCAAAACTCCTCCAGCTTCTACGCTGTGAAGAGGTCTGCCTATAGCCACAACTATGTACGTCAGTCACAAGGAGGGTCTTAAGTTGCCCTTCTAGTCACCTAGCTCTTTCTGTCACATAATTTCCTGAAGCAGTAATACAGTAAAAGCAAGTCACTCCCTCTCCTATGGATAGCAAGAAATTGCTTTGCTACTCTTCTCCTCCACAAAAGGAATAGCTTTCTCACTTTCTTCTCAGGAAACAGAGAAGCCTTTCTAGCAATCTAGCTATCAGCAGTCCTCCTTTCATAAACTGAAGTTGATGGTGGCAACATGCAACTTTTACAATTTGGCTTATTCAAAGAGCTCCTAAGGAAAGACTGAGGGTCAGGAGAAGGGCAATAAAAATTTTCTTCCGGAAAAGAAAAAATTATAACTACTTATTCAAATCTGAATAAGGTTTATACATGTAACAGTAAACCACCAAAATAAAACAAGGAAAACCCCCAAAACTTGTCCTTTCAAATGCTTCTTCATGAATAATAGATATTAAATATTTGATTTTATATGTTCATTTATCATATTTAGCTAAAAGGATCATGTTTGTTACATGCAGTCACAGAAGACTACATGCACCTGAAAAGAAAAATTCAATAAAAGGAGTTTTATGGAAAATGTAACCAAGGAAATATATACCTTTTTATTACCTTATGCAAAATTGTTCCAGCCACTTTATCAGAACAGCAATTTTACAGAATACTGATTTAAAATCCACAAGCAAAAAGACAACTGCAAAATTAAAGCAAGCAATAAAGTTATCATCTAATTATCTTTCTGAAATAAGAGTTCTGATCAGTAAGTTAGAGAAAATCCTAAAATAATGCCAAAGCATTTTAAATTTCCACTTAGATAGAAACCTTAGGTTTGTGCTTTTAAAATGTTGTTCAACAGGCAATGTGGCATAAGATACCAGGTATGGCTATAAAGTAACTGAGACGGATCCCACAAACAACACATGACAATCAGTCTCATTGCTTTATAATCACACCAGGTACAAACGGTTTTAGAAATCAGTTCTGAGGTTCCCTCTTGAAGACTCAAGCTGGAAAAGGAGTGGGGAAAGCTGCACAGGTAGCCAAGGACATCAATTCACCAAAAAACATTGAATGAGTGCACCCACTAATTCTACCT
>CM052443.1:50264965-50278702 GCA_028533085.1 Varecia variegata
GCTTTGTTGCCCGGGCTAGAGTGAGTGCCGTGGCGTCAGCCTAGCTCACAGCAACCTCAAACTCCTGGGCTTGAGCGATCCTACTGCCTCAGCCTCCCGAGTAGCTGGGACTACAGGCATGCGCCACCATGCCCGGCTAATTTTTTCTATATATATTTTTAGTTGGCCAGATAATTTCTTTCTATTTTTAGTAGAGACGAGGTCTCGCTCTTGCTCAGGCTGGTCTCGAACTCCTGAGCTCAAACAATCCACCCACCTCGGCCTCCCAAGTGCTAGGATTACAGGCGTGAGCCACCGCACCCGGCCAGTATTTTTTAATATTTACAGTGAATTTTCCATATTCTACAAAGTATACTTTTCTATTCATTGCTAGATAATAAATATAGAGCTAAATAAGTTTTTAAAGAGAATATGATGAAAAAATGTAAAGAACCATGCAACCAATTTTGTTCAACCAGCCCAAAAACCCCAGTAACAAGCACTTGATATTGCTGATTGATAAGATTTAAAAAGTAACATTATTATTTGGTTACATGTTTATCTGAATTCTTCATCTTTTGTTAATAACGGAAAAAATGTTCACATATTCTTACAGACATGCAGATAAAACTGTAAAGAGACTTTCCATTAGACAGTGATTTGACACGACTTAAGACTGTTAAACAATAACAGTAAAGTCTATATAAATTTTTAAAACCCAGGAAAATAGATCCTTAATTTTTAGACAAATGTGCATTATCTTGAACTATCCAAGGGCCCGTAACTTCCCCTTTATACTACCACATATCCGCTAACTACAAGACAAACAACTCATTCTGCTAACTAGAGGTAACAAGTAAAACCACAAATGGAGCAGTCCTTCCCGTCAATGATGTCACCCGGCACTGCGCTGGGAAAGGCTAGGAAAGACACCCTTCAGGCACCAGGCAAAGGGCATGCCCTAGAACAAACAGGACAAGCTCTCGAAACACTATTGACAAGGAAGGAAACAAAGTACTGATTGCTTAACAATGTGGAATTTTAAAATTAGTTCTTAAGTATCCTTAAATGGAAATAAAACTTAATAACAAAACTAAATATCTTAATAAAATCATTCAGGGCAACACATTTATTTTGTTCAAGGCATTTTTTGACCACTGCTGAGATTAAAGACACAAACCTTAACTTAATGAAACTTATAGATCTTTTCTTACTGCCAGTCAAGTACACAAACAAGGACAACATAAAAAGAAAAGGACAATGCTATCAGAAAGGTACAAAAACAGCTCTGAGGACTGCAGGGGCCTTGGATTGTAAAGTAAGAAAGGGCCGTGATCCAGGTCTATTTTTGGCTTACCAGTTCATATTAGTTCATATTAAACGCACAGCACAGACAGCTACTCATTCAATGTTTCCGTACTAAATGAAGGGAGGACAGAACTGCCATGCGAGCAGCATAGGGCTGAAACATGGATCCCTGGGTCCATCCTTTGAGATCTGAGTGATGGGTTGGGGTGTATCCTGGAACCAGTATCTTTCCATGCACCCCAAGTGATTCTGATGCAAGGGTCCTCAAACCTCCTAGTGCCGCCCTAGGTGGTGAAAGGGTCATCTGTGGAGGGAGAGTGCTGGCCAATGCATGAATATTAGCCAGCAAAGCAAGGAGTTGTCAGTGCCCAACAATTTTCTCTGGAATACAAGCAGAAAAACAAGGACAGGAACCTACAGCATAGAAGGGTCAGAAGAGGATCATAACTCTGGAGACTTAAGAGACGGGAGTCAGAGAAGGCTCCCCATGATGTGCCCTACTGTGTGCTACGTAGCCTGTCCTTCCCACCGCATTCTCAGAGGTGGGTTACAAGGCTTTCAGCAAGCTCGGCTCACTGGACTGAAATGGGACCTTTCTATGACCACTGTCTCTCTGACCGTGAACACGGGCTTCATTTCTTCTTAGTGTGTCTGCCAGGAGCCCCTCCTGCTCTGCTCTTCCTCACTTCACCTGTGGGAACTGTGCTGTGTGAGCTGTTTCACATGTTCCCTCCATATCCCCACACGATGCTTCCTGCTGGGTTTTCCAAGTCCCACCCAGATGGCAGAGAAGACAGGAACATCATTCTAGTTCCTTAAGATAGTTGTCCTTGTTCAGTGCAGCTGCTTGGTTGCCTGGTTTTGTTTTTGCTGTGGATATGAGAGTCCACTCCCTTAGGACAGGGCTGGGCAGATGAGCACTCAGGCAGCATCAACCCCACTGGCCCAGAGAACCACCCCTCTCTTCTTTCAACATCCTCATGATGTTACTAAATAGCCCTTGCCTTAGGCATACTTCTGCTTTGAAGATGAAGCTTTTCTTTTTTAGAGACAGAGTCTTCCTCTGTCGCCCAGGTTGGAGTGCAGTGGCACGATCATAGCTCACTGCAGCCTCAAACTCCTGGGCTCAAGTGATCCTCCTGCCTCAGCCTCCCAAGTAGCCATGACTACAGGCATGTGCCACACACCTGGCTGATTTTTTAAATTTTTTTGTAGCGACAGGGTCTCACTATGTTGACCAGACTAGTCTTGAATTCCTGGCTTCAAAGGATCCTCCTGTCTTGGCCACCCAAAGCAGTGGGATTATAGGCATGAGTCACAGTGTCCAGCCTTGCTTTTGTTAACAACACATCCATGTTTTTCATTTAAATAATTATGTAACTTTTGGGATTAATATGTACCAATCTAGACCAGTCTGGTTGAGATTTCTAACTCTAGCATAGACAACATTTATGTTTAGGGCATGTCTTCATAGTTAATCTTTTAATTTTACACTTAGCATATCTCTACTAATTATAAAGCAAAGCAACCATCTTTATGTTTACATTTTTCTTGTCCATTTTTTAATATCAGTCTATCCTTATATGATCTTTTAATTTCTACCCTAAACACTTAAAACATAAATACAACAAACAAGAAGACCACCTCATGAATACGTTCTGTGTCTCTCCAAGTAAGAATACTTAAGGGCATAGAACTCAAAACTATTTCAGTTTAAGAATCTTCTTTTTTGTGTTGCTTCTGAACTCTGGTTTGCACTATACTTTTAAAAAACAGCTTTAATGAGGTATAATTTACATGTCACCAGACTGACCTTTTTTAAGTGTACAATTCATTAATCTGAGTAAATTTACAGGGATGTGCAACAATCACCACATCCAGTTTTGGGCCATTTCCATCACCCAGAAAGTTCCCTCATGTCCATTTTTTAAAACACATTTTTGTATTGTTTTTTAGATCTCACCTATGTTGCCCAGGCAGGACTCGAACTCCTGGACTCAAGCGATCCTTCTACATCAGCCTGAGTAGCTGGGACTACATGTGTGCACCACCATGTCTGGCTCCCTCATGTCCATTTGCAGTTAATCTTCACATCCAGCACCACCCTACATAGCATCTAACCTGTTCTCTCTGTAAATGTCACTTTCCTAGACATTTCATGTAAGTGGAATCATGATAGTAGCCTTTTGTGCCTGGATTCTTTCATTTAGCACAATGCTATTGAGGTTTATCCATTTATCAGTAGTTAATTCCACTTGGAGTTGATCCTGGAACAACCTGGGTCTGAAATGTGAGGGTCCACTTATCTGCAGATTTTCTTCCCCTCTGCTACCTGAGACAGTGAGACCAAATCCTGCTCATCCTGAGCCTCTCAACGTGAAGATGACCAGGATGGAAACCTTTATGATGATCCACTCCCACCTAATGAATAGTAAATATATTCTCTCCCTTTTGATTTTCTTAATAACATTTTCTTTTCTCCAGTGTACTTTAAGAATACACTACATAACACATATAACATACAAAATATGAGCTCATCAACTGTTTATGTCACTAGTGAGGCTTCTGGTGAACAGTAGGCTATTAAAGTTAAGTTTGGGGGGAGTCAAAAGTTACACACGTATTTTCAACTGTGCAGGGGGGTCAGCACCCCTAACCCTTGTTGTTCAGGGTCAGCTGTAATTGTTAAACTATATTACATTGTATGGACATACCACATTTTGTTTATCTATTCACCAGTAGATGGGAGTTTGGGTTGTTTCCACTTTTTTGGCTACGGGAAATAATGCTGCTATGAGCATTTGTATATAAGTCTTTGTATGGACATTTCACTGTTTTCTTTTCTCTAGGGTAGATACCTGGGAGTCAGATTGTTAGGTCAAAACTGAAGTTTTGAAATCGAGTAGTGTAAGTCCTTCAACACTGTTCTTTTATAAAATTATTTTGGCTATTCTAGGTACTTTGCATTTCCATATAATTTTAGGATCAGGTATCAATTTCTATAAAACAGATACTGTAATTTTTATAGGTACTGCAATGAATTTACAGATCACTTTGAAGAGAACTGCCACCTTGACAATACTGAGCACTCCAATACAAGGTCATGAAATGTCTCTCCATTTATCCAGATTTTCTTGAATTTCTCTCAGAAATGTTTGTAGTTTTCAGTGTACAAGTCTAGCACTTCTTTTGTTAATAATACTCCTTAAACTTATCAAGTTTTTTTGTGATGGAGCCTTGTTACATTGCCTAGGCTGGTCTCAAACTCCTGGGCTCAAGTGATTCTCCCACCTCAGCGTCCTGAGAGGCTGGGACTACAGGCACACACCACAGTGCCCAGCTAAGATGTGGGGTGTTTTTGTTTTTGAGGCAATTGTGAATGAACTATTTTCTTAATTTCATTTTTGGAATGTTCATAGCTAGTATATAGAAATATCATTGATTTTTGTACAATGATTTCATCTTCTGCATCCTTTCTAAACTCATTCATTATTATTAGATCTAGTAGCTTTCAAATAAATCCCATCAGATTTTCTATATACACAAACTGTGAATAATATGTTTTACTTCTGCCTTTCTGATCTGGATGCCTTTTATTTCTTTTTCTTGCCTGCCTGCAATGGCTAAAACCACAAGTATAATGTTGAATAGAAATGGTGAGAATGGAGATCTTTGGCTTGCTCTTGATCTTAGGGAGAAGGCATCAGATATGATGAAAAATGTGGGCTTGTCATAGTTAGATGCCATTTATCAGGCTAGTTTTTTGTCACTTATTCTACTAATTGATTTTCAGATGTTAAGATACCCTTATATTCCTGGGACAAATCTCCCTTGGTCATGAATCTAATCCATTTTATATATTGCTGGATTATATTTACTAATACTTTTTAAAGGATTTTATGCTCATATTCATAAGGGATATTGGTGTGTCATTTTCATGTATATCTTTGCTTGGTTTTGGTATGAGGATAAAATTGGTGTTCTCTATTTTCTGAAACAGTTTGTAAAGGGTTGGCTTTTTAAAAAAAAAATATTTGATAGATTGCACCGGTGAATTCTGTGGTAAGATATTTAATGCCCAATTCAATTTCTTTACTTATTGTAGGTCTACTCAGATTTGCTATTTTTTCTTGAGTCAATTTTGATAATTCTTTTTTTTTTTTTTGGAATCTGTTCATTTCATCTATGCTGTCTGATTTGTAAATGTACAGAAAAGAGTAAACATAGCAGGTCTGAACTACTATTCTTTAAAAGGTCTGCTTGCAAAGCTGGCCCTTCGGTGGCACCAGGGAACTTGGATTTTGGGAAAGTTCCCACCATGAGTTGGTAAGAGTAGCTCACTGTGAGTGTGACTATACACTGAGTCCACCTGGTGAATCACTGAACCTGTGGGAGGTCTTTGGGACTCCAAACATAGCTGACATAAAGTTGTTCATAATATTCCTTTACAATCTTTTTAATTTCTGTAGAGTCAATAATGATGTCCCCTTTCATTTGTGATTTTGGTAATCTGTGTCTTCTTTTTTGGTCACTCTATCTAAAGGTTTGTCAATTTTGTTGATAGTTCCAAGGAGCCAACTTTTGGTTTCATTGACTTTCTCTATTACTTCTCTGTTTTGTGTTTTATAGATTTCTCCTCTAATCTTTATTATCATCTTTGTTCTACTTGTTTTGGGTTTAGTTTGTTCTTTTTTCAGTTTCTTAAGGTAAAACTTAGGTTACTGATTTGAGATCTTTGTTTTCTGACCTTGGCGTCTAAAGCTATAAATTTCCTTCTAAGTACCGGTTTACCAACATCCCACAAATTCTTATGTGTTGAGTTCTTAATTTTCATTTGGTTTGAAATATTTTAAAAATTTTCTTGTGACTTTTTTATTTGACCCATGTGTTATTTAGAAGCGTGTTGCTTAATTTCAAATACCTAGGGATTTCTCAGATTTCCTTCTTTAGTTGATTTCTACAATGTATTCTATTGTGGTTGAAGAATATACTCTATACAATTTCAATCTTTCAGAATTAATTCAGACTTTCTATTAGGGCTCTATAAACTTCTTGGATATGTAGATTAATGTTCTCATCAAATCTGGTAAGTTTTCAGCCATTATTTCCTCAAATATTTCTTTGGCTCCTTTGTTTCTCTCCTCTTCTCTGGGACTTCCATCACATATATGTTGGTATATCTGCTAGTGTCTCACAGGCCTTTGAGGCTCTGTTCATTTTCCTTCAGTCATTTTTAAAAAACTTTTTTGTTTCAGATTGGATAATTTCTATTGATTTATCTTTAAGTTCACTGATTCTTCTGCTAATTTGAATCTGCTATTGATGTCTTCCAGTGAATTTTTCATTTCCAATATTATACTCTCCAATTCTATAATGTCTATTTGGCTCTTTCAAATAAATTTTATATTCTTTACTGAGAATTTGTATTTGTTGACTCATTGTTTCCATTCACTATTGTCATATTTCCCCTTACTTCTTTAAATATAGTTTTCTTTAGTTCTAATATTAGTACTTATATTAATTGTTTTGAAGTTTTTCTCTGCTAAATCCAATATTTGGGGACACTTAGAGACAGTTTCTATAGAATGTTTTTTTTCCCTGATTATGAGTCACACAACCCTATTTCTTTGCCTGTCTTGTAATCTTTTGTTCAAAACCTGGACATTTTAGATGATATATTGTAGCGACTCTAAATTCCGAGATTTCCCCCCCTCTTAAAGTTGGTGTTGTTGCCTTATCTGCCTGTTGGCTTTTGTTTATTAACATGCCTGAGTTAAACCTGTGAAATCTGTTTCCTCTGTGGTATGTAGCCACTGATATCTCCACTCAGTTTCTTATTTTTTTTTATGTTCTTTTTTTCCCCTTCTTTTTAAGACTGACTTCCTACGGATTGCTAAGCCACTGGCTCTCCTCTGCTTTCCTGCCTGCCTCCGTGAAGTGACTTCCACAGACGATGGCAATGGGCACTGATGTCACCCACTATTCCAAATAGAGCCCCTTCAATCAGCACAGATCAAGCTGCCAGTCCTTGCAGCCTGTTCCACCCTGGCAGAAACTCCACACAACATAGTTTCGCAAGACTAGGAAGCAGCCCCTACTAAACACCATAGTTTTCCATTGTTCTTACCTGAAGTTTGGCAGTTTTTCAAAGCACAAATGTGTCTCAGAGTATTGTATGTCTTTGGTTGATTTCCAGAACACTGAAATACCTGTTTTTGTCAATTCTGTCCAGTTTTACAGTTGCTTTTTTAGAAGATTTGCTGATCTCCTCAGTTGGTCATAACCGGAAGTATTATCCCTCTCTCCCCATTATTTCTAATCCTAACTTTTACATATTTTACAAAGTTTTTCTCTTATGATTTTTATTTTGAAATATTTAAAATGACCAAAAATTAAAGAGAATATAATAAACACCTGTGTACCCAACACTCAGATCAAAAAATGTAACATTACAGGTGTATTTGAAGCTCTTCATTTACTTCTCCCTGATCCTATTTCCTTTCTTCTCTCTCCAGAGGGACCCACTGTCCTAAATTTGACATTAATCTTATATATGTTTTTATTATTTTATACCTATATATTCTTAAATAACTACTGTTGTACATTTTAGTATTATTCAAATGATATCTGACTATAAATATTCTCCTATAACTTACTGTATTTGGGGGATTTATTCATATAAATATATACAGCCTTAATTCATTCGTAGTTAACTGATGCATAAATATGCCACAATTAATTCATTCTCCTCTGACAAACATGTGTTTACAATAATTTGCACAGGTGCAAGAGTAACAAGGATGTAGAGAAGCATAGGGAGAGGCTGTAATTGTGTAAGTACATGAAATCTCCCCATCAGCTCCCACGTGGCTGGAGGTGGAATCCATGGCCTTCCACAGAATCTGGATTTAGAGTTGCAAGAGTCCTCAGAGAGCATTTTCTCCAACCCCAACACAGGAGGCAAAGGCAACTTGGCCTATGTCAAAGAGCACATAAGTGGAAAATCCGGGACTAAATCTAGGTTTCCTATCTTCTTTACATCCTTGTTTCTCAAAGCAAGATCTGTGGACCAGCTGCATTAGCATCACCTGGACACTTATTAAAAATACAGACTCTTGGGTCATATTCCAGTCCTACTGAATAAGAATCTGTATTTTAACAAGATTCCTAGGTAATGTGTATGCACATTAAAGTTTGAAAAGTACTCTAGAGTATATATCTAGGTGTGAAATTACTGGATGACAGTGTATGAACTCTTTATACTGGATATTGCCAAATTTCTCTCCAAGGTATTGTACCAATTTACTTTCCCACATTATTCTAATTTTCTACACATCTAATCACTACACAGAGCCATTTCCTATTGCTCTTCTAAACACCTCCATTCTGTTTGCCTTACAAAAGTTACACTTCCTGAGAACATGTCCTCAAACATGTCCTCAAACTCCTGAGGTTCCTTATTTGTGCTGTTACACACTAATCTGTGATAAGAGTTATATGTCAAATAAGTTTGGGACACATTAGGTTAATCAACAAAAAGTGGGTTCTTTAAGACTTCACAGAGCCCCCAATACGTTAATGAGCACCAGGAGCCTCTAACTGTGGAAGACATTTTAAGCATTTTCCAAAGCTTATTTTACAATTTGTCTTTTCTCTTCCATGGATCATCTATGAACACATCTAGATAAACTAACATTTCAAGGAACATACACGGGAAATGTTGCATGAATTCATAGGATCTTCCCACCCTTTTTAAACAAAAATCATTTAAAATATTTTTTTTTAAAGATTTCAATTCCCTCTTAAAATTCCCAGATCATCTCACAGTTTTATTAAAAGACTCTCATTCTCGCTATTTCTCTGTGGTTTTGTCTATGTAAAATAACATCATTGGGAAAGACAAATACATTTTGCTCAATTGAATTTCTCCTCGTCCATTTTTCTTCATGTTTTCAATAAAGAAAAAGTCAGCATGGAATAATGATAAACTGTCGTAGGTCCAAAATTTCAAACAGTTTTCCTTTCCTCTAAGACTGCTGACAAAAACAAACTAGCACCTGCTGAGACCCAGGAGGAAAACTACTGTCTTGAGCCCAGTGTTCCCTCACAGACGTCCAGCTAAAGTAAACTGTCCCATAGTTTCCTTTGGTTTCCCTGAATAAATTAAGCTACAGGACTCTAGTTATCTCTGGACAGTGAAAAATCACATATTCTTTCTATTTTATTCTTTGTGCTTTTCCTTTGTTTCAGTTTTTCTACAATGAGCATGTGTTACTTTTGCCACTGGAAAAAAATGGATTTTAGCTCCAAAAGGCTTAGTTTAAAAGGAATAAAATAAGTCACAGAGAAATAACATTTAAATCTATCTGTATTATTCTATCAAGATACACACAAAAATATCAATAGCCCTTGATTACAGTGAGCAAGTCTTTGCAAAAATATTGTCTACAACTGGATTACGTTAACATTACATGATAAAAAGTTAATTCTTTAAGCCATTAAATTCTAAAATCTTTATGAATGCAATATTAATCTTTTTTTTTTTTTTTGAGACAGAGTCTTACTCTGTTGCCTAGGCTACAGTGCTGTGGCATCAGCCTCACAGCAACGTCAAATTCCTGAGCTCAAGCAATCTTCCTACCTCAGCCTTGCGAGTAGCTGGGACTATAGGCTAGAGCCACTATGCCTGGCTAATTTTTTTTCTTGTTTCTATTTTTAGTTGCCCGGCTAATTTTTTTCTATTTCTAGTAGAGACGGGGGTCTTGCTCTTGCTCAGGCTGGTCTCGAACTCCTGACCTCGAGGGATCCTCCCACCTCAACCTCCCAGAGTGCTGGGATCACAGGTGTGAGTCACTCTGCTCAGCCACAATACTAACCTTTATCTAGGTTTCCACTTAAAGAGATAGAGTGGTGAAACTGAAAGAACACCAACAAACTGGGGTCTGAGCCCTACTCTGACAGCCCTTACCTGCCACAGTCTCCTTCCCGCTATGTAAGATGAGAGAAGACCCATATCACCATGGTTATTGTGAGGACTAAGAAACATATTTTAAAAGCTCATAGCATAGTACCTGGCATACATATAGTAAGTGCTCAATAAATTGTGCCAATTGTTATTAAAACAATCACATTAGAACATCCTAAATGCTTCCACAAGAAATGAAAAACTATTGCTACTACCGTAATTATGCTAATTACTAAGTTGGTTTCAACATTTATCCTGATGAGGTAAAACGTATCCTTCCCAGTCAGGTAATCCCCGAGAATCCAAGATGTAACTTGGGCAAATGATTCCACATCAAATACATCATCTGTCAAAGTCATCCAGTAAATGCAGAAATGCAAAACAACTAAGGATGCAATCACAGCCAGTTATTTAATAAGTGTAACTTTTACAGACTATTATAATCATTACTGAAGAAGAAGAAGAAGAAATTCAACTAAGGGGAAAAGACAGGTGTCTCAACAAACAAATGGTAATGCCAAAAGTAAATATAATCGTAGAATTATGTCAAAAATGATAAAGCTTCAGCAGAAGTAGAATGCCTTCTATAAAGCAACAATTTCTACAATTTCTAGGAGGAAAAACAAAACCTACAACTCCCTCTTCTGTTTACCTGGGTGAGTCATGGTGACTGGCTCCTCTTTGGATTTATTATTGTAGATGACCACAGCAACCGCATTGTGGAAAGCAGCCCGCGATATCTTCTCTTTGAATGTGCAGTTTCCCCTCTGCAGCAAAGCAATCCACTGTTTGATGTTAGGAGGGACAAAGAACCGTGTTTGAGGATCACAGCCCAGATGATCAGCAACTAAATAGAAAAGAAAAAAAGTATTTATTAAAGATAAATAAAAGCGACCAAGTCCTTATCGCAGTGCTGAACTGTTCTCTGAATGCCACAGAGTCAAAACACTTCCAGCAACTCACTGCCAGCAGAGCTATGAGATATCTACAAATGACAATACAATGAATCTCAATCAGTATCTGTATAGGGCGAGAGGTGCACCATTAAAATGTTACCTGTAAGGTAAATTAAAACAATGAAAATTTCTTTTTAACTTTACAGACTTATATCACTTGCACTTACTACTCTATCCATTCATATCCTACATCACCACCAACCACTACCACCATAGTGAGAAAACAGGAGATTAATTTTGCTTGGGGTAGATGAAGAAGTCAAGGTAACCTTTGGTTCAGTTACCAAGTGGTGGTGTTGAAATTCAAGCATGTTTGAACAAATTTCTAAGGAAATTTTTAAAGTTCAGTTTTGGCCTATATTTGAAAGTTGAAGTAGTTAAAATTACGTCAAAGTAGAACATTCCTGTAATTTACATTTACTGGTAAAAATTATTCCACACCACATTAAGACGCATTTACTGTAATAGGATACGAGAAGACACCAATACCATCCCTTGGGACTACAAATTAGATGGCTATTGTTCTAGATTTCTGGGGACGGTTTCTTTCCAATATCCGTAGGCACTTCTGAATCCGTCAGACCAAGCTCCTCATTCTGATTCTGCACGTGGTCATCACAGCTCTGGTACCTTCTTAAAAATCTTAAAAAGCTGCCCCTGGCTGCTCCTCCCATTCCACACTCTCGCATGTGTTAACAGGTTCATGAAAGGTTAAAATGAAAGAGAAGGGCAGTCCACAAGTGGAGAGAAGTCACTGAAGGTTAAGTCAGAGACTGATGGCATGCAGGGGCAGAGGATGGCAGCCCTGTGCCTCCTGGAGCCAGCCACTGCCAGTCCTGTGTGTGCTGGGGAAGACTTGAGGGGGAGCAGGGAAACAGCACACTGACCCTAAAGTGTCATACCAGAAGTAAACAAATCAAGAAAAATATTGAGTATTAATTAGTAATAGAGTGTGACAGTGGTATATAAAGAGATGACAGCAGTGGGGAAATGTTTGTTTTCCACACACCTGAAGCACACTGCTTAGCAAAAGAAAACCCTTATGCCACTTAAACTGTACAACGTAAAGATGCCACTAACTTCAGAGAAACATTATAGCTATCATTCCCATTTACCTATCTTTCTCCAAATTTCTTATACTTAATCATGGTGAGAGATTGAAATGAGAGCATATTTGCTACCAATGGTCTTCTAATACATAAAGTAAGTGGAAGACGAATATTTTCAGTTTGTCATGATTGATATTGACTACAACTATTGCCTACCCTTTTCCTTAAACAGTGTCTGCACTCTGAAACGTCAACCCTTTCTCAGTCAAATTAAACAGGGAGATAAAAACCTATATCATGATTGTAGTAATCAATTATTGAAAGACACAGTCAACACATCATGAAACTTTAAAATCCTGAAACAGACTGTTTACTTTCAGTGATATCTGTTTCACAGATAATTATGCTGTTTTAAAATAACAAGCAGTTAGGCGACATGTTACGATAGCCTCCTTGTCTTGGGAAAACCTCCAATACTGTATCCAACTGGTGACAAAAAACTGGTTTTAAGCGTTTCATTTGTTATTTTTCAAAACATACTGCTACATAAACCCTGGAAGAAAATGCAGAATCAAGAATATCTAAAGGAATCTGTATGTTTATCTTCTGTGAAACATCTATTCATTTTTCTGTGGCCGTGCGTGCATTTACAGTGTAGTAAAGAGGAAGCGACACAGTTACAGAATCAGCAAGAGCTGGGGTCCAAATTCTAGACAAATACCAGCTGAGCAACTGTCACAGGTTAAATTCCCTGATCTTTAGGTTTTACTTATTTATAAAGACTGAGATATTCTTATCTCATAGTCATGTAAGTGGAAAAGCCTTTAACAATTCCTTTATTCTTGAGTGCTTAAAAAAAAAAAAATCCTTCCCCTTTAACTGGTGTCCATCCTATGTTGTCCTAGTGATCCATTCAGTGCCTTGGGTATTTTCTGAGCCAACACATGTGAACTTCGCCCAGGCTTGGCACCACGCTTTCCCCCTATATCCCTCTGGTCTTAACAGCCACGGCAGCTCCTGATCAAGTCTGTCCTCTCCGCCCCATTCCTCTTGGGAGTGTTCACAGTCCACTTACAAGAACAGCAGTTCAGTAATATTCACAATGTTCTAGGCATAAAAAGGCACAGCAAGGGGTACAACCACAGAGCAAAATTCATCAAACATACTGAAGAAGAACTTAAAAATTCTCCTAAAAGAATCCCCACCCACTAGAAACAGAGTCTATGAACTACATGATCAAAACAAAATCCAACAGACCATATGAGCAAGAGAATGCTCCTGTTCCTCAAAATTCATCACCCATAAAAGGTCTCTGATTTTATATCAGTAAGAATATAATACGTAATAAGCCACAGTAAGATAGTCGAATTTCGGCTGGGCGTGGTGGCTCACGCCTGTAATCCTAGCACTTGGGAGGCCGAGGCGGGCGGATTGTTTGAGCTCAGGAGTTCGAGACCAGCCTGAGCAAGAGCGAGACCCT
>CM052443.1:50278802-50356851 GCA_028533085.1 Varecia variegata
ATAGAAAAAAATTAGCCGGGCATGGTGGCGCATGCCTGTAGTCCCAGCTACCTGGGAGGCTGAGGCAGTAGGATCACTTAAGCCCAGGAGTTTGAGGTTGCTGTGAGCTAGGCTGACGCCACGGCACTCACTCTAGCCTGGGCAGCAAAGTGAGACTCTGTCTCAAAAAAAAAAAAAAAAAAAAAAAAAAAAAAAAAAAGATAGTCGAATTTCTGTTCAAGGAAGGCGTATTTACTTTTCAGAAGAAAATAAAAGGTTTTTATAATCAAGAACTTAATACTGTAGTATCCTGTAATTAAAATAAACATGAACAATAAAAATAATGTGAACAGCTCTCTAACAACTTCCTAAGACTAATGACTATGATTAAGTGGCACTACTTCAAAATTTAGTAGCAGTTATTTACACTTGAAGCAATTTATTAAGTTAAAAAATATCATGGCATAAAGATCTATGTAATTACGACCCATTAAAATTTATCAATAGTGATTTTGTTCAAATTCAGAATCATTTTCCTTCCATTTTTCTTACGTGCAAAATTTTATAAGAGGATACTACTCTGAATTCCTTGCATTTATTAGTTACAGAGCCAGGAAAACCTTATTAGAAGTCTATGATAAAAATTTAAAATTATAGATAATCTAAAATATTGTACTACAGAGAAAGTGAATTTTTTTCCCTAAATGGTCATTCCTGTAGAGTCCAAAAATAGTAATGAGAATTTTATTTACCTCTCAACAGAAACCAAACAATTATGGGATCCTTACCTCAATGAATATTAACTTATGCTCTTAGCAACATGCCAAGTACCAAAGGAACAACGGAACACACATCTTGCTTTGACGTCTTACAGAGCCTCTAAATTTACTGAGATTGGCACAGAAATTAAACACTGACAAGAGGGCAGAGAGTGCCAACACCAAAAGCACTTACAAACTGATGGCGGGAAAGAGCAGCCCAAAGGTAAAGGTTTGGGGGTGGTGGGATCTAAATAGCACGCTGGAAATGCACAAGCACACAGGAGGGGCAGGAGCTGCCAGCAGAACAGAGCAGAGTATGTTTATGCCCTTCTCTTGAACACCTGTGATGACCAAGTAAGATGCTACGTGACACAAGCTATAGCACATGTCATATTTAAGATAATGAAGTTCTGAAAAGATTTAAGGGGAAGAATTTCTGGTCGGAAGAGTATATAAATATTTAGAGAGTTGGTTGTATGAATGAATGAAATCTCTCTTTCGCATTCCACCAGTCTGAAATTCTCCTCCACTTTGATTCGTTTGATTTAATAAGACCTCATTTCTTAAACATGCAACCCCCCCACATAATAAGTAGCAGCCACCACGTTGTGGTATGGGTTTGTGCTTTCCTTCCCAGCTCTGGGAACCATCAATCTGCCACAGGCTGTAAATCTTTCAAGCCCGGAGCAAGGCCAGCCAGAGTGGCTCATGGCTGTTATCCCAGCACTTTGGGAGGCCAAGGGAGGACGATCGTTTGAGGCTAGGAGTTTAAGACCAGCCTGAGCAACACAGGGAGACCCTGTCTCTATGAAAAATCAGCCAGGCATGATGGTACGCACCGACAATCCCAGCTACTGGGCAAGCTGAGAGACAATCACTTGAGCCCAGGAGTTTCAGGCTGCAGTGAGCTATGATGATACCATTGCACTCCAGCCTGTGTGACAGAGAGAAATCTGACAGTTAAAGCAGGCAGCCATCTTCACTCCAGGCATGTGGCACAGCTACCCAAACACACCTCTCCCTCTCAGAAGCCTGTGTGTCTTATTTCCTCCTTCTTTTTTTTTTTTTTTTTTTCCGAGACAGAGTCTCACTCTGTTGCCCGGGCTAGAGTGAGTGCTGTGGCGTCAGCCTAGCTCACAGCAATCTCAAACTCCTGGGCTTAAGCGATCCTACTGCCTCAGCCTCCCGAGTAGCTGGGACTACAGGCATGCGCCACCATGCCCAGCTAATTTTTTCTATATGTATTTTTAGTTGGCCAGATAATTTCTTTCTATTTTTAGTAGAGACAGGGTCTCGCTCTTGCTCAGGCTGGTCTCCAACTCCTGACCTTGAGTGATCCACCCACCTCGGCCTCCCAGAGTGCTAGGATTACAGGCGTGAGCCACCGCGCCCGGCCTTTATTTCCTTCTTCTGAAACGCCAGTCCCACTGCTCTCACTGTCCACCTCTGAGCCTTAGGATTCCACTCTCTTTTCCAGAATGCCTTTGCAGCCTCCTAAGACTGAGTGAGTTGGGTGCTTTTTCAAGTTGCCATGGCACCCTGAGATTACATCCATCTTTGCATTTATCATACTGCGTAAGTAACTGGCTGTTTATTTCTGAATCTTTCCTTCTAGAATGTGAGGTCTAGTATCTCCTATAAAATCTATGGCACATAGTAGATGCTTAACATGCTTGATGAAGAGAGAAAGGGAAGAATGACAGGGAGGGAAATCAAGTAAAAACCGCATTAAAAAAAGCTTGTGCCAAAGATCTCTTTGTTTCATATGGTAGTGTACTAACTGTAATAATGTTCTATTAGTTGTTTCCTACAAAAGATGTAAAAATAAAGGTGAGACTAACTAGTTACCTCAGACTTAGATGCTTCAATTGTCAGATATGTTCCTGTTATTTGCTTTCCTAGTCCTGAATTAGATTATAATCTCCTCATTCTTTTTTGTTTTTTGGTTTTTTTTGGAGACAGAGTCTCACTCTGTTGCCCCGGGTAGACTTCAGTGGTGTCAGCCTAGCTCACAGCAACCTCAAACTCCTGGACTCAAGTGATCCTCCTGCCTCAGCCTCCCAAGTAGCAGGGACTATAGGCATGCACCACCACGCTTGGCTAATTTTTCTATTTTTTGTAGAGATGGGCCCTTGATCTTGCTCAAGCTGGTCTCAAACTCCTAACCTCAAGCAATCCTCCTGCCTCGGCCTTTCAAAGTGCTAGGATTATAGGCATGAGCTGCCACACCCGGCCCCATTACCAATTTTTTAATTTAATTTGTAATGTTCAGCTACTGGACTTGTGTCTAGCTTTCATTCCTTTACAACTTACTCTCTTACTGTTTCTGCATTTGTACTTACATCTAACATCTTATTTCTTTTTTTACTTCATTGGGTGTTTAGTCTTATTGGAAAGGTTCTACTCATCCTTTTCTCTTAATTTTCTGTTAACTTATTCATTAAGTCTCAATTTTCTCTTAACCTTGCATCTACGTATGTTATTCCTCTCATTTTTTTTTAATTCTCTCCCTTCTCCTCCCCTCCCCCTGTCTACTTCTGCTACATTTTTCTTTTTGGTAGAACTTGTTATCATAATGGCCAGTAAAAATGATTCCTTCCTATCAGAACTTTATACGAATGATCGTTCCCTCTTGTTCTTTTTCCTCTCATTTAAACCTGTTGATCTCTTCCATCTTAAAAATAACGAAGAAAAAAACAGATATCTCAAAAACTCCCCTCTACTGCCACTCTTTTCAAGAGCCATCTGTACCTACTGTCGCTATCCCCTTGTCGTCTACTCGTTCCTCACCCTTGGATACAGCTGAAGCTTTAGACAGCAAAGAGAGGAGACTGAGAGGAGCCAGATCCCTGCGAACACTGCCACGGCACTGAGTCCTTAACCCAAAACATGGCTCTCCCTCTCCATTTCCCATTCTGAGACAGGATAAATTTCCTCATTATTTCTAAGCAATCTAACTCAGGGATTTTGTTACCCAGAGTACTTATTTTTTCTGAGGCAAGCAGACACTGCCTAGATTAGAGGATTATCCCTGCTGAGTGGCTCTTGATTCATCAGGATCCACACTTAACAATCCAAGCCCTGCAAAAAGGCCAAAGCTAAGAAGAAGCTTCCTTGGAAAGTCCTTTGACACAAGAAGGAGGTACAGTGCGGATCCTTTTCCTTCACAAGAGGGAAGTGCCAGCTATTTGGGCTTCGCAGGAAGAATAACATCTAGCGCAAGCGTTCTTGACAAGGCTCCGGGGACAGAATTCAGGGGTTAGTGAAATTTGGATGAGGGGAAAACCATCTTCATTTCTGCTAAACTCCAATTTAAATCTAGCATTTTCTTTACGAATATAGACAACAAAGTACCTATAACTCTGTAAACAGCAGCAATCACATTACAGTAACTACAGATACTGCAAAATGCTGGTAAAGTTATTAGACCTGCCACTAGATCTTGCTACTCAACATGTTGATAAAGCACATGTATTACCATGTCACAAATATTTTAATACTTTGACACTGGGTTTTCAGTATACTTGATTTCCTTTAATCCTATTTCCCTTTGCACTGACCACTATTCTGAGAGGCAGCCCACACATTTCAACAGTTCTAAAGAAACAAATTCTTAACCTTTTTGTATAGAATTTTTAAGAAGGCAACACAGTATCTTCTGTGCACCCAGAGTGCTGGATGCACCAATCGGCATTACAGGAAGGGTTGTGCAACAGCTGAGCGGTCAGCAAGTCCAGCTGTCAGCAACCATCCATCACCGTTTGTCTCCTGTACTTAGTGTACACCTCAAATGGATTTTGATTATTTTTCACATCCTTAGTACGCAAATGTATCTGTTGGATATTCTCCATGACATGATAAAAAGCATCTTAAGAGTAAGTTTAAATGATGGCTAATACAAATCACTTTGCATGAAAAGTTATGTTCAAAAATAATTTCTATTAAAATTGATACAACAAATACTTCATGCAAGAGAGATGTACAAATCAAAGTAACTAAAAATTATAGCTCAGTCCTCATA
The DNA here is from genome assembly GCA_028533085.1 of Varecia variegata. Classification (NCBI taxonomy): domain Eukaryota; kingdom Metazoa; phylum Chordata; class Mammalia; order Primates; family Lemuridae; genus Varecia; species Varecia variegata. The sequence continues at coordinate 50,283,564 of CM052443.1, forward strand.
CAAACTTAGTATCATAGTACAACACAGTGTTAATTATTCAGTCCACATCACTCCCTATCCCACGAAGGACTGCAATATTCAGTGTAGCTCTTCTTGAGCCCCGTTTTCTCTAGGCTCCATTCATCATGTTCCCCAGCCCCTTCTCTGACTATTCTTCCTCATTTTCCATTGCTAGCCCCTTACCTGGAGGTGTTCACCAAGGTTCTGTCCTAGGCCCTCTTTTCCTGGTGGGCAATATCACCCACTCCCATGGCTTCAACTACCACCTATATGTAGACAATGTCTAAATGTAAATCTCTCTTGAGCTTTGCTATTTAATACTCACCTGCCTGCTAGATATTTCTCCAGGAATACTCAGCACCTCAAACTTACTATCTTTCCCTCAAATGTGACCTTCTTCCTATGTTGAATTCCTGACTAACAGTGTCATCATCTACCTAAACACACAAGACTGAAATCCTGAAAACTCTGTTGAAAAATGAGAAAGTGGCGATACAGAGACCCCGCTCAGTCAATAGAGTATTCTGTGTTCTTGGATGCCACCAGGGGCCCACCAAGACAAGGCAAAACTACTAATTGTACCTCAGCCTACCAATGCACATAGGGATGCAAAGATACCTTCAAGGATCCAGAGTGGTACCTAAGGACATTATTAATTCTTGGGCAGAAAAGTAAAGGATGTGGGAGAATCCCTGTTTTATTTAATCACTTCTTATTTCCAGTACTAATGCCTCTGACATAATGACAGTATTCACAAACATTGGGCTATGTGGACCATAATTTAAAATATAAGTATGATAGGCTAGGAACCATGTGGCCCACACTAACAGGGAAGAAGGTATTTGTCCAGGGGTTGCCTGACCAGCAAGCAAAGTACTTTAAGCTAAATTGTCAAGGAAGGAGGCAGGTAAGGGAACTTTGGGGGGTGGGGGTGGGGTGGAAATCATGAAATCATTCCCTATGGGGAACAATAGGAGGATAAAAAAGGCTGGAAGAGATGATTGCATAAGAAAAATGTGAACAGGAAGTTTAAAGTGTTCATAATCTAAGATGAACATCGACCAATAAATAAGAAAAAAAATTAAAAGTTTACCTTAAATATACAAAGTGATCAATGACACTTGCTGAAGCAGGTCTCAAGATCAGCCTATAATGATGGAAAAGTATACTCTTTACTACTATTCTAAGGGGAAAAAGGAGAAGCAGATATTTTATGTCATGATAATGTGTCCTTCAAGGAAACAAGTAAACAGAAGCACTCAAGAACATGTCTGAGAGACAGAAAAGGGAAATGAGACTTTGAGGGGGCAATATACCAAGATCAACTGGCCAAATGAAGCGAATATGAAACTTCTTAACAGATCACAAAGTTAGAGACCAGAGAGAGCACTGACAGGGATTCTAGTTATCTGCAGAACTACAGAAATCTCACTCAGCTAAACACAGGCTGTCTCACCTGCTTCCCAGTTCACTTCCTCTCCCTGGGAGAATGGCCAGGCAGGACCAGGTAAACCGCTGTCTGGAACCTCATGCAGACTCAGGGTAAAGTGACTAGTAACTTGGAAGAAAGCAACATAGCATTTTATAGTTTACAAAATCCAGGGCAAAGAAAGCTGGCTAATTACGAATCATCTTGGTGAGAAAGAAAATGAGATATTCCACAAAGAAACCAGCAGGAATGCACAGGATGAATTAAACCTGAAAGAGGACTCATACAAAAGCTGAAAAGGCAAAGGCAAGATGACAGGACAGACTTACAAAATTTTTTCAAAAACTAAAACGCTCAGAAAGAGTTGAAGGTTGCCCATAATGACAGGAACAAGCAAAAGGGCTTCTCTTGCCTCCTTTCCAAAAGCTTTTCCTTTTTTTAAAAGTATATTCACAGAAAGAAGAATAGGACAGAAATAGGTCTACTGCTCAGAGCCAACTTAACCATGGATGAAAATGTTTCTCCAAACTGTTCAGCGTTTGCTCTCTCCACCAGAGAGAACCACCTCAGAACTGAAACAGTCAGAGCAAGGCTGGAGAACACTGAAAATGGGCACGGACGCTGCAGAAGAGCAAACGCTCTCTTAGGACGGATCCCCTCCACTACACAACCTCACCTCATCTCAGTGAAACTGCTGTCTGTAGCCTGTGCGTTCAGGCTGGTTTCCTCAAGTAATTTCCATTTTCTTTCCCATTAAGATGATTTGTTATCACCCAGCTTTCTTTGCCCTGGGATTTACAAACTTTAAAATGTTACAGCTGCCTTCTTCTGAATTTCTGGTCACTTTTGCCTTGTATCACTAAATGCAAAGCATTCTTTCCAGCCCTCAGCATACCATCCCCACAGCAGATGACCATTTAACTTGGAGACGACACACATTTCTTCAGCCTCCTCCCTCTCCCTTCTCAGTCTTCTTGGATAGCCATTGGTCCCAGCAACCCTATTTTTTTCCCCATTGAGTCATCTCAGCACCCGAAGTCAACTGCCCATAAATATAAGGGTTTATTTCTGGATCTCAGTTCTATTCCATTGATTCCATGCCAGTACCACACTATCTTATTGCAAGTTTTAAAATCAGGAAATATGAATTCTCTAATTTTATTATTTTTTTCCCCAAGGTTGTTTTGACTATTTTGGATTCCTTATACTTTCATATGAATTTTAGGATTGCCTTGTCAATCTCTGCAAAAAGCCAGCTGATATTTTCAAAGGGTTGTTTGTATCTGTAGGTCAATGTGGAGAGTACTGCCACCTTAACAATACAAGTCTTTGGATCCAAGAACATGGAAAGTTTCTCCATTTATTTATATTTTCTTTAATTTCTTGTAACAACATTTTATAGTTTTTTGTGCCAATGCAATTTTAAATTATATTTTTAAAAATTTATTTTCTAATTGTTCCTTGCATATAGAAGTACAACTGACTTTTTTTTAAATTTTTGGTGTATTGATCTTTTATCTATGCATGTTCCTAAATTTACTTGAGTTTTAAAAAAATTACTCTGCTGGTACAGGTAATATGAAATTAAGCTTTACTGGCATTTAATCAAGGACTAACACTGGCTGCTTTCCTCAGACCATTTCAGGTGGCTGTGTGTCACACCTGGTACATGAGGTATCCTGAATGAAGAGTGGGAGTCCTCCAACATCAAGGGGATGGCAGTGATTCCCTCACTCCTGTGTTTGTCTTCAGTATATTGCAAAATGGCATATACCACAGATGAGACCATTCCTCTCTAAATGTCTCCCTTTCAATCAACAAATGCCTTTAAAAAAAATCCCAGCAAAGTTAAAAAAAAAAAAAATACTGGCAGAGCTAATACTTCAACTCCTGTACGAGCTCTTTTTAACTACCATAAAAGGTTTTTAAAAAATCAGATTTGGAAAATGAAGCCAAAAAACAAGAAACTAATATGAAGACTATTAGAAATATGTAGATTTATTACAGCTGTTACTAATTATTAATCTAAGTGTTAAGTCCTAAGTACTAGCTTATGTCAAAAAACCCCAAGAGTGTGTGTATAACATTTTTAAGTATAATGTATACACTGGGGCTATATACACATGCACAATAGAAAAAGTCTGTGTCCTACTGCAGAGAATGGGGTAGAGGGAAGCCACAGTGGACACAGGGAAGCCAGTTAGGAAGCCACATCTAGGTGACAGACTAGAGAAGGATGCAATAGATGTGGAGAGAAATGGACACATTTCAGATCAACAGGATCTGGTAATTAATAAGATAAGGGAGTAGAGGTCTAAAAAGGGAGACACCTCAGTTTCTAGGTAGAGGTAATGCTATTAACTGAAAGAGCAAACATGGCAGGAAGAACAGATTTTTGGAGGAAAGACAATGAACTGCTTTGGACATGGTGGATTTGAAAGAAGACTAACAAGGAGAGGACAATTCCACTCTTAAGTATATACCCAATAAAACATGTATGTGTGTGTACCAAAAGACATGTACAATGATGCTTATAACTGCATTATTTGGGCTGGGCGCAGAGGCTCATGCCTATAATCCTAGCACTCTGGGAGGCCGAGGCAGGAGGGTCACTTGAGGTCAGAAATTGGAGACCAGCCTGAGCAAGAGCAAGACCCCATCTCTACCAAAAATAGAAAAAATTAACCAGGCGTGGTGGTGCACACCTGCAATCTCAGCTACTTGGGAGGCTGAAGCAGGAGGATCGATTGAGCCCAGGAGTTTGAGGATGCTGTGAGCTATGATCACTCCACTGCATTCTACCCAGAGTGACAGAGCAAGACACTGTCTCAAAACAAAAACAAAAACAAAAAACAAAAAAAACAAACCCAAAAAAACTGCATTATTTGTAACCACCAAACAGCAGGCAACCCATATGTCCATTAAGAGCAGAATGCATAAACTATGACATATTCATATAGCATATCACTGATAAAACTATCACTACATGCAGTAACATGAACTTATCTCATTAATATGATGTAAGCAAAAAAATTAGTCACAAGAATGCATACCATCATTCCTTGTATATTGTGATAAATATACGTTTGGTTTTCATCCCTGGTTCCTGTCACAGAGCTCCTAAAACCCTTGTAATTTCCTGGGTGATACAGATGAGAGGAACATCTTTTGTTATTCATAATAAGCGCCTTTCAACCAATCCTAAATTTAAGCCAATGACGTGACTCTTGGAGGATGGGGGCTGCTTGTCAAACAAACCAACCTGTGATTAGAGGGTCAGAACTTTCAGCCCAATCTCCAACACCCCAACTTTTGGAGAGGGGCTGGAGGTTGAGCCAATCACCAATGGCCACGATTTAATCAACTGTGCCTATGTAATGAGGCCTCCATAAAAACTCTAAACGACAGAGTCAGGGGAGCTTTTGGTTGGTGAACACACCTCTGTGCGAGGAGGGACAGCACACCCTGACTCCACAGGGACAGAAGCTTCTAATCTCAGGAGCTTACCCTATGTACCTCTTCATCTGGCTGTTCATTTGTATCTTACATAATATCCTTTACAATAAATCAGGGATAGTATTTTCCTGAGTTCTGTCAGCTATTATAGCAAATTTTCAAATGGCAGAGGGGGTTGTAGGAACCCCTGGGCTCACAACTTGCAACTGGTGTCTGAAGTGGAGGGGCAGTTTTGTGAGACTGAGCCTTTAACCTATGGGGTCTGTGCTAACTCCAGGTAGTGTCAGAGTTGAATTAAATTGTAGGACCTCTAGTTGGTGTTTGTAGAGAATTGGAAAACTGCTTGGTGTTGAAAACCCATGCATTTGGTGTCACAAGTGTTGTGAATAAAGAAACATTTCCTTTATCTATAAAGTTAAGACACAGGCATAATCTATGGTGTTCAAAGTGAGGATAGTATTTCCTTTGGGGAGAGGAGGGGAGGGAGGTAGGAAGGGAACACCAGGGGACTCTGGAGCTGGTAGTGCTCTATTCCTTGACCAGGCTCATGGTGACGTCAGGGTGCTCACTCTGCTAATCCATCAAGCTGTGGACTTTGTGTATTTTCCAGTGCGTGTTATAGCTAGTAACAATGTTTGTTAATTTTAAAAAATCTGGTCGTCTCATTCCCCAGGTTAAAACCCTTCAATAGTATTCTGACACATGCTGTAACTTGGATGAATCTAAGCATTATTCTAATTGAAATAAGCTAGTCACCAATGGACAAATATTGTATGATCCCACCTGTACAAGGTACCTAGAGTAGTCAAATTCGGAGAGACAGAAAGTGGAAGGGTGGCTGCCAGGGGCTTCGGGAAGAGGGGGAATGGAGACTTGTTTAATGGGTGTGGACTTTCAGTTTTGCAGGATGAAGAGAGTCCTGGAGATTGGTTGTACAACAGTGTGAATGTACTCAACACCACTGAACTGTGTGTACACTTAAAAATGGTTAAGATGGTAAATTTCATATTACATGTATTTTTACTGCAATTAAAAATTAAAAAAAACCAAAAAACCTGCCTTCTGAGAGTTTTCCATTCCTCTTAGTATAATGTCTGAAACCCCAACATGGCCTAGAAAGAACCAATGGATCCTTTAAGCCCTACTGTACACCACTCTCCCCCTTACTCTCTCTCTCCAATTCTTCAGGCACATCAAGTTTTTTGTACCTTTTGGCCTTCGTATATGTTCCCTTGGCCTGGAGTGCCTTCCTTTCTGTCCCTCTTAACATTTGCTCATGCTTCAGTCTCAGTTCAAACATCATTTCTTCAGGGAAGCCGTGACCATCCTAGCCTGGGTCACTTACCTACTGATGCCCTCGGCATCCTGATGTTTTCCCCAAGGACTACTATTAAGTAATTGCTTGTGTTATGATTTGTTTAATGTCTGTTTCCCCCACTAGACAGTATACAGGTGCTGACTCACCTAACCTCCCCCACCAGAAAGCATGTAGGAACTTCTTGTCCTGCCCGGCACACAGTAGGTACTTAATAATTATTTGATGTTTGAGTACTTGAAGAAATACTGGCCCACATGAATTAGGATTTCTGATCCAGATGAATTAGTCTAGTAACAAATGAGAAACTGCACCACTGACAGTGACCTTTGAGGAGTCATAGAAAAGGAAATGTTAGAAAACTAACCTGTTTAAGTAACACTGCAACATTTACAAAAGAGCGAAGGTGAACTGTGCCAACAAGGGAGCCACTGGGATACAGCTAATCCTTAGCCACATTTCAGAAATGATTATTCAAGGACTACTTTGTAGACAATGTGAGAGAAAGCTGTAATGAGCGGGTGCTAGCACAGGTTTGCTATGTGTGGGAGGCAAACTAACGGCTCCCTCAAAGATGTCCATGCCTAAGCACTGGGACCTGTGACCATGTGAGGTGACACAGCAAAGGGGAATTAAGGCTGTAGATGAAAGTAAGGTGGATAATAGGCTGATCTTATGATGGAGTGTATCCTGCACTACCTGGGGGGGCCCAATGTTGCCACAAGGGTCTTTTAAATGTGGACAAGAGAAGCGTAAGGTTGAAAAGACAGATCTGAAGATGAAGGGGCCACGGGCCAGGGAACGCAGGCAGCGTCCATAAGCTGAAAAAGACAAGGAAACGGAGCCTCCCTTAGAGCCTCCAGGAGCAATGCAGTCTTGCCAACACCTTAATTTTGGCCCAGTGAAACTCATTTTGGACTTCTGACCTCCAGAATTGTAAAAAAATCAAATCTGTGTGTTTTAAGCCACCTAGTTTGTGGTCATTTGTGGCAATAGGAAACTAACACACTATGGCCAAGCCATGAAAGATTTATTTCTTTTCCTTTCCTGCCCTGGCTCCTGGCCTAGCCAAGAAGGAACAGAGTATCTTTATGTTTTCTCCACCAAAGCATTTGATTAGGTCATTTATGATATCATAAGACAAAGAAATGCATGCTAAATGCCAAGTCAATAAAGTGAATTAGGAAACTCTGGGAAATGCCACCTCCCAAGAGTGCTGATGAACAGAGTAACATCAGTCGTCCTAGGTTTTTAGCAGCACACTATAAGGGTCTGTTGATTCACTCCAGTACTTTTATCAATAACTCAGAGCAGGGGTTCTTAATTTTGGGTCCTTGGACCACTTGGGGCTTCAAGAGGCAACTGAACCTCCTAAGCCTTATAAAAATATGTATTTTCTGCAGAAAGGTCCACAGCTTTCAAAGTCTTAAAGGGATCTTTAACCCTAGAAGGTTAAGAACCACTAACTGAGATAAAGATACAGAAAGTATGCTCACGACATTTACCAGTGACACAAGGTGTTAGAAAGAGCAAAGACTGGCCAGACGCGGTGGCTCACGCCTGTAATCCTAGCACTCTGGGAGGCCGATGCGGGTGGATCGCTCGAGGTCAGGAGTTCGAGACCAGCCTGAGCAAGAGCGAGACCTCATCTCTACTAAAAATAGAAAGAAATTATCTGGCCAACTAAAATATATATAGAAAAAATTAGCCGGGCATGGTGGCACATGCCTGTAGTCCCAGCTACCCGGGAGGCTGAGGCGGTAGGATCGCTTGAGCCCAGGAGTTTGAGGTTGCTGTGAGCTAGGCTGACGCCACGGCACTCACTCTAGCCCGGGCAAAGCGAGACTCTGTCTCAAAAAAAAAAGAAAGAGTAAAGACTGTGGATGACAAATCAGGATTCAAAAAATATCCTGAAAGGCTGAATGAACAGGCTGAATCTAGCAAAGATAAAATTACACAGCTTAGGAACAGCCTCCATGAAAAAAAAAAGACTCTGACGATTTAATCAACAGCAAGCTCGGTATGAGCTTATATGACTTATATGACTTATATAACTCATATGACTTTAGGCATATGTCCAGAGAGACGGATAAAAGTAGTTCCACTCTGTTCTGCATCGGTGAAATGAAACCTGCAATACTGTATTCACTTTTGGGTTTCCTTCTGTATTAGTTCCCCGTGGCTGCCATAACAAATTATCACAAACTTGGTAGCTTCAACAATACAATCTTTCTTATTGTCTCACAGTTCTGGAGGCCAGAAGTCCAAAAACCAAGGTGTTGGCAGGATTGGTTGCTTCTGGTTCGAGGGACAAGTGAAGCCTCTCCCCCAGCTTCTGGTAGTTGCTGGCAATCCTTGGTGCTCCCTGGTTATGGCAGAATAATTCTAATCTCTGTCTACCTCCTTCCCATGACCTTCTTCTCTGTGTCTCTCTACATCTTTTTCTCTTCTTATAACGACACTAGTCATTGGATTTAGGGCCCACTCGAAACTTGTATGATCTCATCTTGATCCTTAACTAATTATATCTGCAAGGATTCTATTTCTAAATAAGGTCACATTCTGAGGTTGTAGGTGGTCATGAATTTTTGTGGGACACCATTCAACCCTCCCTATTTTAGTCCGTTCAGGCTGCTATAACAAAATATCTTAGACTGGGTAACGTATAAACAACATAAATTTATTTCTCACAGTCCTAGAGGCTGAGAGGTCCAAGATCAAGGCAACCAGCAGATTCGGTGTCTGGTGGGGGTCCACTTCCTCGTTCACAGATGCCGCCTTCTCACTGCGTCCTCACATGGGGGAAAAGGGCAAACACACTCCTTCCCTTCAGCCTCTTTCATAAGGGCACTAATCCCATGAGGGCAGAGCCCTCATGACCTAATGCTCTCCTAAAGGCCCCACGTCTTAATACTACCCCACTAGTGATTAAGTTCCACCATATGAATTTGGTGGGGACACCAACATTCAGGCCACAGCAACCCAAGACACCCTTTAAGTGGGATATTAATAGACAAATGCATTCTGAGGTTTAAGATACCATTTTACTAACAATGGTCAAAAGAAATAGGGATATGAAGCCTAAAGGTTACAGGACTTGAGTCAGGCAAGGAAATTAATGACGGTCTTAAATACCTGAACCAATTTTATTTTTCAGATGAAAAACACTAACATTCAGTTTTCCAGAGACGAATGTGGTAGATTCCTGTTGCTGCATTTGTTCAAGCTTAAGCTGTACAATCATCTGATAGGAATGCTGAAGCCTCAGATGAGAGGCTAAACTTGTTGATCACTGATGACCCTTAAGTTCTGAGATTCTGTAACTCCTCTCCCATGTCTCTGTCCCTTTAACTGACCATTATACATAACAAAGAACTTTTGTAAATCTCCACTAACACTGCAAACACTGTGTAGGGGAGAAGGGGGTGGAGGTGGGTGGGATGCTAGCCAGAAGGTACATAGTGTAAAGAAAACTTAGAAGCCCAAGAACTGAAAGAATGTTAGAGGTTTCAAGGGAGCAAGGGTGAGATGGCTGGAGGGAGGGAGAGGGACACTGGAGCTAGATCAAGCAGTGAGCACCCAGAGAGCACGGAAAAGGGCTCCCATGTCCATTTTCAGGGTGACAGGAAGCCACTGAAGGGGTTTCAGCAAGGAGTGACAGGACCAGGTGAACCTCAAGATCATTTTCGCTGCTCTAAGGAGAAAAGATTGACAGAAGTTACAAGAAAAAGCAGAGACCAAGAATGAGTAGGAAAGGATAGTTGCCTGGATAAGGCGGCAGCTGTGAAAACGGCAAGCAGGAGACAGACACACGGCAGAGGCAAGTTGTAGAGGGTGGGTTAGATGTGGAATGTGAAAAAAGGCAGCAAGGATGACTCCTAAATCTGTTTAAATAACAAGCGATGTCACTTCCTAAGATGGGAAAGATTGAGGAGCAGTTGTATAGATTGGGAGGTGAAAAAAAGAGTCACAGCTCCATTCGGGGCTTATCGATTTAGAGATGTCCTTGAGACAGTTAAAAAGACACCAAGCAGGCAGACGAATGTATGAATCTAGAGCTCAGAGGAGATGTCTAGGCCAAAAATAAAGGTACAGGAAGAGGTAACAGGAGGCACATGGAGAGAAAATATATTCTCATCTCAGTGGGTTGTCTTATTTCTTTACAAGAAAACATTTTCCAATTACTGGATATTGTTAAGTGCCCATTTGGTTTTGTTTAAAATGTATGATCTCAAACCTCAGTCAGCTGGGTTCCAGAATTTTGTTCTAGCAACATTCAGCCGCTTAGTTACAGGAAGCACGGAGGTGAATGGCGCATGGTTCATCCCGGATGGAAATTTTGTATTTACAAAATAGAGTGTCTGCAGAGTCCTAAGTTCCACAGGATATCACTGGAGTCAGAGAAGAGCTCAGATGTTGGAAAATATGGAGCTTCTTCCAAGGAGAAAAAAAATTAGCAGATTCACTTGTAGTGAACAAAGGGGAAAGAGTGGGAATCTTACTGTATGCATCTAGAAAAACAGCAAACTCATCCAATGACTACAAGGAAGTGCACCTGCCCCATCAATCCCACATGCCCCTAGTCCCCAGAGGCAACCATTTTCAACTGGGTTTAGTTCTTCTGGTGGCCCGCCCCCACAGTTCTAAACTGGCTTATAGCCATCATTTCTTGGTTTGTTGACTTTGGACATCATCTGTGGATACATGATGTCAAAAATCAGGATTCTGTTCACTTACTCTTCTCCATGTCCCCTTTCTCCTGATATTATTATTTCATTATTTTCCTCTGTGGTTAAACCTTTCTAGTTTATGCAACTACGGACTATCCCTTGAATTCCCCCACCCTATGAGATGAATATACTGGCTCCCTCACATGGCCCTAACATCTCCTTTCTCTTCCATTCCTCTACCTTTGCCATCTATGCATATTCTCAAGGTTTCTGCTCGGTACCTAGAATTAAGTCTTCTGCACTTTAACTACAGATTAATTCTAAACCAGGAAAACCAACAAAACCAGTAGAAGCATTAACATCATAAGCATATAAATACTACTCACAAGAAAGCCAAGTCCTGCACTAGGATTCCATTTCCCTTTCTAGGATTCACAAACTGTGTGCTTCCTATTTGGACCAAGTAGTCCTGGTCTAGAGTTCCTCTTTCTTTACTAGGGAAAAAATCATGCCTTTTTCAACATATCCCTGGTATCTTCCAGTTCCCTACTTATCCTAAGCAATGCTTGGGATTCAGTCCTTTTTCCTTGAAGCTAGGGAATTAAAAAATAAAAAGTCAACCTTCAGAGACTTACTTGTTCTTGGTAATCCTGTTGAGAGAACACAATTCCCCCACGCCTTTTCTTTCATGAAGATTTTTTTCCCTTTCGTAATGAAAATTAACAATTTTTTCAAATAGAGCAATGTCTCTCATGATCTAATCAATATAACATAACCATTTTTATTTTTGCATATTACTTTGCGTCCTTGTCCACTGTAAGTAAATTTAATGCAGTCATAATCACTGTCACCGTGTTCTACTTTTGTGGTACATGCACAGCTTTCACAGTGATCCCCTTTCATGGCTGTGTAACAGACCACTGGGTGGATGCGTCATCATTTATTAAATCCACCTGGGAAGCAGTACAGACAAGTGGTGCAAGTGTGGGCACTAAAGTCAAACAGACCTGCAGCAAGGCCCAGCTCTGCTGAGTCCCCAAGGCCACAGAGCCAGTGACTTACCTCACTCTCTTTAATTCACCCAACACTAATCACTCACTCAGCACCACCCTACTATGTCCCGGGTGCCACATTAATCCCTGAATATGCAAGAGTGAACACAAGAGACAGGATCCCCGCTCTCAGAAACAAAGAAGATATATAATTTCCAATCATGTTAAGTGCCGTAACGAAAAAAGGCACTAATGAGAGACTGGAGTGCTGTGAATTGCCGATCCAGAAAGGGAGGATTAAGAGTGCCACCAGGGCTGCCATGAGGAGTAAATGTGATCCATGGAAAAGACCGAGCACCATTCTTGGCACACAGTGCACACCCAATACATGTCAGCTACGTTACTACCCGGGATAAACTGAGAGCACAGCAGGAATTATCATCCTCTTGTTATACTCTTTCCTCTTCATTTTTCTGTCAATATAAATCCCATACCTAGCTGAGTTCACTGCTAGAAGTTGTTTGATGTGTCTTTTTTATATCCATTTCTGCCCTCATATTCATGTTTTCCTTACCTTTGTGAACATATTATTATTCATAATAGATGTTTCAACATCCTCATCTGTAATTCTGTCATTTATGTAATTTCTGGGCCTTTTTCTGGTTATGGGTCATATTTTCTGGCTTCTTTGCATGTCTGGTAATTTTTGATTGGATGCTGGTTTTGAATTTTATGTTTTTAGGAGCTGGATTTTGATGTATTCCTTTAAATACTGTTGGGCTTTGTTCTGGGATCAGTAGATTAGAGTCAGTCAGATCTTTTTATGGTTTGCTTTTAAGCTTTGTTAGGAGAATCCCAGGGCTAATTTGGCATCGGTCCATGCCCTGTGCATTAGGAGGTCTTTCTACTCTGATGAGCAAGAGTATTAACTATTCCAGCCTTGTGTGAACTCCAAGAATTGTTCCACCTGCCAGTTTCTGGCAGTTCTTCTCCCCAGCCTCTGGCAGTTTCTTCATGAAATCTACAGATTCATGTTAAACCAAACCCTCAAGGGGACCCCTCTGTAGCAATCCAGAGCTGGCTCTCCTGTGCAACTCCCATCTTTCCAGTGTCCTGTCTTGGATGCTTATGCTGCCTCAGCCTCTGAACTCTTGTCTGTTGAACTCAGGAAGACCACCAGACTCTATTTCGGGGTTCCTCCTTCCTGCACTGCAGCCTGGAAACTCTCTCCAGGTAATAAGCTGGGGCAATGATAGGGGGCTCCCTTGTTTATTTCCCTCTTCTCAGGGATCATTATCCTGTGCTGCTTATTAATCAATTTCTAAAACTGCTATTTCATAAATAACTTACGTTTTCAAGTCAATTAAGGTGGGAACGTAACCCAGGACTGTTACTCTATTATGAGTGGAAGCAGAAGTTCCCAAATTTGAGTTCAAATTCCACATTTTCAATGAAACCTTTCTAGACAAGTTCAAATAATTTTTTTTGTTCCTCTGGTCTCTGTGTCATTTACAATTTAGGACAAAAAACAGAGGCCCCATAGTATCCTCTGTCCATTGTTGCCCTCATCCCCTCTACGTTTCGACTGCCATCAGTTTCAGTAGCAGACCAAGTCCCGCAAGATTAAAAGCAATCGCACGCTCCAGTGGCTTGCTAGTGTCAGGCACAGTCTAGATGCTTGGCTGAAACAAAGATGACATTACACCTAACTTCCCAGGAGCTCACAGTTTGGGATAACTTAGGAATCAAATCCTCATCAATAGGAGAATCTTTAAAGGGAAGCTATAAATGAACACTTAGAACAGAGATCACCAAACTTTTTCTTAAAGGGCCAGAGAGTAAATATTTTATTTAGGCTTGCAGACCATGTACACTCTTGTTACGATCAATCACTGCTGTGGCACGAAGGCAGCTGCACTCAACATGTAAACAAGTGGGCATAGCTGTGTTCCACGAAAACTGTTTACGGTAACAAGTTGCTGGTCGCCAGGCTATGGTTTGCAGACCCGTGCTTTAGAACTAAATCCATCTGTAAGTTGCAAACAGCCTGCACCGACTTTTACAGTAGCATGTCCTAGTTGTACTACTGAGACAAAAGTGATCTCAACAATAAGACAACCAAGTTCTCTCAGGCAGGAATTATATTTAATACCTTGTGTTCTGCACACAACACAGAATTTGCATAACACAAGCACAGAGTATGTGCTTATTAAGTACCTTTATATTTATTTCATTTGAAGTTTGAAGCTGCAGGATTCCTTTTGTTTTATTCAAAATTGCCTCTAACAGTAAAGAAAACTACACTAATACGGTTTATGAAAAACCATGAATGCCTAGTACTTGAAACAGGTAAGGCTGACAAAACAAACATCAATGTTCTTGAAAAACTTAATAGTTTCATTTTGTCAATAAATCAAGATTACTATACTTAAAAGAATTACTCCTGAAGACTATCCATTCATCCCACTGATGTGGACATGGCTGGATTTCCTCTTTTGAGAATTATGTAAAGAAAGAGTTCAGAAGCATACAAAAAATAAGTTTCTTTCCTTATAGTTTCTTTCTTTTTTAAACAAAACTGTCACTACCTTGTTTAGGCAGGCACGTTATTCAACACAACTGTCTCTGAATAACTTTTGATTATTGTCAAAATTCAAATGTATTGAGAAAAGACAAAGATTTGATATATTGCAGATATTTTTAATTGTTTAAAAAGATAATCTCACAAAACTAATGCTAACAATGTTTAAATTAATGGTTTCATTGCTGCATATTATGTGCATATATATGTACACACACACTCTCCCAGTGTGACAGGTTCGAAAAGACCACCACTCTCTTTAACGGGTATATTCTAGCAGGTTAGTTTAAAAAGATTTGTCTTAGTACAGGTGGAGGGCTCTTAGAAGCTATTTAGTCTAACCTTTCAAATGAAGGGTTTCCCTTTTACAGCATTCAAAATGATGCTTCCTCTGTAGTTTGTTCATCTCTTAAAACTCGTATGCAGAACTAAACATAAACTAAAGGTGTGTCTGGCCCATGTGAAGTAGGACTGCTGCTGCCCTAGATCCAGATGCCCAAATGCAGCACGAGATTGGACAGGGCAAGGTCAGGGAGAGCAAACAGGCTTTGCTGGTGACATGCAGCAAAGCCTCATCTCCCCTCAAGACAGGTGATTTTTCTTTTAATTCAAATTCAGGACTATATATTCATTCCCATTAACTTTTTTTCTTAGCTCTAGCCCATCATCCTACACATTGAGATCTCTGGAATCCTGACTGTGTCATCAAATATATCAGTTAAATATACCATATCTTTATCAAAATCACTGGCACAGCAATCAAAGACCTTCACAATATAAAGAAGAGCAGGAGGAAAAACTGGGGCGGTAAGTGTACATAACACTTATGAGAGGCTCTGCCCTAAGAGAAAGAGAAATGGGATGGCAGCAGGATAAGGATTTGGTAGGGAGGCTGAGTGGCTTTTTAAAAATATTCTAATATTTATATGCTAATGGCAACCATCCAAAAGTGAAGGAAAAATACAGTATGTAAAAACATCTTCAAAGCTGCGAAGTTCAATATAATTTATTGTGTGCATCTCCTTTTCTTCTTCTTCCCTGGTTATTTAATTTATGTCAAAATTCGGTTTTTAGAGCATCCAGCTCTTTCTGAATTCTCCTTCTGAATATTCAGAGTCCCTGCTCCCAGGATCACACATGTACTTTTTCTCTGAATATTTTCAAATCTCTATATCTAACAGCCCCGGCCTTTGCCCTTATGAATTCTAACATTATGACCCCTTTCACCCAAACTCCTGTTTCACATCAATGTCCTTCACTGTTTATGAGAAGTTCTAAAACCAATTCAGGTTCATTAAAGGAACCATTAAAGGGTTCATCTAATAGGATCACTTTTTTAAAACATAAAAACCTAAGATTCATTTTTTTTTTTTATTTTTATTGTATCCCTACAGTCAGCAAATTAGTTAAAAGGTTTATCTTGGGTAAAATTGTTCTCTAAGGCTGTAACACCCAATCCTGAAAATTTCTATGCAAAGCAAAAAGTGGTGGATACCAAATTCTTCCCACCAGCACATCTGCATAATCACATCATCAACACAGAGCTTTCTCCTCTTCCAACCCCCACTCTGGGCTCAAACAAAAAGTTAGTGTGCATACACATAAAGCACATTTACCATGTCTGCTCCACAGACTTACTATTTTGAATAAGTAGTAAGAAAGCAACTGTGACCTACGCATAAATACAAGACATACTCCTTTAAAACTCCATTTCTAAAAATGAATTCTTTATCAGTTAAAATATGAAATTTGTTAGCCCCAAACAAATGTACCTCAACTCATCAATGCATTCTAGTTAATGACAAACATATTTTCAGAGTATAACACTTGTTTATGAAGTATTTCATAAAGTATACTATATAAAGTGTAACACTTTTCAAAATGTACTTTTAAAATATCAAAGTGCCTAAGAAAAAATTGCCAATTTGCTCCTTTAAAGGTGTAGGACAAATAAATCTTATGGAGTAAGTCATACATGCCTGATAGTAGCAGCACTGCAAAACAGAAAAGTTTCTTATTTCACAGCGCAAGATTTAAAATGAGCCATCATTTTAAAGCTCTACAAAAACTATAAAGTTCTTTTGTCTTTATGTTCATTTCTACCAAACACCTAGCCTCGAGATGAATTTTCATGAATTTCACATTATTGACCATAGCTATTTTTGAGCCAGGAATCTGCCTCGTAACTTTCATGTTTGTGTAATTTGAATATCACTTGCTTAGTGGTCAACACACATTAAGTCCTCAATAAACATGTCAAGAATTCAACTTAAAATTATAAGAGCATAAAGGTCATAAGGAATGCAATATTTTTTCTAAAAGTAAAAAATTCTGAAACTCACTAAATTAAGACAACATAAAATACCCAAATATTGTTACAATTTTAAATCATTATTTTAAACATGAATAATTTTAACAGATTTCTACCACCATTCCTGTTTTTAAAAAACATTCCTAAGTTTCTACTGCAAAAACAGAACTTGCTGGATTTCACATAAACTCATAGGTTCAGAAACAATTTACAGGTAGACTAACTTATAAAGCCCCCCATGAGAATGTAAGCTTCAGAAAGACAGAGATTATGTTTTCTCATGGCTGTTGCCCCTCCTTCTTCCACAGTTCCTTGACTGGTGCTGACAGTAGGATTTCAAGTACTATTTGCTGGACTGAAAGATCACATGTGTGAAGAAAATTTGTTCATTTTGTTGCAGTGTCTAAAACCTTACCAATTTAGAGATTCCTTTAGGTTAACAAATCTGGTCTTTCCAGAATTAAGAAACTATTTAAATCTCTCAACAACCTTAAGAGTCAAGTACTTCATCATTCCATTTTACAGATGAGGGAACTGAGACTAAGTGGCAGAATTACTTTTCCAGTGTCACACAATAGGCACACAGCACAGGTCTGACTCAGAACCTTTAATCCTATGATGCTCTTCCCCGGTGAGAGGGGAGTTAAGACTAGCCTTCGTCCACACATCAGTGCGCATTAGCTATTCAAATTCCCAAGACACTTCTAGTGAAACACCTAAAATGCGCTTGCTCAAAGACGGGGCTTTTGTCTGGGGTGACAGGTAAGCAACAAGTAATTTAAGCACATGGAATACTTTGGAGGCAAGAATCTAAAGTTAGGGCCATGGATTTGTGGTGCTTGAGGGAACCAAGCCTCAAAGACAAACCACAGATTTCAAAACACTGCACAGGGCCAGCTCTTGCTCCAGAACAGCTTGCCTCTCCTTCCTCTTTCTACCCTTCCACGTGACTCCACGGTTCCCCCCCACCAGAAAACAGGCTACCATTGTTAGTGACATGGTGTGGAGACATTATGCATCCCAACCACAGTGACTGGCACAGAGCAGGCACGCAAATATTTACTGAATGAACCCAAGACAAAAGTTGTTTCTGTGGCCAAGCTGGGATCCTAACTGCCATTTTTAACAAAGTAGAGATGACAAATGCACCTTAAGCACCTGACTATTGTTGTAAAAATGTATTTTTAAAAGCCCAGTCTAAGCTGGAGACAGGCCACAGTAAAAGCCTCCTGTGATTCTTTTTACCAGCCAAACTACCTCAAAGAAGAAACAGCTTAGTACTTTAGCACACAAATACATATCTCAGAGGGGCAAACAGCTTAGTACTTTAGCACACAAATACAATCTCAGAGGGGCATGATATGTTAATATTTTAGAGTATAAAAACAAATACCATTACCTTATTTAGGTTGCCTAGTTTAGGTCATCCTAACATGAATAGCAGTTAAAAAAAAAAAAAAAAAAGTCCTCCCTCGGCATTCTCAGAGAATGGGGGTGGAAGAGATATCATTTCCCAAAATTCGAAGTGCCCAAAACCCAACAAATCACATTACACGACGTGGAAAACCTTAAAATATGACCAGCAATTTAAACATACATTTTACACAAAATAATTAACTGAACAGAGCCCAGGTGTATAAAAAACCATGACGTTAAGGCAAACGGCTTCACAGACAATTCTTGAAAATTTTACCTATTTCCTTCTTGGTCGGCAACCGTGACCTGAAGACTTCGCTACTACTTCCAACTAGCATCAGATTCTTCACGATGTGAAATTTTCAGGCGTCAAACTACAATAAAACTACGGGGGCAGAACAAGAGCCAAAAGCAACAGGGAAATGCCCGTTTTCCCCTTCCCTCTGACCACTGCAAAAACGACACGCTGTTACTTTAGAAAGCGGCCTCAGCACTGGAGATGCAACGCAGCTTTAGGTCCGGGATTTCGGGAACAAACCTGCCGATTCCCAAACACAGGCTGAGTCTCATCCACCACCGATAGTTTTGCGCTCTCGCACCACCTCCTTTGTCTAAGCGGGCCCCGCAAACTCGTAGTTCAATGCCCTCTGGTAAACAAGCTATTTAAGCCGGGAAGAGAACGTTCCAAGTCTTTTAAAAGACCGGGGAAACCCAACAGCGCTCGGAGCCTCCTGCAGCCGAGAGCAGGCCGGGTTCCGCTCGACGGAACCTCGACCCCGCAGGGCCGTCGGCCGAGCGGCGCGCGGACCCGGGCAGGGGCAGGCCCCTTCGCGCCCCGGCTGCCCTCCCTGCGGCCCTGCACTCACCTCCGTGGAGGGGCAGCGGCGCCAGCACCTGGCCGCGCACCTCGGCCTTGGGCGAGTCAAGCCCGTAGCGCCCGCGGTCGATGCGGAACGTGAGCGGGGCGCCGCGGCCGGGCTCCTGCACCGTCACGTTGATGAGCGCCGTGTAGTACTCCTGGCTCGCGTTGTCCGCCCGCGCCGGCCACAGGCCGCAGGTCAACAGCGTGAGCGCGGCGAGCCGGGCCAGGCCCGCCCGCGCCGCGCCGCTCATCGTCCCTCTGGCCGCCGCCGCTGCCGCTCGCGGACCGGGCTCCGGGGCCGGCGCCGAGAGGCGGGGCGGGCGCGGCCGGGGCTGCGGCGGGGGCGCGCGCGCGCGGCTTGCGCGGGCCCGAGCACGAGCACGGCTCTTCTCGGCGCCGCGGCCCAGCCGCCCGCCACTCTCACATCCGCCGCCCGCCCGCGGAGACGCGCCCATCGGCCCCTGGCCGGGGACGGCGGTTCAGGCCGCACGCGGTCGCCTCCTCAGGGTCCCATGAGGACTGGGGGGGCGGGCCCTCTCCATCTCCCTGGGTAGGGCCCTCCAAGGGGCTGGGGGAGCCTCGCAAGGACGCGGCGCCGGTGCGGTGACAACTCCGAGAGGACGCGCCCCAAGCAGCGCCACAGGCACACGACCCACTCGCTACGCCGCCGGCCCAACGGCAGCGCGCAGGCCCGAGCGGCAGCACCGCCCCGCGCATGCGTGCGAGGCCCGCTCCCGCCCGCCTGCACGAGGGTCGGAGGGGGCAGCTCGCCCGCGGGGCCCGCGCTCCTGTCTGTCTGTGGTGGGTGACAGCCACAGGGCCTGCAGCCCGGGAGCTCTCTAAGGGTGTGTGGGAATGTTTGAGAACACAAAACAAAAGGAAAAATAGTTAAAACTTTAAAATAAATATTTAAAATTAAATGTGTAAGAGATTTAACATTCAAACGGTCAACTGCAAGTCACACAATTGACATCCTGGATGGGGGATGTCTCTGTACGTAAGAGTGTGGGGGCCCACTAGACCCGGAACTGCAGGGAGCCCTCAGTGGTTGCGAATGACCTCTGCAGACTGGATGAAAACCGCCAGGGGCCCTGGCCCAGAAGATTGTGGTGAGATCTGCTCCTCGCCTCACGCTCACTCTCTCACACACACACCCCATGTTGGTTAAAACGATGCATCGTTCTAAAGCAAAAACTTAGGGGTAGAATGGGTCTCTCTTCAAGTGTGGCTGATTTCAGGAACTCACAGCATCATGTGGGGAGGTGGGGGAGGAAGGATGACGTCTTCTGACAGCCAGGGCTGGTCTCGGGCCTCCTGTCCTGGGAAGTGGGTGGAGTCAGCCAAAAGCACTGAGACTCAAGGAGAGAGGTAGCTTCCCTAAAGAAAAATGAGGCACTGTTTCCGGGAAAGGGCATGGACGCAGTGCAGGCCAAAACATCAGAGGTCTACTGGTGCCTTCTTGGTGACATTATTCACAGTTTCTCCCTCCTGTTCTATACCTTCCACTGGATCAACCGTGCTCTGGCCTATTGAGACTGGCTTTTACCTATTCTCTTACCACCAGGCCCCTAGACCAAAGCAACGGGGGTCCCCAGCCTGGGCTCAGCACTGAAAGAGGGCTCTGCTCTGGCCCTCCTCCATCTGGGCTTCTCCTATAGAGCAAGGAGTCCTTGGGACCAAGGTACTCCTGATCAAGCACCCAAGACCCTGGAATTCCTTGATGGAACAGCCCGGGCCACTTCTAGGACCGGCATGGGGCTCTTCCCCATGAGGGTCTCCTTGCTCTGCTCTCCCCACTAGGCGTGCCCTGGCATGCTCATGTTCCCTACACCCTTGTCCTTACAAGTGTGTGTCTGTGGGGGGTGGGGGATTTAAAGTGTAGGGTGCCCATGACCCCTGGTTTAAGAAACGGTTCTAGAGGCCCACAGACACCACTCTGTCAGATCAGCGGGGAGGAGGCAGCTCTCCTTAAGGCTCTCTTTTAGTCCTTCTGAATTTGTCAAGAAGAGAGTTGATTCTAGAGTGCTTTTAACACATCCCTGGCACTTGCTGATCTCCCCTTTAAATAAAGTGAGATGAGGTCTCCGTGCACAGCCTTAGCAGGCTCCAGCGTCTAGGGTGACATTAACGCCACCCTGTACTTGGGGGTATAAGTGTCTTTTATGGAGACCTTTCCTTTAGGACAAGAGGTTTTTCATTTATAATAGTAATATAAAGCTACCTTTTTAAAAATTGTAGTATAATACACATAACAAAAAATTTACCATCTTAACCATTTTTATATGTACAGTTCAGTGGCATTAAGTACATTCACATTGTTGTGTAACCATCACCACCATCCGTCTCCAGAATTCTCTTCATGCTGCAAAACTGAAACTCTGTACCCAGTAAACATCCCCCTATCTCCCAGCCACCATTCTACTCACTGTCTGTATGAGTTTGGCTACTCTAGGTACCCATATAAGTGGAGTCATACAGTATTTGTCCTTTTATGAGTGGCTTATTTCACTTAGCATAATGTCCTCAAGGTTCATCCATGTTGTGGCATGTGTCAGAATTTCCTCTTTTTTCAAGGCTGAATAATATCCCATTGTATGTATAATCAGATTTTGTTTATCCATTCATCCATTAATGGACACTGGGTTACCTCTACCTTTTGACCACCCTGAATAAAGATGCTATGCACATGGAGTGTATAAACATTTCTTCAACACCTGCTTTCTTTCAAGTCTTTTGAGTATATCCTCAAAAGTGGAATTGCTGGATCAAGTAGTAATTATATGCTTAATTTTTTCAGCAACTGCCATAATGTTTTTCATAGGGACTGTACCATTTTACATTCCCACCAACAGTGCACATGTGTTCCCATTTCTCCACATCCTCATAGCACCTTTTTTCTTTCTTTTTCATTAATAGCCATCCTAATGGGTTGAGGTGGTATTTCATTGTGGTTTTGATTTGCATTTCCCTAATGATGAGAGATGTTAAGCATCTTTTCATGTGCTTATTGGTCATTTGTATGTCTTTAGACAAAGGTACCTTCTAAAACATTTAAGTTTGTAAATAGTGAGTTAATTAAAAGTATAAGACAAATAAAAGAACCAGTGGTACTTGGATATGGCAGATCTCATGGAGGTCTGTACTGAGATCCGAATGCAGCCCTTGCTGGTCTGTGAGTGAACTGCCCCACGAGCCTCTCTTCTTGAGGGGGCCATTTCTCTGTCTCTGCCACGCACCATTCTCCTCTGCCTCTGCTGCCATTTCTTGGCTCACAAGAAATCCTAGGCCACCTGTAAGTCCCAACTCAAATTCCCCTTCTCCCCAGAGCTCCAGTAGGACCCCAGGTGCCAGCCTCCCACATTGAGGCCCCGGTAAGGGCGTCAGACCTTCAGAAGGGGATCTGTCTTCTCTGTGAGCAGTCTGCCTTTCCAGGCTTGTGAACAGGGGTCATGTGTGTAAAGCACACTACAAAGTGTTTGGGGGATCCAGCACCCAGAGCCCAAATGGGGTCCGCTGGACAGTATTGGAAACCTCAATGGATTGTCCAGATTTCCCAAGGTCTAACAACTCCTCCTCCACTTTTTCCTCCTCCTCCTCTTTTCTTTCTTGGATGGCACATAATCCCCAGGGGTCCTAGCAAGGGCCCCTCTTATTTCATTATTGGCCTGTTCCCCTTTGTCACCATTTCCCACTTCCATTCTCTGCCCCGTGGGCAATCATTCTAATTCACTAATGTGTCTCTTTTGTTTGTGTTCTTGCAAAATGTATGTTGTTATTTAGTGTGCACATATTTTTGAATTATGACACAGTATTGGATTATAGATGTCATTCTGTTTTTCATTCTCTTCACCCAGCACTATGTTGGGTTTTTTAAAAACTTGTTTCAGTGAGACCATGTCTCAAAAAAAACCTTTTTTCATACATTTGTTAATTTTTTATATTGAAATATACCTATAATGAAGTACAAAAATCTTGTGTGTACAGCTCATAAAAAATGAAAATACCTTTTAACCGCCATCTAGATCAAGATGGGAACATTACCAGCACCTCCGGAAGCTTTCCTGGGCGTCTCAGTCATGAATACCCCACCAGTACGATTTCTTTTTCTTTTTTTTTCTGTAGAGACAGGGTCTCACTCTGTCACCCAGGCTGGAGTACAGTGGCACAATCACAGCTCACTGCCACCTGGAACTCCTGGGCTCAAGGGATCATCCTGCCTCAGCCTCCTGATTAACTGGGGCTACAGGTGCCACCATGCCCAGCTACTATTATTATTTTCATTGCCATGGATTAGTTTGCCTATTCTTGAGCATTATATAAATAGTGAAACACATATGTACTATTTGGTGTCTGGTTTCCTTTCCTTAACATTATGTCTGCAAGATTCTTTATTTTTGCATGTACTAGTAGTTTGCTCTTTTTTTGATGTACAGTATTCCACTATTGATTTATCCATTTTCCTGTGGATGGGCATTTGTATTGATTTCTGTTTGGGGATATCATGAGTGGAGCTGTTATGGAGCCCGTGTGTCTCTTGGTGGACATGTGTATACATCTCTGAGATCATATACTCTGGGGTGGGATGATGCGTGATAGGGCAGTCACATGTTTTGCACTGGTAGACACCGCACTGCCTTGTTAAGCTGTCCTGATTACCACCAGCCGAGCCCCTGTTTTCTGTCCCTCCTCCTCAGGGCTCTGTCCCTCGTGGGTCTTGGTCCCTGCTGGCTGCTTCCACTGTTGCCAGTTGTTGCAGCCTACCCCCAAGCTGGGGCTGCAGGTAAAATCATTGCAGAAACCCAGTCCAGTCCCATGGAGCAGGCTGTCCAGGAGAAGCGGTGTCCCTTATAGAGATGCTGCAAGCGAAGGGCTCCACAGAGACATCAAGACCATATAAGAGATGTTTCTGATAGCGGCATAACATAATAGCACTTTATCTGGAAAAATCTACAGTACATTTGTATTAGCAATCCAAAAACTTAATCTTGGTGAAAAATTTCAAATATATGAAAGAGTTGAAAGAATGGTACAATGAAGCACCTGTACACCCACCACCTGGTTCCAGCAGTGGTCACCATTTGGTCATAAATGCTGTATCTGTCTATTGCTTTTATATTTGAATTTCAGAATATTACGAGGGTACAAATGCTGTGGTCACATAAATTGCCTTTGCACTACCTGAGCCAAGGCTACAAGCGTTCCCATCCCCCAGACAGGGTGCACCTAGTCTATTGCTTTTATTTGTAAACTTTTTCCTGAACCACTTTATGACCCTTTGGGCTGTTCTTCTATATTATCATGACCTAGACAATGAACAGTAATTTCTTAAAATAATCCCATATCCCACCCTTGTTCAAATGTTCCCAAACATCTAAAAATGTCCCCCTCACCCTATTTTCTTTGAATGAGATCCCATAAAGGTTCTGCACGGGATTTAGTTATGTCTTATTCTAGAAATTCAGACTTGATGGGTACAGCCCCAGCTCCAGCAGAAGAGGAACTGCACCACTCAGAATTCACCAGAAATATATGGAATTCTGCAATTATCTTCTCAATAACATAAATATATTGTATTCTATCCTTTTTGTGTAAACATTGAAATTATACCACAATTACTATAAACTTCCTCATTTTTGGCACATCAGGAACCTCAAAATATGGAATTTGCCCAGGATCCTGTCACCTCCGAGAGGTCCCACTAGGTGAAGAAAGCTGCCTCCTTCCTGCCCCGCTGGGGTCTCATTAGGGAAGTTACGGTGGGGGCGTGGAGAGGGAAGCCCGCTACTCTGGCTATCTCCCCGAGCCCAGGGCTCACAGGCCATGCCAGCGACAGTCTGGTGGGGTGACACTGTGCAAACCCCTCTAGATAGGGAAGTGACAGACAAATGCTCAGATTTGGAAGCTGTCAGGATTTGATCTCCCTGAGGACCCTCAGACATAGGGCTTATTATGTCCATTTTGCAGATCAGGAGACTGAAGCTCAGAGAAGTAAGATCTTTGCCCAGCTGAGGAGGGGTGAGTGGTGGCTCTGGGGTGAAAGCCCAGTCCCGGCTGGCTCCAGGACCCTCACTCATTTCCCTACCGCAGGTTGGTGCCAGGCTCAGGATTCAGACAACTCCTGGATTTCCCTGCACTTGGCCCAGCCCAGGAAGCCAGAGGCCCAAGGCTGAGCTCCATCCAGGAACTCTGCTGGGGCCTGGACCCAATCCCTCCTTGGGGATGCTGAGCAGGCACAGGCTGCTGGGGTGGCTGCCTCTAAGCAGGATCGAAGGCATCAGTTCGTTCTTTGTCAAGATTTGTTTGGTCAGAGTGATGAATGGCTGAGCTGCAAAGAGCTGAGCACGAGGAGATGCTGGGGGGCCTGAGGCAGGCCTGAGACGGCGACCGGCATGTTGTGGGAGTGCTGGCACTCAGCTGACCCACACTGGTGGTGACACCTGCAGTCTCGAGGGCCCCTCCACCAGGCAGCCTGGTGTATCCGGGAGGTCCCCTTGCTCACAGGCAGCAGAGACAGACTTGGTTGGACCAACCGGTACAGAAAGAGACCCCTCTGGAAGGCTGCAGGGCAACTCATCCAGCAGGGCAGGCAGCAGGGCTGGGCTCCAAAAGGACAGCACCCTGATGGCTCTGGGGATTTGGGCAGCTGGATCCGAAGGGTGGCTTCGTCAGGGTGTTGCTGTCGCTAAGCCAGCACTGCGTTGCTCTGGGAGGAAAGCATGTCACCTGTCTACCTTGAGTCAGGTGCCTGTACCTTGGCTGTAGGGCCACCTTAACTGTCAGCCCGGCCAAGGGAGTGTCCGATGGAGGAGGGATAGCAGCCCCTATGGGGCACTGGGCAGGCCAGGACATCTTCTATCCGCTGCAGGGGGAAGCCCATGCAGGTTGCCCAATTCCACTTCCTGGCAGCTGAACACTGGCTAGTTTCTTCCAGAAGTAGAGGTGGGGTTCCAAGCTTCTCTTCTCAGACATGTCATCCAGCTAGGGGACAATGCTGTTCCCAGGTCATTTGTCGTCAGCTGAGAGTCTGATGTCAGAGACCTTGTGGCCCCTCCATGAACAGCTGCCTAGGGGTTCAGGTGAGACAGGACGATGTAAGCGTCCAGCCCAGAGCTGACACTGACGTCCAGGCTACTTTTCAACTAACATTGAACACAAGAACAAACACACAAACAAACAATATGTTTAGGATGTCTGTTGTAGCCTTAGCTACAGGGACAAAAAATTGGAAATAAACTTATTTATTTGTCAAGCAAATTCCGGTGCAAAAAATTTGAGGATGATTATGCAGATATTAATATATCAAGCAGGCTATAGCAATGTGAAGAACACTTACGATGTTCTGTCGAGTACAAAAGCAGAATACAAAATCAGTCGCTGGCTGTTCCTGTGCAGAATAAGTCTACATGTGTGAACAAAAGCCTAAAAGGAGATAGCAAAATAAACGTAGTTGGGTTTATGGGACAGTTATGAATGACTATTTTTGTTTCCTTAATTTTTTTTCTATTTTCAAAATGTATCCTTTTTGAAATTATAAAAAAGCTATCTTCTGATGATCCATCAGGGGAGGGGCGCCTGAGAAACCTATTAGAAGTCGTCAGACTGTGGGAGGGGAACCGAGGGTAGGGGGAGAGGGGTATTGTTGGGGGATGGAGGCTGGCAGAGTTGGGATGGTGGCTTCAAATGACCCTTGGTCAAATTATCCTTTACAGGCCTGTATTAGTCTGCTAGGACTGCTCTAGTGAAATACTATAAACTGGATGCCTTAAACAATTAGGCATTTATTTCTCCAAGTTCTAGAATCTAGACGCCTGAGACCAAGGTGCCAGAGATTTGGTTTTGTAAAGGAAAATAAAAATCTCAGGAAACCCCCCCCACCCCCCACCCCCTCCAACCTCCTTATGCAAAAGGAAAGGTCAAGCCTAGAGGCTGAGTTGCACAGCATTCCCTACCAAATGAGTACCTGTTACCAACATTAGGCATTAGCCAGATCCCCAGGGAAAGGTAAAAGGCCTCAGACGTCTACAAGGGCTGCTCCTACAGATCATTCATAAGGAAATTCCTTACTGGCCTCCCATAAACAAGGACATGCCAATTGTAACTTTGGGTCTGCAGGTTAAGCCTAGCTCTTAAAACTGAAGTCTCTTTGATTCCACACTAATAGTGTTGATTACAAGTTTATCTTTCCAGGTACAGAAGAGGCACAAGACAAGATCAATCATTCTTCTACTATCTGGGGACATCCATGTAATAGAGTCTTCCTTTACTCCCTTTTTCTCCTCAAACATTCACCTTATGGTTTGTGAACTGTAGATTTCCTGGGCACTCACTAAAGCCTCACCAGAATATAAACCTTTGCCTCACTTCCTACCGCTCCTCCTTTTTCTTTCCACCTGCCCTCTCCCCTCAAATACAGAGTTCCTAAATCACTCTTTGGAGAGCACAGGTCACAGATGCTTCTGTGGTGTGTGATTTTCCTGGGCGTGTACTGAAACTTTGGTTTAATAAGCCTCCACTGACTGAGATCTTTGTCGCAGTCACTTATTTTGGGCTGTCAGTTTGAAGAGAGAGGTGAGGGCTCTCTTCTGGCCTGCAGGCGATGCCTGCTCACTGTGCCCTTGCCGGGCAGAGAGAGGGACCTTCTTCCTTCTCTTCTTATCAACTCACCAATTCCATCCTGAGGGCCGCATCTGCAGGACCTCACCTCGTCCTAATCACCTCCCAAAGGCCCCATTTCCAAATACCATTACAGTGGGGGCTAGAGCTTCAACACATTAATTTGGAGGTGGGAGGAACAATTCAGTCCATAGCACAGGCCTAAATCTCTATTCATACTCTCTATACATTGAAGGATTCTATCTCCATCCCTTGGCCAAAAGAGACACATAAAGTTGGTTTGATTGTGTGTACCTTTGTTAAAGATAAATCTCCCATTGTTGCAGCATGTGGGCTATGAATGATGACAATGTTTCTATGAGAAGTCTGTGTTGGAAAATTGTACCAGCTTGGTGTTTAATGTCATTACTAAAGCCAGAAAGGGGCCAGCCTGCTACACCTTCTGGAGGCACAGTTGGATGTCATTCCTGACAATCGTTTTTGCCCAGGAAAAGTTACCAGAAAATGGAGAACACACATTTCCAGTGAAGCATACGCCCCATGGTGTATAAGAGTTTCCTAAGAAAGTCTGGGGGGTGAGCTGAAGGTCTAGACCTGCTCAGATATATAAAAAGAGAAGTCTCCTGAAAGATCCCACCTATGGAAGATGAAGGCCCACGGGGTTGCCTAGAGATTGCCCCAGTGTGGGAAATAGAGTGGTAATGCCCTTAGGGGCCACTCATAGCCTGTTCCCATCCCTTCTCCCATGCCTGACCTGCAGTAGAGGCTGGAGGAGGTAAAAATTCAATTTTCCTGTATGAGTGTTACTGCCCAACTGTGTTCTTATGCCCGCTGCACAGAAGGAAACCAATACACTGAGATAGCAGGGGTTCAGTGGAGAAGGAGTTTAACATTGCAGAGCACTGAGCAAGGAGATGGGAGAGATTTCTCAAATCCGTCTCCCAAGAATGTGGAGGCTATGTTTTTAAAGGATGGTTTGGCAGGCAGGGGGTTAGGGAATCAGTACTGCTGATTGGTTGGGTTGGGAGTGAATTCATGGGCGTGTAGAAATTGTCTTCTTGTGCTGAGTCAGTTCCTAGGTCTCAAGACCAGTTGAGTTGGTTCCTTGGGCCACTGGTCTGGTTGGGTCAGCTGGTCCACCAGAATGCAGGGTCTGGAAAGTACCTCAAAGACCAGCCTTAGGTTTCACAAGGGTGATGTTATTATGTACGGGAGCAATGAATAAAGCTGCAAATCTTATGACCACCAGTTGTGTGACTCCTGAGTAGTAAGCAATTATAGGAAAGCAAGCTAGGGGACAATGGCTGGTTATTATTATTTTTAACTATGCCTATACCTTTGCAGAGTTCAAGCCTCTACCACAGTTCCCACTTTGTGGCCTTTTATTCATTTTGTAAAGGGCAGTTTCATGGACATCCATCCATTCTCCACCCACTCACTCACTCAGCACATTTTTCTGGAGCAGCAGTTCTGGGTACTTGGAATACATTAGCAAACAGCCAAAGACCTCCACCTTCAAGATGCATTCCAGCCGTAAGAGATTCTGGCTGAGGCACTGCCCTCCATCTCCCCTTCCCCTCGCTCACATGGGGTCGTGAGGACAGAAGCCCTGCAATAAGGACAGTGGAGAAGCCAGGGCAAAGGAGCCTGGGTCCCTGAGGACGTTCCTGAGAGCTGAGCCAGCCAGAGAGCACTCTTTTGCACATCTTTGTTCAAACCAATGTGTGAAAGATTTCCTGTTATTTGCATCTAAACACAGACCTGAATGAGGTAAGTAGAGACAAAGGGAAGGAGGCACAGAAACACTCTAAGCCTGCGCTCTGGTGTCTTGGCATCCTGAAACTGCCCCATAATGCTCATTTTAAAAGACTCCCAGGCCGGGCGAGGTGGCTCACGCCTGTAACCCTAGCCCTCTGGGAGGCCAAGGCAGGAGGATCCTTTGAGCTCAGGAGTTGGAGACCAGCCTGAGCAAGAGGGAGACCCCCGTCTCTACTAAAAAAATAGAAAGAAATTAGCTGGACAACTAAAAATATATACATATAAAAAAAATTAGCCGGGCATGGTGGCACACGCCTGTAGTCCCAGCTACTCGGGAGGCTGAGGCAGTAGGATCGCTTGAGCTCAGGAGTTGGAGGTTGCTGTGAGGTAAGCTGACACCACAGCACTCTAGCCCAGGCAACGGAGTGAGACTCTGTCTCAAAAAAAAAAAAAAAAAGACTCCCAAATTAGGCCTAGCCTAGGGAAAGGGGCCCAGCTCTGGAAATGAAGAAGAACTGGGACTTTAAGCTAAGAGTGAAAAAGGGCAGTGCAGAGGGCCCCAGAGCTTGTGGCCCCACAAGCTCAGGGTGCCACACACTGATAGGGCCATTTTAGTCTGAAGTATCAGAAACCCAATTCATTCAGGAGAATTTACTGGGTCATGTATGAAAAATCTAGGGGTTGATCTAACCTCAGGCACAATCGAATCTAGGAGGTCAAAAGATATCCTTGTCATGTTTCGGGGTCTGAAATGTTGGTTATTGGAGCGCCCATGCCCATGGACGAAGAATGACCAGACGCGCCAAAGTAAGGCAAGCACGAACATGAGGTTTATTGAGGAGAGAAAGGTAGGATTATAGAGCAAGAGCAAGATACAGGTTTACAAAGCGTGATACATATGCCACAGATGACAACCAGGCCCACTGTTGTAGCAAGAGAGGGAGAGCAAAAGGAAGGGCTTGGTCATGGTCTCCATATTGCTTTACAGCATCCGCATAGGGACCTCCCTCGTGGCTCAGAGGTCACCATGGAACCACTTTGATCAGACAGTTGGGAGTTGCATGACCTGAGTCTTACTATGCATGCATGGTGTTCTAGGTCACTTCCCAGACTCTGTGGTACCTATGCTGCTTGGCCCATGGGCTAGAGAGTCCTCTGCATTCTTTTGGAGTTGGGGTGCTAAGCTCTGATTGGCAGATTTGTAGGGCGTTCCCTCCTCCCTCAGGTATGGCAGTTGCTCCGGGCAGGATCAAAGTGGGGCAGGACCAAGATGGGGGCCTGGGGCCCACCCTTGTCCTTCTTCCCAGGTGGGGCAATTGCACCAAGGCAAAGCCCCCACTTTTTTCCCTAGGAGACCTGGAATCCCTCGCTGTCTACCTAACATCCTTAGAGTTTGGCTCCCTCTGTCCCTCCCTCAACCTCGCTCCTTGCTAGGTTGCCTTCATTCCTTCTCAGGTGGGCTCTCCCCATGCGGGTGTGTTAACTAAAAAAATAAATAATGAGGTTTATACTTTGGAAAAATGAGAGTTTTATTTCTCATAAAGGGTTTTACAGCCTGCAGTGACCACAAGCCAGGAATATGTGCTTCAAGGGAGAAACAAAGGAAACAGGATTTTATACTGAGGGGGGGATGGCTAAATATACATATTTAACAAGCTATAGGAGGAGTCATGAATATTTATGAAAAGAGAAAACATGTGCTTGTATAATTGTGCTTTACAGCTCCCATCCTGTCACGGCTGGAAACTCAGTTTTTTAAGGTTTTTTTCTGGCATCCCCTTGGCCGAGATGGGATCTGTTCATCTCAGGGGGCTTAGGATTCTTTTTTTGAGACAGGGTCTTATTCTGTCACCCCAGCTAGAGTGCAGTGATGTCATCAGAGATCACTGCAACCTTGAATCCCTGGGCTCAAGCAATCCTCCTGCCTCAGCCTCCTGAGTAGCTGGGATTACAGGTGCATGCTACCACGCCTGGTTAATTTTTAAATTTTTTGTAGAGGCAGGGGCTCACTTTGGTGCTTAGGTTGGTTTTGAACTCCTGACTTCAAGCAATCCTCTTGCCTCAGTCTCCCAAGGTGCTAGTCTGGCCAGGATTTTATTTTTATTTCACAGGTGCAAGATGATTCCCAGCAAGTCCAGGAGGAACATTCTGTTCTCTCAGAATCCCAGAAGGGCACAATAGAAGAGAAATCCCTTCTCTTTTTAAATGGAATTTCCATTCCGTATTTTGAGTCTCATTGATTTATCATGAGTCCACCATTGAGCCAATCACTGTGGCCAAGTGGATAAAATGCTCTGATTGGCCAGACCTTTCCTACATGCTTACTACTGGAGGAGGAGGTGGAGACCTCTTGACTCAACCCCACGGACTGGGAATGGAGAGATTTTGTCTTGGTCCCTGGTTGGTGGAACACAGCTCTTAAAACCCTCGGAATCTCTGATAATAGTGTCTTTTGTATGCTAATGAGATGACCTGTAGCTGGTGGCCCCTAGATAGTTTTAGGATGGGGGCTAATTGCCAGAGGAACCAACTTTGTGATTAGAGGGTTGGAACTTTGAGTCCTATCCCCAACCTCCAGAGTAGGGAGAGGCTGGAGACTGAATTAGTCAACAATGTCCAGTGATCCAATCAATCATGTTTATGTAATAGAACCTCCATGAAAACCTCTATACAACAGGGTGCAGACAGCTTCTGGGTTGGTGGACACATGGAGGTTCAGGGATGTACCAGAGATGGTGCGGGAGCTCAGGCCCCTCCCGACCCCTGCCCTGTGCATCTCTTCCATTTGGCTGCTCCTGAGTTGCATCCTCTCAACAAATCAGGAATAGTAAGTGACAACCCAAAGTAAGTGACTGAGATAAAGATCTCAATCAATGGAGGTTCAGTAAGCCAACATTTGGGGATATGCCCAGGAAAAACGCACACCACAGATAAATCTGTGACTATTTTTCCACAGGGGAATTTGGGAGCTTCAGCATTTAAGGGAAGGCTTGCAGGAAAAAAGGAGTGGGGGTGAGGCACATGGTTATACCCTTAAGAGGTCCAGGAAACCTTCATTTTACAGAAGATAAGGTGAATGTTTGAGGAGAAAAAGGGAGTAAATAAAGAATCAATTGTGTAAATGTCTTTGGGTGGGTGGAGGAATGTTTCATCCTGTCTTGTCTCTGTTCTGCACCTGGGAAGATAAGCTTGGAATCAACATTATTAGTGTGGAATCCAACAGCCTTCAGTTTTAGGACTTAGGCTTAGATTACAGACCTAAAGCTACAATTGGCATGTCCTTGTTTATGGGAGGCCAGCAAATAATTTCCTTATGAATGATCTGTAGGAGCAGCCCTTGTAGACATCTGAGGCCTTTTACCTTTCCCTGGGGATCTGGCTAATGCCTAATGTTGGCAACAAGTACTCATTTGGTAGGGAGTGCTGTGCAACTCAGCCTCTAGGCTTGACCTTTCCTTTTGCATAAGGAGTTGGGGAGGGTGGTCCTGAGATTTTTATTTTCTTTTGCATAAGTAAAGTGTTTTCCTGAGTCTTATAAGTCATTCTAGCAAATTATAGAACCCGAAGTGGGGGAGATTATGGGAAACCCCAACTTTGTAGCCAAGTCAGACAGGAGCGTGGGTAATGGCATCTAAGTGTGGGCAGTCTTATGGGACTGAGCCCTGAAACCCGTTGAGTGTGATGCTGACTGTGGGCAGTTAGTGTCAGCATTGGATTGAATTGTGGGACACCCAGCTGGTGTCAGAATTAGTTGGTGTCTGCAGAGACAGGGAATTTGGTTGTTGGTGTGAAGGAAAAAAACATAACAGAGGGGTTTCCTAAGGAAAGTGAGAGAGTGCTTACAAGCATAAGGGACGTGCATCTGGGCAGGGACAACAGACTGTTAGTCCACACTGCATTGCTATAAAGGAAATACCTGAGACTGAGTAATTTATAAGGGAAAGAGGTTTATGTGGCTCACGGTTCTGCAGGCTGTACAAGAAGTATGGTGCCAGCACCTGCTTCTGGTGAGGGCTTCAGGGAGCTTCCAGTCAAAGCAGAAGGTGAAGGGGGCAGGCATGTCTCACGGGAGAGAGGAGGAAGAGTGGGAGGAGGTGGTGCCAGGCTCCTTTGAACAGCCTGCGCTCAGGCATCAAGGCTGGGGGCCACCAAGCCGCTCAGGAGGGACCGGCCCCCATGACCCAAACACCTCTCACCAGGCCCCTTCTCCAACACTGGGGATCAAATTTCAACCTGAGGTTAACAGGGGCCAAACACCCCAACCACAGCACACACACATGGAGCCCACCTGTGGCCAGAGGCGGGCTAGCTCTGATCCCGAGCTGGGTTGGGAGTCTCTGCATTGGGCTGGGACGGGGTTCCTGGAGCGCCCAGGCTGGGAGGAGCCCACTGAGGGCTGCCAGTGTCTGAAGTCCTGACTGCCACTGGCTCCCTTGACCTTGAGAAGGAAATCCAGAGGCAGCACAGGTTTCAGACAGGCCACCCAGCTATCCACAGGCTTTGTCTCCAGGGCCCCCTGTCCTCACCCTCACGGCTGCAGGGTGAATGCCAATGCCGGCAGCGCAGGAGCAGCGTGTCCCTTGTTCCGGTTGGGCAGGGAGGGAGAAAACGTTCCCTCAGTGATAGAATAAAAATCCTCATCTCCAGCCAGTTTGGATACCTGCTCGACTGCCCTGGACAAATAGCGTCAACAGGAGATGCAAAGGCTGATTAGCTGAGGCCTGGGCTCCAGCTGGGAAGCGGGTTGAGATCGAGTCACTGGCTGGTGCGCTCACACCAGCTGGTGGGGGGCGTGTCAGGGGCTGCAGTGCGCAGTGCAGAGCTGCTGTCACCTGGTACCATCCTGACCCACTGGGAAGGAGGCCTCCCTGCCTCCTCTGTTCTCTCCTTTTCGGCCTCTTCCCTTCCTCTTCCCTCTCATTTCACCCACCCTCCTCCCTGCTGCGCGGCTCCATCTCCCACTGCCTTTTTGCCCTCTCCACTCCACACACTTGCTCCACCCCCTAAGTTTAAACACAAACCTTAGCATTGGCTGTACAGAGTGGGGCAGGTTCTCATTAAGCCTCAGGTTCTTTATCTTTAAAATCAGAGAATCTATACTGGTCTTGCAAGGCAACTGGGGAGGAAAAGTTATCCTTACAGGTTCTGCAGCTGGTCAAGGTGGGGTCGGACCACTGCAATCGACCTCTCTCATCACAACGGGGTCTCCCAACAAAGTAAGCAGGTGGCCAGCCGAGGACTCCGGAATGGTGGCAGTAGCAGGTGGATTGGGGAGAAGAGCCAAAGCTTGAAGAATGACCCCTTCCAGTGTGAGTTTCCCAGTTTCTCTTTTTCTTTCTTGTCTCCCAGTTTTGAAGCGAGGTCAGCCCCAGTATGGAGCATGCAGCAGGTGTGGGCAGAGAAACACTGGGAGAACCATCTGTGAGTGGAAAAACTCAAACTGTTTCTCCTCTGCTGTCACCCTACAATCAACACAGAAGGCTTCTGTGACCAAATGTGGGGGGGGCTTTCCCCACACACCAGCAAGCAAACCACTCTGCAACAGACACCGGCTGGGTGTCCTTCATTTCGATTCCGACACTACCTACCTGGAGACAGCACTGGATCCCAGAGGGCTCCAGCCTCAGGACTGCCCCTCACTCCGATGGCTGCCACAAGCTCTGGGGTGTTTTCCCTGTGCTCTGACCGCCTGGCTACAAGTTGGGGTTCCCACGACCTCCCGTTTGGGCTTGATTAACTTGCTGGAGTGGCTCACTGAACTTACGGAAACACATTTCCTAGTTTATTATAAAGGTGATTAGGAAAGATACAGATGAAGGGGTGCACAGGGAAGCCCTCCCTGGGTGCACCACTTTCCAGGGACAAGTTCAGTTATCCGGAAGCTCCCAAAACCAGTCCTTTCGGAGAGCTTCAGGGAGTGGACCCAATTGATTAAATCATTGGCTATTGGTGATCAATTTGACCTTCAGCCCCTCTCCCCTCCCTGAGGTAATCCTGCCTTCTGGGGGAGCAGCCTACTCCTAAAGTTGCCTAGGGCTGCCAGCGACAGTCAGCTCATTAGCGTAAAAAAGACAGCACTGTGGAGATTCCAAGGATTTTAGGAGTTGTATGTCCAGAAACCCAGTGGAAGACCAAATGTGTATTTTACAATATCACACCATTTCTCTGGCCAGAGGGCTGGGAAAGGGTTCATTTTCTTTTCCCTTTTCTCTCTCCTGCCCCTGAATAGGGCACCCCCAGTGCAAAGCTGCACTAAGGGTCCCTAAGTGTGAGCACCTGAAGTCCATGTGACCACTGAGTGTGGGTGAATCCTAGAGAGCAGAGGGCTGGAGAAGGGGGTCTCTAATTCTGTGGATGAGCTGATACAAATCCCAGACTTTTCTCCAAGCTATACAGAACAGACCCAAAACAGCATAGCAAAGTCTTTTTAAAAGCATTTTATTTTGAAATAATTACAAATTCATAGGAAGTTGCAAAAATAGTGCTGAAAATCCTTTGTACCCTTCACCCAGCTTCCCCCAATGGGGATGTTGACCTAAAACAAAGAGGCTGAAGCACAAGATATGATTTATAGAGAGTTTACTTGAGCCAAAGTGAGGACAGTTGACTGGTTGGACTCAGACCCAAGTAACCTTGGATATGAGCTCAGTTAGGCCTTTGTTATAAGCAGGTTTTTAAAGGGTAAAGTAGTGGACAG
Organism: Varecia variegata; assembly: GCA_028533085.1. NCBI lineage: Eukaryota > Metazoa > Chordata > Mammalia > Primates > Lemuridae > Varecia > Varecia variegata. The sequence goes on from CM052443.1 coordinate 50,319,664, forward strand.
CAAGTGGGATGATACAAAGTTGTTTGCTGGGAATTCTCATTGGTTTACAGAAATAACACTGATTAGTGATTGGCATGGGTTATAGTGTCTGGTATGGCATTGTTAGGTTAATTTATAGCTATTTGTGGCAACAGCAAGCCGTTTCAAGAAATGAGTACACAGCTCAAGAGGGCAGTAGGATGGGATTGCCGTCTCATTTTACTGCATCTCTGGGCCTGTTAAATTCAAAGGACTTGCATTCCTCTGATGAAAGTTCTTTTCTTTTCTCAGAGACATTGTATATAATTATATAAGATATTGTAGTACAATATTGAAACCAGGAAATTGACATTGGTACAATATTATTAACTAGACTGCAGGCCTTATTCAGGTTTCACCAGTTTTTGCACACGTGTGTTTGTATAGTTCTATGCAATTTTGGTCCAGACTGGTGTAACCAGCACCACTGTCAAGACACTGAACCACTCTGTCACCGCAAACTCCCTTGTGCTGTGCTTTGCAGTTGTACCCACTTCATTCCCTTCTCTGTACTCTGGCAGGCACTGATCTGCTCTCCATCTCTGTAGTTTTATCGTTTTGAGATATTATAGAAATGGAATTAGGCAGCATGCTACCTTCTAAGATGGGCTTTTCACAAAGCTTCATTTCTATGAGATCCACCCAACTTGTCACACGTATCAGTTTTTGTTATTGTTATTACTGAGTAATATTCCATTGTATGACTGTTTCAGAGTTCATTTCACCATTCACCCCATGAAGGACATTTGGTTTGTTTCCAATTTTCAGCTATTAAAAATAAGGCTACTATGAAAATTTGTGTCCATGGTTTTGTGTAAATGTAAGTTTTCATTTCTCTGAGACAGATGCCCAAGAGTGCGATTGCTAGGTCACACGGGAAGTCAAGTTTAGTTTTTTAAGAAACTGCCAAACTCTGCTCCACAGTAGCTTTATCACTTTACATTCTTACCAAACAAGGTCTTTGAAAACTAGGGGAACAGTGGACCTACCCCCCGCAGAAGGTGGGACAGAACGTGTGGTCCGAACCTAACCGGCATTGAGTGCTTGCTAAACCACCACGATAGAAAGTCACTCTTCAGAGGATTTCAACATATACCCACGGGCTCACACATGATATTCAAAATGTCCAGGACATAATCTAGACTTACAATAATCAAGAAAATGTGACCAATCTCAAGGGAAAAGATAACCAACAAAAGATGCCGACTTCCAGATAACCCAGATTTTGAAGCAGCTCTTGTAGTTGTGCTCCAGGAGGTAAAAGAAAACATTCTTGAAAAAAAGAAAGTGAAAAGATAGATGTTTTCAGCAAAGAAAAAGAAACAACCAAATGGAAATTTCAGAACTGAAAAATCCAATATCTGAGATCAAAAGTCCATTGATGAGATGTATAGCAGAGTGGAAGGACAGCAAGCGAGTGGGCTGGATGGAGGAGCAGCGGAAATGATCCAATCTGAGCAATAGAATGAAAGAGAGTAAGGCCGGGCACGGTGGCTCACGCCTGTAATCCTAATACTCTGGGAGGCCGAGGCGGGCAGATCGTTTGAGCTCGGGAGTTCTAGACCAGCCTGAGCAAGAGCGAGACCCTATCTCTACTAAAAATAGAAAGAAATGATTTGGACAGATAAAAATATATATAGAAAAATTAGCCAGGCATGGTGGCACATGCCTGTAGTCTCAGCTACTGGGGAGGCTGAGGCAGGAGGATCGCTTGAGCCCAGGAGTTTGAAGTTGCTGTGAGCTGGGCTGACGCCACGGCACTCTAGCCTGGGCAACAGAGCGAGACTCTGTCTCAAAAAAAAAAAAAAAGAAAGAGAGTGAAAAAAAGGAACAGCCTCAGGAACCATGGGGCAATATCAAAAGGTTCATGATTCATGTTATTGGAGTCCCAGAAAGAGAGGACAAGGTGATTGGAGCAGAAAAAAATATGGAAGAAATGGAAGATTTCCCAAATTTAACATCTACACAGATTCAGGAAGCTCAGCACATGTCAAATAGAATAAGCTCAAAGAAAACCACACTCCAACACATCATAATCAAGCTGATAAGAACTAAAGATAAGAATAAATCTCAAAAGCAGCCAGAGAAGAGCGACACAGTGTGTACAGGAGAAGGACAATTCAAACAACTGTGGATCGTTCCTGGGAAACCACGGAGGCCAGGGAACTGGGAGAAACATCTTTACAGTGCTGAAAAGAAATGATTGTCAACCCAGTGTCTTAGTCCATTCAGGCTGTTATAATGGAATACTATAGACTGGGTGGCTTAAAACAGCAGAAATTTACAGAAGCTCACACTTCCGGAAGGTGGCAAGTCTAAGATCAAGGCACAAGCAGATTTGGTGGTGTCTAGCGAGTGGCCACTTTTCTGGCTCACAGTCAGCCACCCTCTTGCTGTGTCCTCACGTGGTGGAAGTGCCACAGTTGATCTCCAGGGTCCCTTTGATGAGGGTGCTAGTGCCAGCCATGAGGCTCTGCTCTCATGACCTGATCACCTCCCAAAGGCCCCACCTCCTAGTGCCATTATTACAATGTGGCTTAGGTTTGAGGGGACACAAACATTTAGTCTGTACCACCTGGAATCCCATATCCCATGACAGTCTCCAGGAATGTTCTCAGATGAAGGAAAACTAAGAGATTTATGGCCAACCTGCTACAGAAGAAAGCTGTTCAGGTTGAAGGGCAAGGATACCAGAGGAAAACTTGGGACTTTAGGAGTGAAACAGGAACAACAGAAATGCTAAATATCTGGGTAAAAAAATACTATTTTTCTCCTCTTAAATTCTTTAAATATATGAATGACTGTTAAAAGAGCAAACTATAACATTGCTTGATGGAGTGTGCACCGTATACAGATTTCACACATATGACCACTATTGTTAATATACAAAGGGGGAAGAGTGAAAGGACACATATAGTAATAAAGGCAAGTAAAATTCCAAGTTGGCGGAGACACTAAACATAGCACAGCACAGAGTCTGTCCTCTCCTCTGGTGTCAGCACTGTGCAGGCCTTGTCTGTGCCTCCCATTGAGACCGAAGGTTTTAGCACTCCGTAAAAATGGACTGACTAAAAGAATGAATGAATGAATGAATGGAGTCAGCCCCAGGTCTGCTGTCCAACCAACGGTTTCAGAAAGGGCCTCTGGGTTTTCCTCTCAAACAGGTGATCTCAGCCCTGAGGTCAGAGCTCCATATGCCTTTCCCCTGTATTGTGCCCCGAAGCTCCCAGTTCCCCCCCGCCCCCAGGCTCAGATTCAGGCCTGGCCCAGGAAGTGTGGAAACGAGGAGGGGCACCAGCCACAGAGGGCTGTGTCCTCAGCTGTGAAAGACCCTTGCTTTTTCTCTGTGGGCCCCTCGCTCTGTCCCTTGCCCACGTGGTTTGGGTGAAGTCACCTCCTTAGGTTCCAGGCGAGCACATGGCCCCAGCCTGGCCAATGAAGTCAGCCCCAGCAGTGCCGACTTGTCTGGTGGCGCAGTAGGACAGTGCCCAGGGCCCACAGTAGTCTTTGGTGATCATGGAAATGTTTTAGGTTCTCTTAAAATTGAAAAAAAAAAAAAGACCCTTTAGAGCCAAAGAAGACTTTTGACATGCCCTCCTCACTAAGGTCTATCATTTCTTGTTTTTAATTTAAAGTGAGAGACCGATGGGTGTAGTTTGTGGCTCCCCGAAAGAACTACAGTGATAATGTAACTGGCTTTATGAACAAATTTCAATAACCCCTAGATGGTTTTTTTAATAGTACTTTCCATTAACTAACTCCTTTACCTTTTGAGTTGTTTCCCAGAAGTGGTGGATTTTCTACAAGACAAGGAGTTGAGACTCTGAAGGCCCCTGGGCAGACTTCTGACACCAAGACTGGCCACCTGCCCCCAGTGCACTCAGGCTCTTGTTAGTTACACCACGACCTGCCCCAGGGCACGTGGCTACTCCTTTCAAAGCCCAGGAGCTCAGTTAGCTTGTGGAGAGAGGGATTTGGGGGAGCTCCGCCCTTTCTCCCATCTACCGTATTAAAAATTCCTTTCTTCCTTGGCAATCCTTGTCTCAATAATTGGATCTTTGCGCAACGAGCAACTGGACCTGGGCCAAATACCCCTTGTGGTTTTGACAACAGTAACATCAAAGATCACTGATTACAGGCCATCATAACAGATATGATAATTATGAAGACGTTTGACATACTGAGAGAATCACCAACATGTGCCACAGAGACACAAAGTGAGCACATGCTGTTGGAAAAATGGCGCCCATGGACTTGCTGGACTCGGGGTTGCTGCAGACCTTTAATTTGCAGAAAAGGAAGTGTCTGTGAACACAATATAATGAGGTGTGCCTGTACTCTGTGGTTTCTCTCTCCCAACTAGATTCAGACTGATATATGCGTTTTTATTTTTTATTCAACTTTTATTTTATTTTTAAAAATAAGTAACTGTTTCAGGGTTCAGTTGTGCTGTGGTAACAAGCAAAGCCAAAGTCTGCCTGGCTGTCAACCTTGCTCATGCTCCACGTCCATCCCCAGTATTGGCCGCTTTGTCCCATGTAATTCTCCCGCCAGGACCCTGCCGACAGCACCTCCAGTGCTTGGACATTGCTGATCCACAGGGCAAGAGGAAGAACCTGGCATCTGTCATTTGTACTCTCATGTCATTGACCAAACAAGTCACATGACTGCATCTGACTTCCAGAGGATGCAGAACCGCAATCTGACCATGGGCCTAGGAGGAGGAAAACCAAAAATTTCAGTGAGCATCAGTGACTAGCAGATAACATTCCAGTGGGCTACAGCCACACAGAAACATTCACAGGGCACACAGCCCCACAGGGTGTGTTCACCGGGGACACACTCACACCGACGAGTTTACAGCAGAGGATGCGCTGCAGGGGATGCCGCCACACAAGCTATATTCATGTGGGACACAGGGCATGTCCCCCTGCAAGACATTGACGCAGGATGCATCCACGCGATTCAGAGACCAAATCAATCCTCCCCACTAAACACGTAAGCACTTTCATTGGTTTTTATGTAAACTTCCATTTTTAATATTTATTTATGCAAATACAAATTAATGTTCATGTATTCTTATTCCTTCTCTCTTTTTTATTTTATTATTTTTTTTTTGAGACAGCGTCTCACTCTGTTGCCTGGGCTAGAGTGCCATGGCGTCAGCCTAGCTCACAGCAACCTCAGACTCCTGGGCTCAAGCGATCCTACTGCCTCAGCCTCCTGAGTAGCTGGGACTACAGGCATGCGCCACCATGCCCGGCTAATTTATATATATATATTTTTAGATGTCCAGATAATTTCTTTCTATTTTTAGTAGAGACGGGGTGGGGGGGGTGGGGGGGGGTGTCTCGCTCTTGCTCAGGCTGGTCTTGAACTCCTGACCTTGAGCGACCCACCCGCCTCGGCCTCCCAGAGTGCTAGGATTACAGGCGTGAGCCACCGCGCCCGGCCTCCTTCTCTGTTTTAACATGGGTGAAAATACAGTAAGCTATATATTCTGTTCTGCAGTTTGTTTTTTAAACTTATCATCACACTCTGAACACCTTAGCTTTTAGCACAGTTCCCTCGCCTTGTGCAGGCTGCGCGGAGTCCCAGGGCGGGACCGCGCGGCCTTGAGTCCCGCCCTTCCCTACCGGGAGCAAGGTCCCCGCAGATGTCACGCTGCAATCCGACTCCCAGTGTTGGAGGCGGGGCTGGCAGAAGGTGCCCAGGACTGGCTCCGGGCGCCCCCCTTCTCTCCCCAGCTCCCTCTCTCCTCGCGTGACGCGCCTGCTCCCTTCGCTTCCCGCCAACGCTGGAAGCTTCCCGAGCTTCTTACCGGAAGCAGATGCCTGCGCTGGCTTCTGGTACGGCCTGCGAGCTGGGAGCCAAAGAAACCTCCTCCTCTGTGTAACCTGCGCAGCCTTATTCCGTCCAGCCGCGCGGAGGGACCCAGACAACGCCGCAGTGAGCCCGCTACTACGTGGGGAACTTTGCACGTGTGCTGCTCTGCTATTTTTCTGGGGATTTCATAACAAATGCTACAGACTGGGTAGCTCGAACAGCAGAAATTTCCTTTCTCACAGTTCCGGAGGCTTGAAGTCTCTGAGCTCCAGAGGACGGCAGGTTGATTTCCTCCTGAGGCCGTTCTCCTGGGCTTGCAGAGGGCCGTCTTCTCTCTGTGTCCTCACGTGGTTGTCCCTCTCTGTGTGTCTGTGCCTCCATCTCCTCTTTTTATAAAGCCACCAGTCAGATTGGATTAGGGCCCACCCCGATGGTCCCATTTCACTTTAATTACCTCTCTAAAGGCCCCATCTCCAAATACAGTCGCATTCTGAGGTACTGGGGGCTCGGACTTTAAAATGTGAATTTAGGGCAGACACAGCTCAGCCCCTAACAACTGCTATAGCAGCAGGTAGTGAATGGCTGGGTCAAAGGGTAAATGGAATGTGAATTTCAGTAGCTATAACCAAATTGCCCACCATGGCTGCTGTTACATACTGAATGTTTGTGCCCCCCCCCCCAGTCGTGTGTTGAAGTCCCAACCCCCGAAGTGATGGGTATTTGGACACGGGGCTTTCACGACTGAACCAGGTTGGGTGAGATCGTGAGCGTGGGCTCTGGTCTGATGGAGTTAGTGCCCTGTGACAAGAGGCGTGGGAGAGCTGCTCTGCTTGCACACGTATGACCAGGAAGGGCCATGTGAGCACACGGGAGAAGGGCAGCTGCCTGCGAACAGGAGGAAAACCCTCACCAAGTGGCACCTTGACCTTGGACTATCCAGCCTCAAGAACTGTGAGAAAATACATTTTCTCATTTAAACCATCCGGTCAGCCCTGCTGACTAATACAGGTGCCTGTTTTACCACAGATGTGACAACAGAGTAAGTTGCCAACATGCAGGTGAAAAATATGTGTTGGTGTAATTTAATGAGCAATTCTCTTATTATGAGTGGAGATGTGCACTGTTTCATATATTTAAGCATTTCATTTTTTGTGTATGTGAATTGTTTGTTCATTCTTTGCCCAGTTTTCTATTGGGTTGTTTGGTCTTGTTTCCTAATTATAGGAACTGTTTACTAGCACCATTGTACGGTGGTGCAGATGCTGCGCTCTGAGGATCATGTGCTGGGGGACTGCCCTTACTTTCTTGCGTGGTTATATATGCATTTATCAAATATTGAAAGAAGTATATTAAAGTCTTTCTCTATGACTATGGATTTCTCTTTTTGGTTGTCAAGTTTTGCTTTATACATTTTGAACCTATGTTATGGGGTTCATACAAATTTAGAACTGTAATATCTTACTGTTGGATTGACTTCTTTATCATTATACAATGTCTCTTTTGATTTTTAGTAATGCTTCTTGCCTTCAATTCTCCTATGTTTGATACTAGTATAGTTACACCAACTTTCTTTTGGTTAATATTTGCCTAACATATCTTTTCCCATCATTTAAATTCCAACCTTGGTGTTGGAATTTGGTGTTCTTATTTTTAAGGGCTATCTCTTTTAAGCAGTGTACATGTTTTAAAAAAATTTAGTCTGAAAATTCTCATCATTTACTTGGAATATTTAGCTCATTTATGTTTAATGTATAATTGTATTGATATCTACTGCCCTGTTAATTTTTTCTTTTTGACCCATCTGTTTTATATTCCTTTTCTCCTTCTTTATTGACTTCTTTTGGTCTAACCAATCTTTTTGATTCTCCAATTTTATAGTTAAGTATCCTTTTTTTTTTTTTTTGAGACAGGGTCTTGCTCTGTTGCCTGGGCTAGAGTGCAGTGGCGTCAGCCTAGCTCACAGCAACCTCAGGCTCCTGGGCTCTAGCGATCCTCCTGCCTCAGCCTCCAAAAGTGCTAGGATTACAGGGGTGAGCCACCACTCCTGGCCTAAGTCTACTTCTTTATTCTTTTAGTGATTAACTTAGAGTTTGCAACAACAAGCCTTCTTGTTACATGCAAATTACTACTTTTTACTATGTTCCTATTAATGCTGAATGCTTAAGAGACTTTAATTTCATATACTTCTCCTGGATTTTGCATTACTTTTGGTATGTGTTTTATTATAGAGCATTACTATTATTTTGTAAAGCTCCTACTCAGTCAATATTAATTTATTTTAGCCTAAATATTTACCCTTCCTGTGCTTTTCACTCCTTTCTTCCCCATTATCTCTGGGATCACTTTTCTTCTGTATCAAGAACTTACTCGCAAGCATTATACAGGATATCCATGTAATAACAACACTTGTACCCCCTTAATTAATATTTTGAAATAAATAAAAAACAAAAACAAAAAAGGAAAACAAAACAAACACAGAGAAAGTATTGGATGCCCTAGGGGCACACATAGAAGGGATATGTTGGTGTAGGGGAGGGGAGAGGTGTCGCTGGGACATTCCAAAGTCAGTGAATGACCTGGACTGTCTGAAATTGAGTGTTAAGTTCCTTAGCCAAAGAAGAAAAGAAAACTGGAAGCAACACTTCATCTGCCAGAAAGCTGTGTACTGTTGACCTCACCTGACCTGGTGCAGCCCGCTAGTCTGTGTCCCTCTTGGCATTTGTATGCTCAGTGCAAACTCTTAAAATTTGCATTGTATTTTCCACGGCTTTTTGAAAAATGCTTTTTAAAAAAAAGTTATACACAAGTACTCTTCAACTAGATTATAAGCTTCTAGAGATTGGGTCTTCTTTTTTTCATGCCATATAGTGTTCAATAAATAGTAACATTAACCATCAGAAAACAAGAACCTTTGGGGATTTTAGCTTTTAGTATAGGTTTGCTGACATTGAATTCTCTCGGTTTTTTGTATGTTTAGCCTCCTTGTTTGAAAGACATTTTCTTTGGGTATTAAATTCTAGGTTGGTAGTTACTATAGTTCAGTATTCTTTTTTTTTTTTTTTTGAGAGACAGGGTCTCACTCTGTTGCCCAGGCTGAAGTGCAGTGACCTGATCATAGCTCACTGTAACCTCAAACTCCTGGGCTCAAGCCATCCTTCCACCTCAGCTTCCAGAGTAGGTGGGACTACAGGTAGCACCACCATGCCTGGCTAACTAAAAAAAAATTTTTTTAAGACATGGGGTCTCACTATGTTGCCCAGGCTGGTCTCGAACTCCTGGCCTCAAGCGATTCTCCCACCTTGGCCTCCCAAAGTGCTGGGCTTGTAGGTGCAAGCCACAGAGCTCAGCCCATGACATACTGTTAAATGAAAAATTAGCTAGTTTCAAAAAAGCCTGTATGTTACGATGCTATTTAATGTGTGTATGTCCCCATTGAAATGTCTGGAAATTAAAAAGAACTAAATCTTCCCATGCTGTAAGGATATGCGGAACAGGTTATTCTCCGACGTGGCTGGTTGAAGGAAATCTGGCAACATCAGTTACAGTTTAAAAGACGTGCTCTTCAACCCAGCAATCTCACTCCTGGGAATTTATCTCATAGGAATAAAACCAGCAGTGTGTAATGACCGTGTATAAGAATGTTTATTAGAAAATTATTTTTGTGGCAAGAAGAAAACAACCAAAAGCTAAATGGATACTCACGAATAGCAGAATGGCTGAATTAATCACATGCATCTATACCATGGAACATTATGCAGCCATTAAAGATAATGATTTAAAGCTTCTCTCTTGACTTGGAGGGATTGCCAGGATGTATTGGTGGGTGAGAAAAACAAGATGCAGGAAAGCGTCTATAATAGGATCCTATTTTTGTAAGTGACTCAAACCCTGTGTGTGTGTGCTGAAGATAATAAAGTATAGAGGAAGACACAGAAGGGCACATGTTAGGTTACCTTGGGGGTGGTGTTAGGGCTGTTGGGGGGAGTGGGGAGGAGAAGGGGAGAGGCCAAGTACAAAAGGAAAAGTCACATTAGAAAAATCATTAGCATTCTGCAAATGCATAGACATAACATTGTTCATGAGGAGGCAGGTATCGCAGGACAAATGTTAATAATTTCTGGAGGAATATTTATTCAGAGCTTAACAGTGGTTATTTCTGGGTAGTGGGTTTTGTTGATTTTTACTTTTCTTTTACACTTTTAAGTATTCTTAAAATTAATAATAATGTAATAATATATTACTAGTATGATTAGGGAAAACTATTTGATTTTGGAGGAAAGGAAGGAAGGAGGGAGAAGAGGAGGGACGGAATGGTTCCCCTCTAGCCAGGGCTCAGAGGGTGCAGGGTGCAGCAGTGAGAGGTGCCCGGCATAAGCCCGGGCCCACAGCGCAGGGGTGGCTTCTCTTTTTCCTGCAGTGGCCATGGATGTCCTGGCCTCTGGTCCCTGAAATCAATGATGAAGCCCAATGTGGCGCTGCCCTGCCGCTTCCATGGAAACCGGGGGGCAGGGGCTACCTTCCTGTCCCAGGAGCCAGTCGGTGGGCACGCAGCCCCAGGGCTGCCCTCCTGGAGGCCCAGGGCCAGAGAGAGACTCTTCAGGGGGCCGTGGTGCTGCGGAGCATCTGGGGTACCATGGCCAGTGTGTGTCACAGAGGTCAGCAGCAGGTGGGTCATTTCCCAGGCACTTGGGCTATCTTTGCACCTCAGTTCCTGCCCAAGCCTGATTCTCCCACCTTCCTCTTGACCTGTGAGCTGCCCAGTGCCCTTCCAGTAAACCTCCTTTCTGCCTGAGTCACACAGAGCTCGCTTCTGTCGTTTGCGGGTGTGACCTTCCCTGGACAGCCCCCTGAGAGCTGGAGAGCCAGGCCTGCCGGGTGAAGCAACCCCAGCTGTACGCCGGCACCCCTGTGCCTGCGAGCCCCACAACAGATGCCACCTCCTCCGCAGAACCCCCCTGACCCTTGTCCCACCCAAGCGGTGTGAGACGTTCTCTTGCTAAAGGCCTCAAGCGAGTGTTCCGAGGTAGCGCAGGGCTGGGCAGATTGGAGATGTGACTGGCAGGGGGGCCTTCGGGGCACCCCCAGGAGCCCAGTGATTGTTCTTTCTGCTTCCCTTCACTCCTCTCCCCCTCCGGCCCCTCTTTCCTCCCTCCCTGCCCCGTGCCTGCACCTTTGCTGGGATGGAGGGGCTTGACTGACAGCTGCTTCCTCGGATGACACTGAGAGGGTGGGCTTTGCTGTTCTGCAAACAGGGGGCTGCCGGGACTCTCAGCTTCCGAGTCCAGCGCCTGCAAAGCTGTGGTCGTCTTTTCCCTCAGGGCCCCCAGAGTCAAACACACTCACCCCCATGACTGTCAGCTTCTTTGGAGACACTCAGGCTGCGACACACGTGTGTGAGTCACTATGTTAGCTTCCTATGGCTGCTGTCACAAATTACCACAACCTTGTGGCTTAAGACAACACAAATTTATTCTCTTACAATTCTGGAGGTCAGAATGTGTTTGTGGGGCTGAAATCAAGGTGTTGGTGAGACTGCATTGCTTCTGGAGGCTCTAAGGGAAATTTTTTTGCAGGTTCCAATGGCCGTCGGTGTTCCTGGGCTCCGGGCCTCTTCCTCCAATCGCTGCCCCCATCCTCACATCTCTTACAGCCAGATCTCCCTCCGCCTCCCCCTCATACGAACTCTGGTCATCACATTTAGGGCTCTCCTGGCTAATCCAGGACCATCCTCCCTTCCCCAGATCCTTAACTTAGTCACACCTGCAAAGACCCTTTTGCCAGGGTTAAGGTGCGGCCGTGCCGGGGCGGCCTCCGCACTCACGGCGGCCTCACTGTGCCTGTGGTGCATCTGCCTCCTTCGGACCTGACGTTTTTCCCTGCAAAGGGTCCCTGTAGTAACTAAAAACACTTCTGAGGGTCCCCATGCTCACATGGCTTCTCCAAGCCCCAAGTAATGCCCTAGTGGCCAGGATGAAAGGTCCAATTCACCCTGCATGCACAGCTGCTCCGAGGTTCAGGCTGGAGGTTGCTCCTCACTGTCCTTGTCCCAGCACTGACACCTGGTGTGCCGGCATGGGGCAGGATTCCACATGCCTCTGCTAACTGCAGTGTAAGAGGCCTGTTCCCCTGTCCTCCAAGAACAGGATGGTTGAGCAGAAATTTGGGCCAGTCCCTCTCCCCACATTATGGCCGGGGTCCATGGTGCAGCCCTTCGCCCTCCTGGAGGTAGAGCTGGAAGCCTGTGCCCCTCCCTGGCCTCGAGGCCCAGGCCCTCCCCCACCACCCAGCTGCTCCTCTGGAATGTGGGCAAGTTCAACCCAGGGCAGAGGGGACGTCTGCACTGCCTGGGAGCCCCTGACTTACACCGTCCGGCTTGGCCAGCAGCAGCCCTGGCTCCGTCGCTCAGAGCCCTGCTGTCAGGAGGGCAGCCAGGCACACCTGACAGGCTCTTTTGGATGTAAAAGAAAAAGGAAAAACAGTATTTTAATTTTTAAGTGGACGGAAATTAAGCCCAGATCAGATCACACAGGGCTGCGGCTAGATGTGATTTGAAACATGATGAACACCACCCTTGGGACCCCCTCCAGGGCCCTGAATCCAACTGCTATAGACTGAATGTTCATGTCCCTCCCTTCCATTCAGATTTATGTTAATACCTTGAAACCTAATCTACAGTGGGATGGTATTCAGAAGTAGGCCTTTGGGAGGTCCTTAGGTCATGAGGGTGGAGCCCTCTGAGTGGGATTAGTGCCCTTGCAAAAGGGATGCCACAGAGCTACCCCTGTCCCTTCTGCCACATGAGGACATAGTGAGAAGGCACCTTCTATGAACCAGGGATCAGGCCCTCACCAGACACTGAATCTGCCGGCGCCTTAATCTTGGACCTCCAGGCTCCCAAACTGTGAGAAGTAAATGGCTGTTGTTTCATAGGTCGCAAACCTATGCTATTCTGTTACAGCAGCACGAACAGCTAAAGATGCCAAGGACCGAAGCCCTGGTGGACCACTGGAGTGTGTGCGGAGCCCCCGGGGGCTGTGCTAATGCTGTTAGGAGACATGGCCAGAGCCAGCAGATGACGCAGCTTTTCAAGAGCAGCCAGAAATCCAGACTGTGATGTATAATCTCCCAATTTTAAATGTTTGCCATCAATTAACTAAATTGCAGCTACCATGTAGGCCAGGCTAAAGGGGTCTGGGCTGAGATCTCGGTCTACCACTTTGTGCTTTTTTTTTTTTTTTTTTTTTTGAGACAGAGTCTTGCTTTGTTGCCCAGGCTAGAGTGAGTGCCATGGCATCAGCCTAGCTCACAGCAACCTCACACTCCTGGGCTCAAGCGATGCTTCTGCCTCAGCCTCCCAGGTAGCTGGGACTACAGGCATGCGCCACCATGCCCGGCTAAGTTTTTCTGTATATATTTTAGTTGGCCAGATAATTTCTTTCTATTTTTAGTAGAGACGGGGTCTCGCTCTTGCTCAGGCTGGTCTCGAACTCCTGACCTTGAGCGATCCACCCGCCTCGGCCTCCCAGAGAGCTAGGATTACAGGCGTGAGCCACTGCGCCCGGCCTCACTTTGTGCTTTTGCATGGTCGGTGGCTTTACTACTGTGCTCTGCAAAGCCCAGGCTGCTGTTTTCTCAGTGCTAGGACTGTGGACCACCTGCGTGAGCATCACCTGGGGACACGTTACCAAGTGACTCCCAGGCCCACCCCAGATCCCTGAGCCTGAGTCCTAGGTGTGGGGCCCAGGACTCTGCCTCTGTCACAGTGCCACATCGATGGCTCCTTTGCCTGCTGGACTCCAAAACTCTGGCCAGGGTCCACCATGGGGCCCAGGAGCAGCCAGACATCCAGCGCTGTTTGTGGCACCTGGGACTTGTGTGATGCAAGAGTTCCTTCTAAAAGCAATCCTACCTGCTAAATACAGTTTGCTATCTAGCTCTGCCAATTTGGGGGTCGGGGGCATGGAACTCACAGTCTCCAGAGAGAGCTTGGTCTTTTGAAAAGGAATCCAGCCACGCACTGGTTTGCCCAGCCATGGCCTCAAGCCCTCGCTGGCCTGGCCCCTCCACCTCTTCTGCGGCTGCCCCCATTTCACTTGCCCGTTTGCTCAAACTGTCTTAGGCTTTCGCCGGCCCCTTATATAACACAGCTCTCCCACGCTGCCCCTTCCCCCTCCATGGTTCATTTTCCTTCCCAGCCCTTTGCTGCTTGCACACGCTGGCGTCATGGGACGTTTGCTGCCCACTGTGTCCCCGTGAACAGTGCCCAGCACAGACGAGGTGTGGACTAGCGATCTGTGGGATGAGGGAATGGCCACACGGGGTGTCTGCCTCAGGGCCTTTGCCCAGACTGTTCTCCCTCCCGGCTGAGCCCCAGCTGGCTCCTTCTTGTCACTCAAGTCACATCAAGCTTGTCTTCATCTTGGAGGGGTCTCATGGTCCCCCAGTCTTTCTTTGTCATTCTGCTTTACTTTTTCTTTAAATGAGGCTATAATGCACAGAACATAAAATTACACGTAACATAGAATTCATCATCTGGAAGTGTATGGTTGGTGGTTTTGAGTGCGTTCAGGAGGCTGTGCAGCCATCGCCACTATCGACCTCCACAGTGTGTCCACCACCCCAAAAAGAAACCCCATCCCCGGTAATCATTAATTCTGTCTGTATGCAATTGCCTGTTCTAGACATTTTACATAAATGGAATCACAGGATATGTAACGTTTTATGTCTGGCTCCTTTCGTTGAGCACAACATCCTCAAGCTTCATCCACGTGGCTGCATGTGTCAGAACCCCATTCATTTTCATGGCTGAATAATATTCCACTGTGTGAATATGCCACTGAGTACGGAAAAACTCAGGCTGTTTGTTCTCCACTTTCACACCACAACAATCAACAGAGAGGATTTCCGTGACCAAATGGGTGCGGGGTCTTCCCCACACACCAACAAGCCAACAATCGATTCTGCAGCAGACACCGCTGGGTGTCCTCTGATTCGATTGCGACACTACCTGGAGACAGCGTCAGATCCCACAGAGTGTGGCTCGGCCCCCAGGCCACCCCCACTTCAGACACCAGTCACAACTCTGGGCCTCTGGCACTTCTGACCAACTGGCTGCAAGTTGGGGTTCCTACAACTCCCGCTTTGGGTTCAATTAATTTGCTGGAGCGGCTCACAGAACTCAGGGAAACACTTAACGTTTACTGGTTTATTATAAAGGGCATTACAAAGGATGCTGACGAAGAGATGCATAGGGCGAGGTACAGGGGAGGGGCGCGGAGCTTCCATGCAGTCCTGGAGGCACCACCCTCAGGGGCCTCCATGTGTCCAGCTGTCCGGAAGCTCTCCGAACCCTGTCCTTTTGGGTTTTTATGGAGGTTTCGTGACATGGGCACAACTGATTAAACCATTGGCCACTGGACATCAGCCTAACCTTCGGCCCCTGCCCTCCCTGAGGTTGCGGGGTGGGGCTGGAGGTCCCAGCCCTCTGAACCTGCCTTGGTCTTTCCTGTGACACATCATGAAGCTGCCCAGTGGTGCCAACCACCAGTCATCCCAGCGTACAAAGGACATCTCTGTGGAGAGTCTAAGGGTTTTAGGAGTTGTGTGCACCAGGAAACAGAGACTAAGTAGGTATTGATGTTTTACACTATCACAGCCACATTTGTTTAGCCGTTCATCCACCATTGCACACTTTGTTTTTTTCCACTCTTTGGCCATTATAAATGATGCTGCTGCAAAGACTCATGCACCAATTTTGTGTGAGTGTGTGTTTTCATTTTCCTTGGGTTTATACCTAGGAGTGGAATTGCTGGATCACATGGTGATGTTTTTCTTTAGAACTGTTATCACTGTCTGAAATTACTACGGTATTGCTTGTTTATTGACTGTCTCTCCTGGGGCTGGGACTGGGATGGGTGCCAAAAATCTCAGTCATTGCCATAAATAATGCTTCAATGCAATAAAAAAAATCAAAGACAAAGTCAAAGTCCCAGAGCCTGAGGCAAAACCAAAAAGCCTAATCCTGTCTTTTTGTGTGTGTTTGTGTTTAATATATATTTTTTTAAAGTTTTGACTCATTTATTTATTTTTTAAATTTCAGAATATTATGGGGGTACAAACATTTTGGTTACATATATTGCCTTTGCCTCACCCAAGCCAGAGCTACACGCGTGCCCATCCCCCATACAGTGTGCTCCGCACACATTAGTTGTAAGTTTACCCATCCCCTCCTCCCCCAGCCTGGCACCCAGTGAATATTACTTCCATGTGAGCACCTAAATGTTGATCAGTGAGTACCAATTTGATGGTGAGTACGTGTGGTGCTTGTTTTTCCATCCTTGTGATACTTCACTTTGAAGAATGGGCTCCAGCTGCACCCAGGATAATATAAGCAGTGCTAGTTCAGCATTGTTTTTTGTGGCTGAGGAGAACTCCATGGTGTACATATACCATTTTTTATTAATCCACTCATGTATTGATGGGCACTTGGGTTGTTTCCACATCTTTGCTATAGTGAATTGTGCTGCCATAAACATTCGAGTGCAGGTGTCTTTATTATAGAATGTCTTTTGTTCCTTTGGGTAGATGCCTAGTAGTGAGATTGCTGGATCAAACGGTATTTCTATTTTTAGTTCTTTGAGATACCTCCAAATTACTTTCCACAAGGGTTGTACTAATTTGCAGTCCCACCAGTAGTGTAAGAATGTTCCTATCTCCCCACATCCACACCAGGATTTGTTGTTTTGGGACTTTTTGATAAAGACCATTCTCACTGGAGTTAGGTGATATCTCATTGTGGTTTTGATTTGCATTTCCCTGATGATTAGAGATGTTGATCACTTTTTAAATATGTTTGTTGGCCATTATTCTGTCTTCTCTTGAAAAGTTTCTGTCATGTCCTTTGCCCACTTTTTAATGAGGTTGTTTGACTTCTTTCTTGTTAATTTTCTTGAGTTCTATATAGATTCTTGTTATCAGTCGTTTATCAAATGTGTAGAAAGCAAATATTTTCTCCCATTCTGTAGGTTGTCTATTCGGTCTAATGATCATTACCTTGGCTATGCAGAAGCTTTTTAATTTGACCACGTCCCATTTATTTATTTATTTTGCTGCTGTAATTGCTTTGGGGTCTTAAAGTGATATACAGAATTAATGCAATCCCTATCAAAATCCCATGATCATTCTTTGCAGATCTAGAAAAAATAATTCCATGCTTTGTATGGAACCAGAGAAGACCTCGTATAGCCAAAGCAATCTTAAGCAAAAAAGAACAAATTGGGAGGCTTCAAGCTTTACTGTAAGGCTATAGTAACCAAAACAGCATGGTACTGGCACAAGAACAGAGACATAGACCTTTGGAACAGGACTGAGAACCCAGATATAAAACCATCTTCATATTGTCATCTAATCTTTGACAAAGCAGACAAAAACATACACTGGGGAAAAGAATCTCTGTTCAATAAATGGTGCTGGGAAAATTGGATAACCACATGCAGAATATTGAAACTGGACCCCCACCTCTCCCCTCTCACAAAAATCAACTCACGATGGATAGCAGACTAAACCTAAGGTGCGAAACCTTAAGAATTCTAGAAGACAATGTTAGGAAAACTATTATAGACATCAGCCTAGGCAAAGAATTTATGAAGAAGACCGCTTAATCCTGTCTTTATTTATATTTCGTTCATGAACTTTTTGCATTCACTTTAATGTCTACAAATACTGCATTAAACGATTATTAATCCTGATGACTGAGCTTTTTGTTCCCTATGACATTTGGAGGGAGGTGAGTGAGGCACAGTGAAGATTCTTTGTCCAGCACACACATCAGGTCTCAGGAGGTTCAGGTGTGTGGCTGAAGAAAAGGCCTGTTTGTGAGCAGGGAGTGTAAGGTCAGCTTTGATTTCAGGGCAGGCTTTTGTGCTGTGAGGCCTGCCCTAAACTGGAAAGATGAGAGCAGTCTTAGGAGGTGACAGCAGCTGAGACCAGACCTCAAGGAGGGCTGCAGGGTGGAACGAGGGAATAGATGTCAGTGCATCTTGGAGGAGAAATGGACACAGGCTGGTGAGCAACCAATGGGGGGGGCAAGGTGGGAGGAGGGTAGGGATGCCATCTGACACTGGCATTCGGGACACAGTAGGCACAGCATGGGCACTCCTGGGTGGGCACCCCAGACACTTGCCCGGCTGAATGGGCGATGCACAGCCCCTGCAGTAAGTAACTTACCAGGGCTGTGACCCAGGCACCACATGTAATCAGGGCAAATATTTGCATGAAACAAGCTACTGCCCACAGGCTGCCTGCATGTTTTAGGAAATAAAGTGTTATTGGAAACTGGGCAAATGTGCCATCCCATTACCTCTGGTCTCCACTGTCTCTGATGAGAAGTCAATTGTTAATCTTACCGGGATTCTCTTGTATGTGATGAGCCATTTTTCTTTTGCTGCTTTCAAACTGTTTCCTCTTTGGCTTTTAGCATTTTTACTATTATGTGTTTGTGTGTGGATATTTTTTAGTCTATCCTAGTTGGAGTTTGTTGAGTTTCTTAGATGTATAGATTAATATTTTTCATCAAATTTGGGAAGTTTTCAACCATTATTTCTTAAAATTTTTTTTCTGCTTCTGTCTCTCCTCTCTTTCTACTATTTCCATTATGCATATGTTGGTGAGATTAATATTGTCCCACATTTCTCTGAGGCTCTATTCATTTTTCTTCATTCTTTTTGCTCTCTGTTCTTCAAGTTGCATAATGTACATTGATCTATCTTCAAGTTGCTGATTCTTTCTTCTTCCAGTCCAAATCTACTGTTGAACCCCTGTACTTATATTTTTTCATTTCAGTTATTGTACTTTTAATTCCAGATTTCCATTCAGTTTGTTTTCGTAATTTCTATCTCTCTGTTGATATTTTCTATTTGATGAGACATGGTCACCATACCTTCCTTTATTTCTTTAAGCATGATTTCAATTAGTTTTTAAAACATATTTATAATGACTACTTTGAAGTCTTTGTTAAATCTGATATCTGTGTCCTCTCACAGGTAGTTTCTTTTGTCTGCTTTTCCCCTCTATGCATGGTAAAATATTCCCATTTCTTTTCATGTCTTGTAATTTTTTGTTGGACATTGGACATTTTAGAAAATATATTGTAGCAACTCTTGAGTACTGGTCCCACAACGCCCCAGGCTAGCTGTTGTTATTACTTGCTTGCTTGTTGTTTGGTGACTTAGCTGGGCTATTTCAGTGAAGTCTATTTCCCCAGCAATGTGAAGCCTCTGATGTTGCTCCTCAGAGGGTGCAGCCGTAGGCATGCTCACCGCCATCCTGCAGGGACAGTGGCTTTAGCAGGGCTCTCTTTGACTGCCTCCTTCCCTCATCTCTCTGTGGGCTGTCTGCCTTTACTGTTGTCACACCCAGCCATTAGGCTCCACTAATTGCTGGGTGATTGTTCTACTATTTACAACAATGCCCTGGGACATGAATTGCTCTACAGTCTGATCCAATTAAATGCAGGGTCCTTTGCTAGGGTAGTTTTCCAGGCCACTCTTTGTTTGTTCTGACTGCAGGAGGGCTCTCTGTGGCTGCTTTTCCGCATGGTTCTCTCTGGTAAACTAGCTGGCTTATGGTTTAGCTTATTGTTCTGTTGAAGCTACTACTCTCCTATCAATTGCTTACCACCCAGAACTCTAATGTTTTTGTGAGTGGCCTTAGGCTTGGACTTACCTACATTCTGTTTCATATAAAGTCAATTCCTTTGGGGAGAGCTTAGGAGCTGTCTGTTCTTCAGTCTTTCCTCTCTCCTTCTGAACAAAATCTCTGAGTCACTGCTCTGTAGGGTGTGGTGGGGACAATAGCCCACTTTCCCCGAGTGACACCCTTGCTTTATGAACAGAGCACTAGGTGGGGACTGTAGTCTCTGATCCTCCTGGCTTGCCTCTCCCAGCATGGAACCTCCACCCCATGCATGAGCTGGAGTCAGGGTGATCAGGGCACCAGCTTCCCCAAACTGAAGCACCCAGGGAAGAGTCTCCATGCTATGAGTGGGGGCTGGCTGGAGGAAAGGGGCCCCCACTTCTCAGCTGCACTTGCTCACACATAGCTGGGGCAAGGGGTGAGATGTGCTGGCAGCCGGCCCTCCTGTACAGATATTTGTCCTGGGCTGGGAGAGGGAGATTTGTGTTCTGCTTCACCCACCTGGAGTGGAGCTTCTTTCCCTCTGAGCTGAGGGTGAGCAGTGCGGAAGTGGTAATTGTTGAAATGCCATAATACTTACTGTTCTTACTGAGTTTTAGTAGATTTTCTTGAGTGAATTTTACTTCATTTGCTTTATGCTCTAAAGACAATTTACAGAGATTTTTTTTAAAAATAATTTTCACCACTTCACTTGTTTTGTTGGGGAATGGTTCCACAGAGCTCCTCCTGCCCCATTCCAGAGGCGGAACTCCT
The DNA here is from genome assembly GCA_028533085.1 of Varecia variegata. Lineage (NCBI taxonomy): Eukaryota > Metazoa > Chordata > Mammalia > Primates > Lemuridae > Varecia > Varecia variegata. The sequence goes on from CM052443.1 coordinate 50,339,953, forward strand.
CCAGTCTGCTCTCCGAGGTTTCCACCCCTGACGCTGAGGGTGCCCTTCATCCTCACTGCCCTGTCTCCGAGCCCAGGGCATTTCCTCCTTTGGCAGTCCTGCCTGTTGGGGTCATGTTGTGTCAGAGGGAGAAGATCGCAGCTGAGAGATAATCCACCTTTCACTGTTTCCCGGTCTCCGTTTCCCTACTTGTCACTCTGGGTACAGAGCTCTCTGGCGAGGCCACAGGCCCTCTCGGGTTTGGGAGCTCTGCCCCACACCCACAGTGAGTTATTATGCTTTTTTTTGTAAAATGCTTGAATAGATTTTTATGATTTGGTTGAAAAATTTTTAAATTAATTTTTTCAAAGTAGTACTTGATAATAATTTGTAGTGTTAAAGGGCTCACAACTCTGGCAGCAATCCCTCGTTTCCCCTTCTTTCCCGTTTTCCATGCCCCGGGGCACGCTGTGGTCCCCGTCAGGAGGCTCATGCCTGCCAGCTGGCTCCCAGTTCGGGCTTTTCTGGAGTCCTGTCCCCTACTTGTGCCCATCTGCCTGGGTGCTCTCTTGCCACCGCACAGCTGTCCCCCTGGGACTCCCTGTTCTCTCTGTGTTGGGTCCTGTGATTGCTGATGCTTGTCATCTTTCTTGGATTATTTCCTCATTTTGGTGGCACGCATCTTGCCACAGGAACATTGTTGTGATACTAAGAGTTGGCAAGCATTTGGTGGGGACCCCTGAGCCGAGCTGTACCGATACACTGGTACAATCGTCGCGGGATCCCAGCACCTTCTCACGTTGGTACTCAAAGCATCCTCATTATAGCTGCAGAGTGTTCTAGGGGAGGGCCATGCAGTGGTTGATGTAACTGGTTTCCCAGTATGGACACTTGGGCTGTTCCTAATCCTTTGCTGCCAAACGGTGCTGTGATGAACAGCTGCACGCAGAGTTCATGTGAAGGTGTGTGAGTATGATGGTAAGATCAGTTGCTAGAGGTACAATTGCCATGTCCCAAATTCACACATTCATAATTTTGATGGAAACGGCCAAATTCACTTCCATAGGAGTATATCAAGTTACACTTTTTTTTTTTTTTTTGAGACAGAGTCTCATTCTGTTGCCCAGGCTAGAGTGCCGTGGCGTCAGCCTAGCTCACAGCAACCTCAAACTCCTGGGCTCAAGCAATCCTCCTGCCTCAGCCTCCCGAGTAGCTGGGACTACAGGCATGTGCCACCATGCCCGGCTAATTTTTTCTATATATATATATTTTTAGTTGGCCAGATAATTTCTTTCTATTTTTAGTAGAGACGGGGTCTCGCTCTTGCTCAGGCTGGTCTCGAACTCCTGAGCTCAAACAATCCGCCCGCCTCGGCCTCCCAAGTGCTAGGATTACAGGCGTGAGCCACCACGCCCGGCCTCAAGTTACACTTTCAACAGCAATGCCAGCTTTCCCAGCTTTGCCCTGAAAATGTTATTAATGTGATCATTTTTCTAAGAGGTAAAAACGGTACTTGAGTGTGGTCTTCCTTCACGGCAACTGCACGTTGGGTCACATGCATTTCCTCTTCTGAGAGCTGTTTCTATCTCCCTCATTTTTCCGTTGGATAGTTGATCTTTCCATTTTCTTTTGAATCATCTTCAGGCAGACTTTCACCCCCAGCATTTCACTCCAACTCCTTCCTTTGTCTGCGTTGCCCATGGTCAGCTCTTGTTCTCATACTCGACCTTCTCGGCATCTGCCGCAGCTGATCGGGCCCTCCTTCCTGGATCTTTCTTTAACAGCTTCTGTGTCTTCCTTGGTTTTCTTCTTAACTTCTAGAAACTCCTTCTCAATGTCCATGATGGATTTTCCTTATTTCCTCTAGGCATCGGCATGTGCGGGGCTCAGCTCCTTCTCTGTGAACGCGGCTCGTAGACGCCTTAGCCAGGTCTCCAGCGGCCTCCGGGAGGGTCTCCCTGCTGAGGGTCTCGCTGTGCGAGATCAGATGAACCGTAAAGACATGCCCTGCGTGGAGAGGTTGTCCACATCAGCATTAAGAGCTCTGAACTTCAACCAGCCTGTGCTGTGCCTTGCTGCATTTCATTTATGTTTCAATCCAGAGAGGTAAATCGTTACTTGAATAAACAAGGTGTAACTATAGGAGCGGGTAATTCATCAAGAAGCTTCTGTATCCCCATGGTAGGCCGACCTTCTTGTATTGGCCGCTGCCATCAGCCTGCCCTGCAGGCCTGCAGAGTCCCCCGTGCCCTGAGGCCACAAGAAGGGGTGCAGGGGTGGCTCTGGGGAGGGGCTTTGGCTCTCCAGGCGCTAGCAGGGCTGAGGAGCAACATGCACACATGGCACAGGAGTGGGAATAACAGCCACGAGTTATTTCTCCGTTATGCAAATACTCTGCTAATCTCGGATTTTTTTCCTTAGGCTAGATTGCAAAAGTTGAAATATGGGATCAAAAGGCATCAGAGAGATCTTTCTAAAACTGACTGGGTTACTGCCATCCCCAAAACTCTTCAGTGGCTCCCCCAGAACCTTTTGGGTAAACGCCAAGCTCCGTGGTCTGTCCCAGGGGCCATTCGCTGTGTGGCCTCCGCTGCTCTTTCCTGCCACTGCTCTCTGCCTGACACGTGGGGTTCTGTCCCTGCCTTCGCCGAGCTGTTCTCTTGGCTTGCCCACCTGGGGAAGGTCTGTTGGTGAGTAGTGGGGTTCTAGCTTATGCCTCAGAGCTGTCCACTCCCACCTGTCTGGTCCTGCCTGGAAGCCCAGTGGGATGCCTCAGGAAGACAGTGTCTGGCAAGGGCCTCTCGTGCATGCGTTTTGAGGTCTCCCGATGGGATGTGTCTCCTGGCCCAGGGCCCAGGACACCTACCTGAATCCTGGGGAGAGAAAATGGAGCCATTTTCACTGAAGACCCTGTGCAGTGGCACATGGCCAACACAGCCCAGACTCCTGGGACAGAGGCTGGCATGATGGGGGGCACCTGCTGCTTGCACGAGGCATGGCTTCACCCAGCAGGGCCCCAGGGGAATGTGCAGGGGGGCACTGAGGGCCCTCCTGAAACACCAGGGGACACCAGGGGGCTCAGTGACCCACAAAAGAGGAGGGGTGGGAGCAGAGTACACACGGGTGTCTCTGTGTCTGTGACTGCGGGAGGCCAGTCACTGGCCGGAGCCGCCGGACTCTCACTGCCGTTAGGAGCAGCACTTGGAGGCCAGTGGGCCCCACAAGCTCAGGCCGGCTCGTCCCTGTGCGCTGGGTACCCTTGAGCAGTTGCTTTGCCTTTCTGAGCCTCTTTCGCCACTTGCCAAGGGGGACAGTGGCCGCACCTACCCCAGGGATTTGTTAGGCCTGCAGTCCCCGACCCCCAGGCTGCAGAGCTCTGCCCAACCCCCACCCCCGCCCCCGGTCTGTGGAAAAATTGTCTGCCACAAAAATGGTCCCTGGTGCCAAAATGTTGGTGACCGCTGTGTCAGGCTGTGCACAAAGCACTGGCCTGGGACCTAGTGGTCAAGGGGAGCATTCGATTTCAGGTGGGAAACAGAGCAGCCCGGCTCCTCACTCTTCTACCTGTGATGGGCGTGTCCGCCGCCGTCAGGAGCTACAGATTGGCAAGGGCACTGCATAGGGCACTGTGGGTGGATGGCAGTGCCACCCTCCCTGAGAACCTCCTACAAGCCCTGCTGAGGTCTGATGCCCGCCCGAGATCTGAAGGACCTAAGGGACCGTGCCAGCATCTGGCCATCATCCCTGAGTTGTGAGGGAAGGGGGCTGTGACGGTCACCAGGATGGCCTTACCCTCACCTTTGAGAACTGCCCTGGCATCAGCAGGGTCCTGCTCCGGAGGGCTGCGGTGGGATGGATGGGCTTCACAGAGGGCTAGATGCAGCCAGGTTCCCGGGCTAAGCTGCTGGCCACAACAGAGATGCCAGCTGTGGTCTGAATGTGGGTGTCCCCCTGAATTTACATGTTGAAATTTAATCCCCAATGTGGCAGCATTAAGAAGTGGGGCCTTTGGGAAGCGATTAAGTCAAGGGTTCTGCCCTCACGCATGGGAGAGGTGTCCTCATGAAGCCAGAGAGGCTCCTCACCCCTTCTGCCGCGTGAGGACACATAGAAGGCACCGTCTATGAGGAAGCAGACACCAGATCTGCTGGTGCCTTGGGCTTGGACTTCCCAGCCTCTAGAACTGTGAGCAGTAAACTTCTGTCATTTGGAAATTAGTCAGCCTAAGGCATTTTCAATAGCAGCCCCAACGGGCTAAGACAGCCAGCTCCCACGAACTCGCTTCAGGCGGTGCCAAGCCCCAGGGCGGCAGCAGTGTGGAGGCAGGGGCTTTAGAGAGCCCCTGGATCCCCGCTGTAAGAATGAACTGATTCTGGACCCCAGCCAGGCCCAGGGCCTCTGAGGCAAGCCCCAGTCAGGGGAGAACCTGGCAGTCTGCACGGCCGCCTCACCAGCTCCCTCCCTGGCAGGCTCTGAGAAAGCGGGAGGCAAGGAAGGAGAGCCGTGGCCAGGCCCCAGGGGGCCTCGGCATGGCCGCCCTGTGCCAGGAGTCTGCATCCCCTGGCGCCAGGCTGGGCCTCGCAGGCATCAGTCTTGGGCACCACCTGTGCCACTGACACCTGCCCCGCAGGCACAGGCCCTGGCCTGCAGAGCCCCGTGGCCCTCCCATCCAGCCAGCTGTGGGCACTGGAGCCAGGACCACAGGAGGACAAAGGCACCTCTGCAAGGAAAGACCACGAGCCCTAGATGTGGCTGAGGAGCAGAAGATGTGGCCACGAGCAAGGCCCGCTCTGGGCTCTGAGGCTGCACCTGAAGAAGGGGCACTCCATGCCCACCTGGGGGCCGCTGGGCGGGTCTTCTGAGGGCCTGGCACCCAACAGCTGCTCAGAGAGATGGTGAGCAGAGGGGAGGGCCCCTGGGTGACCCCCAGCCCGTGTTCTCCAGGGGCTGGCTGTGGGCTGCCTCCTTCTCCCCCGTCTTGGAGAGCCCACGCTTCACCTTGCCATCCTCCCGGGGCCCTTCTGCGCTGGGCCACCGAGGCGCTGGCAGGCATGGAGAGCACGATGTCACGATGGCTCCCAGGCGACGGGCCTTGCGCCTGAGGCTGCAGCTCTGACTGGGTTGACGAGGTGGGGAACAGCATGCCAGGCAGCAGGCACAGCATGTGCAAGGCCACAGAGCAGGACACTGCACCATGTTTCCTTTGCGGTGGGGCTGGGCCCTCCGCTGATCAACAGGGCCAGGGTTCGACCTGCCTCCTGTCCTCCCGCTGCAGTCACCGTCTCGGGGGACGGGCTGGGGCTGTGCTGCTTTCTCCATCATCCTTCCTGGCCAGGGAGGGGGCTGCTGGCAGGACGTAGCTGGGCCTCTGCCATGGCTGCGGGGGTGACAGTGGTGACAAGGGCTGGCCCTGGAGACAGCGAGAAGCTTGGGGCTGGGCAAGGGCTTGCATGTGGCAGGGACAGTCACCCCAGCCCCCCAGAACCCTACGGGTGTCTCCAGAACCCCACGGGTGTCTCCAGGCCCAGTGTCACTCCTGCGCTGCATGCCCCGCCCCCGACAGGCAGCGCCCAGGGCGGCCGGGAGGCAGGTACAGTCCCTGCGGACCTCTGCAGCGGGTCTTTTCCAACATGGCCCGAGGGGTGAGGGACTGAGGGTGTGGGGTAGGGATGGGGGTGAAGAAGGGGCTCCAGCCAGTGCCTTCCTGGACCCTCAAGACTCCTCAGGTCTGGCCCAAGGGCCCTGCACAGGCCCCCATCCGAAGCACACTGAGGTGCGAGGAGACGCAGGTCTCGCCGACAGGGCGCCTCCACCAGGCTGCTGGGCACTCCTGGGCCTTGCTGAGGTGCTGGTATCACCAGGCAGAATTCCCTGAGTTGTTTAGGCACCTGGGGCCTGGGGCTGCTGGCTGCCCTGTCTCTGCCTGTCCCTGCCGGGACCCAAGTCCATTGCACCCCAGTGCCCCCTCCCCACCCTATTCCCACCCAGCAGGCCCTGCCCAGGAGAGGGGGTGCACAGTGCACTCCCTGACCTCCTAACTAGGTGACCTCATCACATGTCAGGTGGGGGTCTCACTGCTCCTCAGCTGGTTTGCTCCCTGGCTCAGTTCATGAGGGGCTGGGAACACAGGCGGGGTGGGGCCATAGCAAGGGCCTCCTGGTGGCTGAGGGACCCTAATTAGCTTCGTCACCCACACTCTGCACAGGAGGTGCTTGGCGCGGGCAGGGCCGTCAGTATCTGTTCCCCAAGGTCAACTCAGCACCCACTACACGCAGGCCGTGTTAGCTCGGCCTGGGGGCTGGGGCAGGGCAAAGGCCACCCAAACCGTGGCTGCAACGTTCCTGGGGCGGAGTTGAAAACCTGCCCAGCATTCCAGCCGAAGCTCATCTCAGGCCCTGGGGTCAGGGACACGGTGTGGACACGGACACGCCAGATGTGCGAATGTGTGTTCATAGCGACTGATGTTTATGAGGGGATGGGCGGCAGGACTGTAATGTACACACGTCGGCCGTGAGTCTGGTTTGTCCTGGGGACCTGTTTCACAGCTGTCACCAGAAAGCTATCCCCGATACCAGCAGGGCCCACAAGGGGAGGGTGTGCGGGCTGCGGAAACAAGCCCCCGGGAGGGCGGGGTACGGGTCCACCGACAGAACTGCAGGGCCCTGGGCGGGCTCCGAGCTGGCGCACGCACCTCCCGTCACACTGTGATGCCCGCTGCACTTGCAGAGGCTCCAAGCCACCTGGTGACAGACTGTGGGTGCTGGCCAAAGAAGCACATGTCACTCGGTGAGAGCACAGGACTGCAGTTGCCTGACCCTTGGGGCAGTGCCATGTCCTCACCGAGGACAGACAGACTGACCAGCAATATGACCCCCATGGTCCTGAAGGCAGGGTGTCCCTGAGGTAGCTGGACGCCCTGGGCCCTGCCAGGGCTGAGGTCCCACAAAAGGTCTCCTGTGCCCATGTGGCCACTGTGGCAGGTGTCGGGCCACGGAGCTGAGGTTTGCAAAGCAGTGAGGTGCCGCCTCTGCCCTTGCCTCTGCCCATGGGGCCATCTGGGCAGGGCTGCAGCGGCTTCTGCTGCCTCCATGTCTTCCTCTCCTTCAGCTTGGCGCCTCTCAGGCCTTCCCCAGAATGGAAGCTCTGCAGATTGACGCGTGCGGGAGAGCGTGAGAGCCCGGTGCTTGCCGCCTGCAGCTGCCGCTCTCCCCGACACACCGCCTCCCGCCCCAGGGCCCGCCACAAATCCCTGTAGCTCAGTCCTCAGAACCCACTGCGATAGAACATTCCAGCCTCCCCTTGGCTGTGTCAACATGCTGAACAAGCAGGAGGTGTGTGTGTTTCACTGTGGCATAAAAATTTGGACTGGGAGTCCCTGGCCCTGGGACGTGCATCTTGACTGCTCACAGAGGCCTCCAGCTGTGGGGTCAGCCTCCTCTCCCCACCCCAGCACTTGAGTTCCACCACCCACCCTGGTGACCTTGGCTTGGTCCTGCCTCCTCCCCATGGGCTGGCCAGGCTCCCAGGAGGCTGATGACGCAGGTCTCTCTGAAACTCCTCGGCCCTGTCCTGGCCCCATGCAGCCCCCAGGCCCCGTCTTGGCACGAAGACTCACCTTAGAGATTTCCATCTCTCTTTTTCTGTTTGGTTCTCTGGGCTCTCACTTTCATAAGAAGCCAAATAAAGACCTAGACAAAAAACAAAGTGAAATTATGCAATCATGGTTGATGATAATAACCTGTTCTACACCCAGGGCCTGACCTGCTTTCTGTGTTTAGTTTAAACTTTTCATTTGGAGATAATTACAGATTCATGTGCAGTTGTAAGAACTAACACAGAGACCCTGTGGCCCTTCACCCAGTGTCCCCAGCGGTAGCCACCAGCAAAGCCGTAGCGAGTGCAGTCTAGTGTGAACTGCAGCCAGGAGGCTCTCCCCGCCACAGGCACGGAGCCCAATACTTCCACCCCCGCCAAAGGACCCGTCGCCAACCTCATCCCCCTCCTGTCGCCCTTTTGTAGACGTGCGCGCTCCCCGCCCCTGCCCCTTTCTTAACCCCTGGCAACCACCAATCTGTTCTCTGTTTCTATATTTTATAATTTTAAGGAAGTTGTATAAATGCAACCTTTTGGGATTGGCTTTCTTCAGTCAGAGTAACTCTGGGGCTCCACCCACGTTGTGGCAGGATCAGCAGTTGCACAGCACGTGGAGTGGCCGCGCCACGGCCTGGTCAACCTCCACCCACTGAAGGGCGGGGCTGTGTCCAGTCTTTGGCCATAGCCAAGAAGCTGCTATAAACATTGGTGTGCAGGTGTTGGTTTTTGTGTGAACATGAGTATTAATTTCTCTAGAATAAATAAATACGCGTGCAGTTGTGGGGTCATACAGTAGTTGCATATTTACTGTTGTAAGAAACTCTGTCTAGCTCTATGTCCTATAGATTTTCTCCTGCTTTTTCTCCCTAAAAGTTGTGCAGGTTTACATCTTACACTTAAGTCTGTGACCCATTTTGAATTAATCATTTGCGGAAGGTGTGAGGCCCAGGGCGAGGCTTATTTTTTGGTCTGTGGATGTCCAAATGCTCCAGCACCATTTGTGGAAAGGCCATCTTTCCTCCATTAAATTGCTTATGCACTTTGGTCAAAAATCACCTGGCATATTTGTGTGGGTCCCTTTCTGGGTCCTCTCTTCTGTCCCAGTGAGCCACGTGTCACCCTCCCCCACTACTGCCCCGTCTGGCTCGCTGTGCTCTGTGATATCAGCCTTACCGGCAGGTAGACTGGCTCCTCCCACTAACTCTCTTTTTCCAAATCGTTTCAGCTGTTCTAGTTCTTTGCCTTTCCATATAAATGTTAGGATCATCTTGTCTACATCTCACAAAACATCTTGCTGGGATTTTGATAGGAATTACATTCAACCTGTACTTAGGCTCTGGGAGGAGAACTGACATCCGCGGTGTTCGTCTTCCAGGGCGTGAACGCCACATCTCCCATTCATTTAGATCTTCTTTGACTTCTTTCATTGGCATTGTGTAGTTTCTAGTGTACAGGTCCTGTACGTTCTATATATGTTTTATTTACACCTATGTATCGTATTTTCTTTCTTTCTTTTTTTTTTTCCACAGTCTTTCGTTTTAGTTTCAGGGCAAACTGGTGCTATAGTTTGAATGGTTTTGTCCTCTCCAAAATTCATATTGAAACTTAGTTCCCAATGCAACAGTAATAAGAAGTGGGGCCTTTGGGAGGTGATTAGGTTATGAGGGTCCCACCCTCACAGATGGAATTAGTATCCTTATGAAAGGGCTGGAGGGAGCAAGTTTGGCCCTTTTTTTGCTTTTTCTGCCACATAAAGACGTAACACTTGTCCCTTCCCCCATGGGAGGATACAGCTTGAAGGCTCCATTTTGGAAGCAGAAAGCAGCCCTCACCAGACACCAAATCTGTTGATGCCTTGATCTCGGACTTCTGGCCTCCAGAACTGTGAGAAACAAATTTCTGTTGTTTATAATTACCCAGTCTAAGGTATTTTGTTATAGTGGCTCAAACTGACTAAGACAACTGGCTTCATAAAATCAATTGAAAAGTTCCCTCCTCTTCTACTTTCTGGAAGAGATTGTAAAGAATTGGTGTTAATTCTTTAAATGTGGTAGAAATTTCCAGTGTAACCATCTGGGCCTAGAGTTTTCAAATTTCATCTTTGGGAGTTTTAAAATGACAAATTTAATTTCTTTAATAAGGTATAGGGCTATTCAAATTATCTATTTTATGGCAAATTGTAGTGGTTTGTATTTTTTGAAGAATTGATTCGTTTCATCTAAATTATCAAATTTATGTGTGTAGAGTTGTTTGTAGTATTCCCTTGTTATCTTTTTGATGTGTACAGAGTCTTTAATGATATCCCTTGTTTCATTTCTGACACAGAAGGTCCCTCTTTTCTGCAGGAGATACATTCCAAGACCCCCCAGTGGATGCCTGAAACAGTGGAGAGTATCGGACGCCATATACACTGGCTTTTTTTTTTTTGAGACAGAGTCTCACTCTGTTGCCTGGGCTAGAGTGCCATGGCGTCAGCCTAGCTCACAGCAACCTCAAACTCCTGGGCACAGGCAATCCTCCTGCCTCAGCCTCCCGAGTAGCTGGGACTACAGGCATGCACCACCATGCCCAGCTAATTTATATATATATATATATTTTTAGCTGTCCAGATAATTTCTTTCTATTTTTAGTAGAGATGAAGTCTCGTTCTTGCTCAGGCTGGTCACGAACTCCTGAGCTCAAACAATCCCCCCACCTCGGCCTCCCAAGTGCTAGGATTACAGGCGTGAGCCACCATGTCTGGCCTACACCGGCTTTTAATGCCATTTCCATCTTAGCTAAGAACTTATCTTTTGCAGTTTGAGGCGCAACAGCAAAACTAGCATGAATTTCTTTTTCCTTCTTCACAATTTCATGGATAGATTCATTCTTACCATAGATCTTAATAACCTCCACATACAATTTTTTTTTCTTTCTTTAAGTCGAGGACTTTCACCTTTCACTTAAAGGAAGGACTGTACAGCTTCTCTTTGGCATATCTAAATTGCCAGCATCACGACTCTTGTGCTTTGGGGCCATTGTTAAGTAAAATAGGAGTTACTTGAACACAAGCACTGCAATACTGAGACAGGTGATCTGATGACCAAGACAGCTGCTAAGTGACTAATGGGAGGGGTGTATCAGTGTGGAGGTGCTGGATAAAGGGACGATTCATGTCCTGGGTGGGACAGAGTAGAGTGATGTGAGATTTCATCATGCTATTCAGAATGCTGTGCAATTTAAAACTTAGACTTGTAATTAGCCGGGCGTGGTGGCACGTGTCTGCAAACCCAGCTACTCGGGAGGCTGAGGCAGGAGGATTGCCTGTGCCCAGGAGTTTGAGGTTGCAGTGAGCTATGGTGACCCCATGGCACTCTAGCCCAGGCAACAGAGTGAAACATTGTCTCAAAAAACCACAACAAAACTTATGAGTCATTTCTGGAATTTTCCATTTAATATTTTTGGACCATGGTTGACCACAGGTAACTAAAATCATAGAAAGTGAAACTGGTTAAGGGAGGACTATTGTATTAGTTGTGTCTTCTCTTTTTTGTCAAAAAGTTCTTTGGTAGAGGATGGCAATTTTATTGTTCTTTTCAAAGAAAAAACCCTTTGGTTAATTTTATTTTTTTCTGTTTACAGTTTCATTGATTTCTGCTCTTACCAGCTCTTATTTCCTTCCTTCTTTTGGCTTTGGATTTAATTCGCTCTTTTTTCTAGATTCTTGAGGTGGGAACTTACATTATTGATTTGAAATTTTATTTTTTCTAATGTGTATATTTAGTGCTACAAATTCCCTCTCAGCCCTACTTTAGCTGTGACCTGCAAATTTTGATTGTATTTTTATTCAGTTCCATTATGTTTGATTTTCCTTGAGACTCTTTGACCTATGGATTATTTAGAAGTGTGTCATTTAGTTTCTAAGTGTTTAGAGATTTTCCTATTGTCTTATATGACTGATTTCTAATTTGGTTCCCTTGTGGTCAGAAAACACACTCTGTGTGATTTCAGTTACATTTGTTGCAGTTTGCTTTATGGCTCAGGATATGGTATACCTTGGTATATATTCTGTGGGAAATTGGGAAAAATGTGAGTTCTGCTGTAGTTGCTGCTATAGATGTGTCCTATAAATGTTGATTATATCCTGTTGTTTGATGGTATTGTTTGAAGTCTTTGTGTTTTCTGATTTTCTATCTAGTTCTATCAATTGTTGGGAGAGGGGTACCGAAGTCTCTGCCTATAATGGTGGATTTGTTATTTCCCCTTTCAGTTTGATCAGCTTTTTCTTTGCCAATTTTGCAGTTCTGTTGTTTGGTGGATACATATCATATGCTATGTCTTCTTGGGGAACTGATCCTAATATTATTATATAATGTTCTTCTCTGTCTCTGGTAATTTTCTTTCTTCTGAAGTGGATTTTATCTACATTAATATCACCATTCCTGCTTTCATTTGATTAATCATAGCATGCTATATCTTTTTCCATCCCACCCCATGCCACATCTATATCATTATATTTTAGGTGAGTTTCTTGTAGATAGCATATAGCTGGGGCATTTTTGAAAATCCAGTCTGTCAATTTGTCTTTTACTTGGTATATTTAGGCCATTTACATTTAATGTAATTATTAATATGGTAGGGCTTAAGCCTGCCATTCTATTTACTTATTTTTATTTTCTGTTTGTTCTGTGTTTTGTTTCTCTGTTTTATTTTTCTTGTCTTCCTGTGGGTTACCTCAACAGCTTTTAGAATTCCATTTTGATTTGCGTATAGGAAATTCCTGAAGGATGGTTTCATGGAACATAAGATTCTGGGTTGACAGTTCTTTTCTTTCAGCAGTTAAAAAATATGCCACTGTCTTCTGGCCTCCATGGTTTCTGATGAGAAATATAACATCATTCCAATTGTTTTTCCCCTATAGGTAAAGTGTCATTTCTCTCTCAATGCTTTCAAGATTTGTTTCCTTTTCTTTAGTTTTCAGAAGTTTGACTACAATATGTCTTGGTATGGGTTTCTTTGGGTTTTCCTGTTCAGGATTCACTCAGCTTCTTAAATCTATACGTTTATGTTTTTTCCAGCTGTGGGAACTTTTCAGCCATTATTTCTTTGAGTACTTTTTCAACCCTGCCCTCTTTCTCCTCTCTTCCTCAGACTCTGATGACATGAGTGTGAGATCTTTTGTTATAATCCCACAGATGAGTCTCTGTTCCAGTCTATTTTCTCTCTGTTGTTTAGATTGCATAATTTGTATCGTTCTAGCTTCCAATTCACTGATTCTTTCCTCTGTCCGATCATTTTGCTGTTGAGCCCAGTCACTCAGTTTTCTACTTCAATTATTGTACTTTTAGTTCTAAAACTTCCATTGGCTCTTCCTTATGTCTTCCGTTTCTTTGGTGAGACTTTCTATCTTTTCATTTGCTTCAAGGAGACTCAAGGCTGACCGATCACCAGAGAGGCCCTGTCAGGGAAGGCCTGGAGCTAAGGTCAGGACCAAGCTTCTGTCAGGAGCTGTGACCAACCCTGTTGGAGCTCAATATATCCTAGGTCTCTTATCTTGCTTTCTTCCACTTTGCTAGGTGGGAGGAGGGACAGGAGGAAGAGAAGGTCAAAATGGGAGCTATTCCTCTCTAATGGAGCCCAGGAGGGCCAGGGTTTTGCCTGTATGCTCGCTGCCAAGCTGCTGCCTGGCACATAGCAGGCTCTCAAGAAATACTATTAACTGAAGGAGTGAATGAAATGCCCCCCTTTCCTCATCTCCCTGCCATGAGACTCCCCCCGTCCCTCTCCTCATGTGTCTTTGACACATATTATTGCCCAATTTCCATGAAGAGCTCATCGGCTAATGACAACAGTCATCATAATACCTAGTACAGTAGGTTGAATAATGACCCCCAGAGTACCCAGGTCTTCATCCCCAGGACCTTTGAATGTTACCTTCTGTGGCAAAAGGGACTCAGCAAATGTGATTAATTTAAGGATCTGGAGCTGGGGAGATTATCCTGGATTATCTGGGTGGTCCCTAAATGCAATCACAAGTGTCCTTATAAGAGGAATGCAGGCCGGGCGCGGTGGCTCACGCCTGTAATCCTAGCACTCTGGGAGGCCGAGGCGGGTGGATCGCTCAAGGTCAGGAGTTCAAGACCAGCCTGAGCAAGAGCGAGACCCCGTCTCTACTAAAAATAGAAAGAAATGATCTGGCCAACTAAAATATATATAGAAAAAATTAGCCGGGCATAGTGGCGCATGCCTGTAGTCCCAGCTACCTGGGAGGCTGAGGCAGTAGGATTGCTTAAGCCCAGGAGTTTGAGGTTGCTGTGAGCTAGGCTGAGGCCACGGCACTCACTCTAGCCTGGGCAACAAAGCGAGACTCTGTCTCAAAAAAAAAAAAAAAAAGAGGAATGCAGAGGGAGATTTGACTACAGCAGAGAGAAGGGGATGTGATGACGGAGGCAGAGATTGGAGTGATACACTCTGAAGACGGAGGAAGGGGCCACAAGCCCAGGAACACAGGTGGCCACAGGAAGATCAGAAAGGCCAGGAAATGGATTCTCCCCTCACAGCCTGCAGAAGAAAGCAGCCCTGCTGATGCCTTGATTTTAGCCCAGCAAAACTGATTTCTGACCTGTACTCTCCTGACCTATACAAGGATAAATTTGTGTTGTTTTGAGCTGTCAAATTTGTGTGATTTGTTGTAGCACCAAACTAATATACTAGTATGGATTGCGGGCTTCACCTCTGCCAACTTGAGTAATTCTCACCATGCCCTGGGAAGGAAATCCTCTCATTACCCACTTTACAGATGTGGTACGGGAGGCTTAGAGGGGATGAGGCCTGCCTGGGGTCACACAGCTGGCTGGGGTGGGAGCAGTTCAGGTGGGTTTATTCATCAGAGGCTAAGCTTCTTGGGGGATACAGATATGGGTGAAACCCCCTCCAAAAAGTTCCTAGCTCCAAAATATAAAATATAAAATGGCAAAGTTGAAATCATTCAAAAGCATAATCATTAAAAAAATCCCTCTCCCTAATTTTTTTTTTTTTTTGGCAGCCTTTGGGTGTGGGTCACTGTGTAATATGCTTGCTGGGGTGAGGAGCCAGGCTTCCTATGTGCTGAGGGGGCCTCTCCCGGTGAGAGCAGCTGCCCATGGACCACACTGCCCCGCAGGGACAGTTCAAGCCCAGCTGGCCACTTGCTTTCCTACCACTTCTGCTTCCTGAAAGAGGGGGATCCTGGCATACGCCCACTTAGCACATTTGCAAACAAATTTGTATGACAAATGATCATGTGGGAATTAACAGCACACTGGAGAAAAGAGGTCCCACCTCACGCCAGTGTACATTACGCACTTGCACATGCAGATTCAGCCCAGGGCATGGCCATCCCCACGTGAGCCCTGGAGGGTGGTTCTCATCATCACCCGCTCCTTTACAGACAGATGGCCCAGATTTGCAATGCCCAACAGTGTCCAAACGTGTCCAAGGAGGAACCTGGCCCCAGGCGTCCCTGAGGTCCCAGCCCAAAGCTCTTCAGGCCCACCCTGTGCTCCTGGGGTGGCAGTGGGCCAGCCAGGGGGGAGCAGCCTCCCCGTTCCCTCGCAGAGCCAGCACAGGTGGGCATGGTGCATCCCTACTCAGAGAAGGAGGCCATGAATGGTGACTAGGAGGCCACCCAAGAGTCCCATGGCCCAGGGGGCAGGGAAGCCGTGGGGTCACCTTACCGTCCTCGCTGAAGATGGGGGCAGTGTACAAGTAGTGAGTGATGCTGGGGTCTTGCTTGAAGGGACACTCCACTTGTTTCCATGTGATAAACTCTCCAACCTGCTTGGCCAGCTCCAGAAATTTCTGCCAGGGTCACAGAGACACAGAATGGGAGGCACCCCAGTGCCTGGGGGTCCCTGTGAGGGTGAGTGGCCGACCACGGCAAAGCCTCTCTCTCAACCAGGAGGGATTTCAGGGATTTGGTGAGGAAGGCGGGCAGTAAGTGAGGGAGGGAGCAGGCTTTGCCCACAGCCTTCTCTAGCAAGAGTGAATATTTTATTTTCACTGCATTTATTTTTGTGGTTATCCCCTATTTACGGCAAGTGATACCTGTTTATCTAGAGAATAATGCAAATATATTTAAATAGATGCATTTAAATAAAATGCAAGTAAATTCTCTTACATATAATGTAAATACATTTATTTAATTTTTAAACAGTGTGCCAACTTTAAGAAGGATTTAAATAAATAGCAGCACAGTGGTGCTTGGCGGGAGCCCCGTTCCGTGGCATCCCTCGATCTGCCCTGGCAACTAGGTCCCGCCCCTGCTGCTGCTCCCTGAGGCCAGGGCCCCATGAGCACCTTGCAACCTCACCCACCCCTGGACTCTGCTCTGAGAAACAATTCAGGAAGGACAAAAGGTGGGGTTTCCCACACCTGGCTGTGTGCTGGTGTCACTGGCGGAGGACGTTCCCAGGCCCCACAGGCCCCTACAGTCTTGCCTAAGCCCAGTCTCCTCTGCGTCGCCTCCAGCCTGGGCTGACCTGGGCGTGCAACAGCCTGGGACCGCCTGCTGGACTGGACTTGCCCAGCTCCGCCGGCCCTCGGGAGTAACCAGGCCTGAGGGCAGCGTAAGATGGTCTGCTGGGGTGTCCAAGCAGGGGGCAGCTCCAGGCCAAAGGACCCAGGCATGTGCTGTGGTCCCCGTCCACAGGGCCCTTGGTGGGGCCCACTGCACATCTACTTTTCATAGCCCCTCTGTGTGGCTGGGGTTGGAGCCCCATTTTACAGAGAGAGAGACTGAGGCTCAGAGCAGCAAGCGACTGGCCCAGGACTTACTGCCCCTTGGAGTGGGGGGCTGGGTGGGGCCTCATATCCACGTGTCCCCGCTGAGGGCAGCGCCCTTCCTTCCTGCAGATCGGAGGTGCTGCTGCTGCCTCGTGCACTCTGCCCAGTGCCTGCCTGGCCCATAGCCACGTGAGACATTTGTGCTGGGTGGGCCCACTTTGGGGGTCAGGACACATTGGGCCAGCCGAACTTGCTTCTGAGGAGCTCAGGGACTCGGGTGTGGTGACTGAGTGAGGGATGTCCAGCCCCGCTTCCCTGTGGGAACCCTGACGGGTGGGCTCTCTCTGCCTGGGCAGTGGAGGGGGCTTCCTGGTGGAGGGGACACTTGAGCTGACAGCAGTAAGTGTCTTTCTTTGTGCTCATTCCAGCCTCTGGCTGACAACCTCCCCCTGCTGCTGAGGGCCCCTGGTTAGGGCCTGCCCTGAGCCCCCTGCACTGGGCCCCGTGCAGCCTGTCACAGCTGTTACTGTGCGCCCCACTGGCCCAGTGCTCTCCACGGGATGAAATGATTCTGCTTCCCCTGCG
>CM052443.1:50356951-50376957 GCA_028533085.1 Varecia variegata
CCCCCCCCCCCCCCCCCCGAGGTCCGGGACCCTACCTCAAAGTTGACGTGTCCACTGGGGAGCCGGCTGGCACAGCCCTCGTTGAGGAAGTAGATGTCTTTGACGAACAGGCTGAAGAAGGGAACGACCACCTGGAAGGGAGGGGCAGGTCGGCTCGAGGCAGGGAGGCAGCCCCGCCAGCGGACGCCGCCCGGGGCCGGCCCTGGGTGCTGCAGCCTGGGATGCCGCCGGCAGGGGAGACTTCAGGGCCAGCCGGAGCCTGGTGGCTCACGCGCGATGACGCTCACGAGCGCACTCTGTTGGGGGCGCTGTGGGACCACAGAAGGGCGGGACGGGGCGGTGGCCCGGCCAGGTTGCCTCCCCCCGCCGGGTCGGACGTCCTTCACGCTGGGGCTGGGTGAAGGGCGCACAGTTGCGACGCCCCGTGAATCTCTCTCCCTTCGCAGTTCGTGTGTGTGCTCACATCTGTGTGGGACAGGTGTGAATCATCTGTTCTGAAGTTTGGTGGCCAACTTTTTTATTTTTAACGTTTTTAACAATTTGTCACCCGGTGTCTTTCTTGATGCTAAAGAGCCATCCTGATACACTTAGGGTGAGAAGAAAAGCAAAGCATTCTTGCTCTGCTGCCCCAAGGGAAAGGCTTGTGAAGCCAGCCCGTGATGACTGGGGTCCCCTGTGTCCCCAGGCTCCTCACGCCCTGCTCTACGCGCCTGCAGGCTGCCCCCCGCCCCCAGCAGCGAGATCCACTGCAGACAGTGCAGCCCACCCTTGGGGAGCCTGGCTGGGCCCACCCTGCTGCTGTGGGTTAAACTGCAGCCCTCGCAAAGGTATGTTCAAGTCCTAACACCCAGTGCCTTGCACAGGGGACATTATTTGGAGAGAGAGTCTTTGCTGATGAGATTAAGTTGAGGTCACAGTGGACAAGGGCTGACCCTAATCTAGTGACTGGTGTCCTTATAGAAAGAGGGAAGTTTGGACACACAGGAGGCAGAGATGGGAGTGATGTGGCCACGGGCCAGGGAATATCCTGGGGAGGCGGGAAGGACCCCCAGAGCCTTTGGAGGGAGCTTGGCCCTGCTGACATCTTGATGTTGGCCTTCTGGCCTGCAGAACTGTGAAAATTGTGAAGGAATACATTTCTACTGTTCTAAGCCACTGCACACGAACACACGGTCTGTCCTCAGCCTCCAGAGCCGGGGCACGTGCTTTCAGTCCTGCCCATGATCCCTGGGAACTGGGCCCCAGCCCCAGCATTTCTGGCTCAGAGAGTGCTAGGGTCATCCCCCACCCCCAAGTTAACAAGGTCTTTGAGGTGAGAGCCTGGGCTCTAACAACTCTGCAAAGCACAAAAGCACGGATGGCCCACCTGAGCGGGGCAGATAGGGAAACTGAGGTCCAGAGAGTAGCAGGGCCTGGCCCAAGGTCACCGAGTTAGTGACTGCCAGGGCCAAGACCAGACCCAGATTTGGCAGGGTGACCAGCTGCCTGGTTTGCTCAGGACTGAGGGGTTTCCTGGGAAGCAGGACCTTCAGTGCTAAAACTGGGACAGTCCTGAGCAAACTGGGGTGAATTGGTCACTCCAACCTTACGTCAACCCCACAAACATTTGCACAGGTCTTTCCTGTGCCAGGTGCTGGGGCTTGGGGGACACTGAGGGTGTGTGACACGCTCACTCCTGACCTCAGTGTAGTGGGAATAACAAAAAAAATGAGGCAGCGTGGTCTGGGAGGTCTTTGCTTGTCCCCTCTCCCTGGCTGGGTTTAGTCCCCACCTGTGTTCTCAAGCGGCCTCTCCTCACACCCTTATCAGAGGGCCCCAGCGGCGGCCCGAGTGCTTCGCTGCTAAGCTGTGTGTGCACAGGACCACACTTCATCTTCCACGTGGCCCTGTGAAGCAGGGCTCTTATCACCCCACCTGATGGATGAGGCAGCCAAGGCCCAGAGAGGCTGAGTAACTTGCTCGAGATCACACAGCAGTAAGTAGCAGAAGCAGGACTGGGACCCAGGCAGCTGGACTCCAGCACCCCTGTCTTACCTGCTTCCTCACTGTGTCAGGGGGTGGGGTGTTCTCTGTCCCCTCCACTGCCATGATGCTGAGTCCCCAGCCCCAGTGTTGGTGCCTGGCAGCTGGACCGTGTGGGACTGGGGAGACACGCATGACAGGTAGGGCGTTATGGGCAGTGGGACTCTGCATACAGAGACGGCTCCTGGGGCCTGGTCTGGGCTTCCTGGAGGCAGTGGCACTGGAGCTGGTCCTTGAGAGGCAGTGTGTTCCATAGTGGGAACTTTTTATCCCTTCCACCATGTCCACGCTGGTCCAGGCCACCCTCACATCCAGTCTGGTCTCCCTGCCCTCACGGCAGCCAGCCAGGCCCTTTGTGTCTGCAGATCCGCTGCTCTTGCTTTCCGGATCCAAGGAGTTCAATCAGGACCCAGCCCAGCTTTGAGGTCACCCAAAGAAGTGGGCCCCGTGACACGGACTGAGAGAGAGGGGCAGATAGGAGCCGGCCACAGGCAGGAAGGAAGCATAAAGTGTGGTGACCACTGAGATCTCTGGGCCTCATCAACCCAGCCGGGGCACCAGGGGGCTATGAGAACGTGTCTAAGCATCCTTCCTTCCTCCCTTCCCTCCTTCCTCTCTTCTCTCCTTCCTTCCTCCTTCCTTTCCATCCATGAAGCATCTCCTGGGGCCCTAGCCCACGGCCCACAACTCTCTGGAAGTTAAGGAGAGTGTAGTTAAACTAAACACACAGCTCTGTGAGTTGCCCGCTGTAGCACCAGACCCAGTTTACGGCATCCCAGCACCCAGAGCTGGAAAGGGCTCAGACCACAGGCACATGAAGTCCCACTCTGTGCCCCGCCCCACAGTCCCTGCTCCAGTGGTGCCGGGAGAGGACGGGGCAGAGAGCAGTGCCGCGGCCGGCACCTCCCAGCAGAGGCTGCAGCCAGCCCAGCATCCAGCCTCGGCCCCAGCCCCGCGCTGCAGGCCGAAGCCCGTGCCCCTGAGACTGCCACATGCACCTGTGCCTGGAACAGGAGCAGCCTGGTCATGCGCAGACCGCACTACTCAGAGCCAGGTGGGCAGGAGATCGGCCCCGGGCTCTGCCACCTACTCACAGTGGAACTGGACTAGTGATGTCTCCTCCCTGACACTCAGCTTTCTAACCTGGGAAACGGCAACGTTGAAGCCCATCCCACAGGGTAGTCGTCAGAATTAAGTGTGTGTGGGGGTCAAACGGCCAGAAGGAGGTAGGTGCTCAGTGAAGTGAGGTTCCTGCCCTGCTGCCCAGCTCTACTCCCAGGGGCTGGGGGAGGCCCGCCTGCCATGGGGTTTGAGGTCTTGCCTTGCAAGATGCTTCTCCCAGAGCAGCAGCCCTCCCGGGACCCAGAGTCACTGAAGCACTCATAGCCTGAACAAGAAAGGCCACCTGGACAGGACAGAGCCATCAGTGTGACCTGCATCTATCTGTTGGGTGGGGGCCAGGAAGGCCTGGGGACACACACGTGCGTGTCTCAGCTCACTGCCCAAACCCGGCCACTGGGATGCATCTGACACAATTCCAGAGTGACTGACATTTTCGAGAACAGCAGTCTGTCCTGTTATCCCTCAAGCTGGAGACAGAGCTCCACAAGCCACAGCAGGGACTTGTTCCACAGACGCTCCTGCAGCAGCCCATCTTTAAAGGTACAACAAGTCTTGGGGCTTCCTGTCTGTGGACATGTACAACTCTGATCAGCAGGCTGGCGACAAGGTTTAAGCCAGAGGATCACTGCAGTCCCAGGGCCTGTGCATGATCCCCCATATCAGGGGCCATGAGGAGAATTTAGAGGAGAAATAAACTGGATCAGGATGAGCAAAGGCCCCTAAATGCAAATGTATAAAAACATGACCTGTGAACAGGCCGTTTGGTGAGGAAGAAGCTTGGTTCAGTTGCTGCCAAAAATGTAAATGTGATCTGAGTCCACATAAATGAAGGTACTGTGTTTAGAATAAGGGAAGAAAAAGATCCTATGTACTTGGAACCACAATTTGAGCTGAAACAGAAGGGACTCTGACAAACAGAGCTGTTCAGGACCAAAGGGACCCACACCGGGAGGGGACTGGAAACTGCAGCATGGCAGGAAACTGTGGCTCTGGGGCCACTGACTCAGGGGAAGAGAGGAAGGTGGCATGGGGGCTTTGTAGGACTGGCGAGCAGAAGAAGTGGCTTCACTCTGCATGGTCCCCCAGAGAGGATGGCGCCAGGCAGCTGGCTTCGGCCTCTCAAGGAGTAACTTCCTATTAGTAGAGCTGCTTGAGGGGGAGCTGACCTGTTTTGGGAGGTGGTGAGTTCCCCACATTGGAGGCATGCAAGCAAGGTGATGTAGCTATAGATGCTGCAGAAGGGCAGGGCTGGACCAGGTAGTCTCTGAGCCAGTAGCCAGGTTGCCTGATAAAGCCCACCTGGGCCAAGGTGGTCTGGAGCAGGGAAGAGCTCTGTGGGCAGCAGGCCCATGACCTACCTTCTCCCTGCTGCTGTGGGCGGTCAGGGAGCGGTGGGCTGCCCCTCGCAGGGCTGTCCTGTAGTTGCAGAAGTTCCCTGTTGGGTCCATCTGGTGCTGGAAGGAGACAGGGAGGCATTGGGGCAGCCCTGCACAGGGGATGGCCGGTGGCACCAGGCAACCCAGCTACCTTGCTTACCTCGAGGATGAAAAACTTGGCTGTCTTCACTTTGGCCCAGGTCTTCCTCAGCCTGGAGACAGGGCTCATGTTCATGCCGGCTAGAAGAGGGAGGGCTGGGCTGGGGGCTGCTCCCAGGGCAGGAGGCCTCTGTGTAGCTGCAGCTGGCCCCTGAGACTGCGGCCTGGCCAGGGAGGATCTGCGGCGGCCCCGCCCATCAGACGGGGTGGGTGCTGGTGGGCACTGTGTCGAGGTGGGCCCAGCCTGCATATGCAGAGCCTGCCCCCATCCTGTGGCCAGTGCCTGCTTTGTACCCTGTTCTCTGGATCTGGGGACACACTACCAAGCCCTCTCCAAGCACCTGGAAGGTGTGCCTCAAACAAGGTGCCCCCAGGACCTCCGAGGTGGGAACACGGGACTGATGGCTGCCTGAGGCCTATGGACAGCCCAGCCCACACCCTCCCGCTGTGCAGAGGAAGGCCCTGACTTGCATCCACTCCAACCTCTCTGGGGTCTTCACGCTGGGGGTGCCAGGCCTGGCCGGCCCACTCACAGATGATGGCCATCAGAGAGTTGAAGTTGCCGATGTTGAAGCACTCTCGGGCCACGTCGATGAAGAACTCGATCACCTGGGCCCTCTGCTTCTTCTTGGCTGGCTGAGGACGGGGCACCAGAGCCTCAGCAGTGCTGTGCTCCCGCCCGGCCCGGCCGTTCAACTTCTCTGAACCCGTCTCACAGCCGAGACGCTCGAGGCCCAGGGAAATGTCCCAGGGCTCAGGGTCTCAGAGCCAGCAGATAGCCCACAGCCGTGGAGGGCTCGGGTGGGCCCAGTGCGGGGGCAGGAAGCCCCTGCAGCCCAGACCGTGCTGAGAGGCACCTCAGGAGCAACTGGAGGGGGGGGCACCGCAGCAGAAGGCACCATCTGCCCCTCCTCCCAGTCCCAGGCTTGCTCTCCCCTCCCTGGGGGCTACACGTGGACCCTGAGGCCTGTCCCCTGGGCATCCTCTTCAACACTTTCTATGGAAAAACTGCAAAGCCCCCGCTGGGGCTCAGAACCACACTGCGTCCTTGCCCTGGGCTGTTGGGCTAAGCTGACTCCCTGGTGGGCTCAGTGCAGGCCTCACTCAGGGAACCCACCTCAGCCCCAGTGACTCGAGGGTAGGAAGTGGGCTGGGCCAGCCACGCCCTGGGTTGTATTCCTTCCACACAGACGGGTTTTTCTTGCCTCCTAAACACACAGCGATTGTCATTACTGCCACTGTGGTGCCCGTGGAGACGTGCCTGCCGGCAAACGTCTTTCCAACGGCAGCCTCGGCTGCAGAGAGCTGCCCAGCCAAGGCCTCAGCCCGCTCTTGCCAGGACAGCCTGGGTTGCACCTGTGACAGTGACCGAGCCGGGCGTGGGATAGAGGCCAATCATTTTGGCCCAACGTGGCCATTGCAGACCAGCTGCCCCCTCAGCGCAGTCCTGCCTCTTCCCTGTTCTCCTTTGCAGGCGCTGGCCCCAAATGGACATGTGTCCCCACACTCTGTCTCACCACCTGCCTGGGCTTCCCCTTTTGGTGAGAGAGTGGGCTCAGAGGAGGGTCCCTCTGCTGTAAGGAAGAGAAGGGGCTGGGCAGGTATGTCCGGGCGGGACTCAGTGAGCAGCATGTCCAGCCCCGGCAGCAGCTGGAGACCTGATTTTTCTGTACAACCCCGCACCGCTTACAGGCTGGGTCCCTCTGCCTCTACATCCCCAGTGAGCCGCACAGAAGCAGCTATAGGCCAGGCTGCCAAGGCAGGCACGGGGTGGGGTGCAGACCCCTCACTCCTTCAGCAGACAACCCTGACCCTGTCTGTGACTGGCCAGCTCTACCCAGAGGAGAAGTGTCACTGTAGGAAAGTCAGTGACACCTAGTGTCCTGGAGAGTGCCCAGGCTGGCCCTGGGCTTGGAGACAGACAGGGCCCAAGATGGCCTTCTGCTTCATTCCCCAGTGGGCTCCTCTCAACCCCTGGGCCGCCTTGGGTCGTGCCTGCCGCCAGGTCAAGCCCCCCTGGCTTTCCACTCACCATGCAGATCTCAGTTGCCACGAGGTAGCACAATCTGTTAAACCATTTCACGTAAGCCTCCAGGTTGTTAGTCTTGTCACTGAAACATGGCTAGAAAGACACATAGGACCACACTCTTGAGTAGTTTTGTCAATAACTTCTTAGAACATGAAGTCAGTTCATGATCCTTACAGACAATCTGGCGTCAAAACCTTAAAACCATCCAGAAATAGCAATGATTTGGTGTGCATCCCCTTCTAGTCTTTCTCCTGTACACTGAATGATGTACTTTAAAATTACACACACACACAATCCTCATGATTCATGAACTCTGTATTTGCGAATCTGCCTGATTCCTAAGAGCTCTGTGTAACCCTCAACTTGTGCTGATTTTGCAGCCGTTTGCGCACAAAGAATGGCAAAAAACCTGAGTCACTCAGTGTGTGAACACCCCCAGCTGAGGCTGAACCAGTGACTCTCTTTCTGTTTCAGCCCTCATACTATAAACAAGTGTTCTTTTTTTCGGCCTGATAGTGTCATGTTTTTTGTATTTCTGTGCTTTTTTGGATAATTTAACAGTTTAGAAAGGCCCCTAAGTGTAGCGTTGAAGTGCTGTCTAGCGTTCCTAAGTGCTGCACTGTGCCCTGCGGAGAAACTGCGTGTTGGGTGAGCTTCATTCAGGCACCAGCGACAGTGCTGTCGGCAGGGAATTCAATGTCAATCAACAACATATGTTAAACAATGTGGCTTTAAACAGAAACAGACACAAAACAAGGTTACATTGATCAGCTGACAGAAGTGCTGCGAGGAGAGCATTGCCGGAACCTCACCCTGTGTTTCCTCCGGAGCAATGGTTTGGTGTTTGCTGATTTAGTGTTTGTGCCGACGTCACAGAATCGGGAATAACAAGAATCAACTGTATGTATATATGTATGTATCTATCTATGTCCATCCATAACTAAATATATATTTGCCACATGAACCTTTTCCTAGGCCATAAAATATGCTTTGGAAACATAAATTTATTTTTTGAGACAGTCTCACTATGTTGCCCAGACTGGTCTTGAACACCTGGGCTCAACCAATCCTCCCACCTCAGCCTGTATAGTAGCTAGGATTATAGGCACAACCACGGCCCCCAGCTTGGAAACAATTTTTAAATCGAGGTAGAACATTCCACTGTATATATGCAACACAGTTTAAAAGATTAAACTTAAGTTTACTTAAATGTACAAGTTAAAACTGCCATGGTAACTTTCAATAAATAAATAAACGGGAAAGATGGGATGGGGGAACCTATTAATCCAAAAGAAAGGAGGAAAACAAAAAAAGTAAAGAAGAAAACTAAATAGTACAACAGAGCAAATCTTTATATATCAGTAATTACAATCATTGAAATTAAAAAAGATGCAGCTGCTTGCATTTTCAAGAGACACATTCCAAACCCAAAGATATAAGTAAAAAATGGAAAAGCATACATGTGATAAATATCACATAGCTGTATGAATATTGAACACAATAGACTTTAAGTCATAAAAAGACTCTAAGGCAAAAAGCATTAGGGGAGACTAAAGGGTGATTGCGCAAAGACAAAAGGTTCAGTTCACCAGGAACACGCCACGCGCTGAAACTTGTCTGCACCTAGTAGCATAGCCTCAGAACACGAAGGCAAAAATCATCAGAAAGGTGAAGTTGTGCATAAGGAGAAATTGAGTCCTACAGTCACAGTGGAAGATTTTAACATATATGCCAGCAATTAATAGGTTAGGGAGATTAAAAAAAGGAAAACAAAACCAAACCCAGGATGAATATTAATTCAACACAATTTACATAGTTGAGGTAATAAATAAATATGGAAGCTTGAACTCAATTATTTGAGACTATACATTCTTTTCAAACATTTGGAAATTTAAAAATACATTTAAAAATAATCTATGGATGAAAAATGAAATAATAATGGAATTAGAATGATAATGAAAATGCTGAAAAACATAACTTGGAGGCTGTAAATAAAAATGTATTTTAAGAGAAATGAATAATCATTTATGCTTTTACTAGAAAATAAGAAAGGATAAATACAAGCTGAACATCCAACATAAGAAATTAGAAAAAGAATAACAGAATAGATCCAAAGAAAATAGATGGAAGGAAATAAGAAAGATTACAGAAATAGTAAAGAAAACTACAACATATACAATCAACAAAGCCAAAAGATCTTTATTTGAAAAAATTAATGAAATTGATGAACTTTTGGCAAGACAAAGAAACAAAGAGAGAAGTAAATAATAAAGAATATTGGCGAGGAATCAACATGGATGTGAAGAGATTAAAAAGACAACTACATTATTGTGAATAATTTTACATCTATAAATGTAAAATCTTAGGGGAAATGGTCAAATTTCTGAAAAATATAAATTACAAACAGACTAAAAAAGAAGTAGAAAACATAAATAGTCCTATAACCACTAAAGCAACAAGAAGAACAAGCAAACAAATAAGAAAACCTTGAATCAGTACATGAAAGTCATCCCTCAAAGAAAATATCAGGCTTACGTGGTCTCACTGGCTAGTTCTACCAAATGCTCCAAGAACAGGTAATTCCAATCTTTCACACAGCATACAGAATAGGGAAAGAGAAACAAAGACCACACAAAAACAGTGTCAGAAAGGAAAATACCAGGTCAGTCTCACTCAGGATTATACTTGCTGAAATCTAAAACAAAATATTAGCAAACCAAATCCAGGGATGTCTAAAAAAGATAATGATTTTGTTTATCCCAGTTTCATTTATCCCAGAAATGCAAGGTTGACTCAACATTGATTTTAAAAAACTATATAAATAATCACATAACAGGCTAAAGGAGAAGAGAACTTGTGAGTAATAGATCCAGAAAAAGAATTCAATAAAATTCAACAACCATTCATGATAAGAACTCCCAGAAAACTAGGTAGGAATAGGGTACTTTCTAAAGCTGATGACGGGCATCTAAAAATACCCTGAAGCAAACATTATACACCATTGTGACACATTAAAACATTCTTTTTAAAATCAGGACAAAAGAAGGATGCCAGCTATCAACACTTCTATTTGACTAGAGGTGCAAATTGGCACAATGAACAAGAAAAGGAAAGTGTCAGTCAGATTGGGCAGGGTTCTCTGCAATGATCAACAAGCTCAACATTTCAGAGGTTTAAAATGATAGATCCTGTCATTCTTGTCCATCTCATATTAGTGACTGACACAGAACAAAAAGAATGATGATTTGGGCCGGGCGCAGTGGCTCACGCCTGTAATCCTAGCACTCTGGGAGGCCGAGGCGGGTGGATCACTCGAGGTCAGGAGTTTGAGATCAGCCTGAGCAAGAGCGAGACCCCGTCTCTACTAAAAATAGAAAGAAATTATCTGGCCAACTAAAAATATATATAGAAAAAATTAGCCGGGCATGGTGGCACATGCCTGTAGTCCCAGCTACTTGGGAGGCTGAGGCAGTAGGATCGCTTAAGCCCAGGAGTTTGAGGTTGCTGTGAGCTAGGCTGACACCACGGCACTCACTCTAGCCCGGGCAACAGAGTGAGACTCTGTCTCGGAAAAAAAAAAAAAGAAAAGAATGATGATTCGATAGGAAGGAACAAAACTATCATTATCCTCAGATGATGGGACTGTCTACATAAAAAAACCCCAAAATACAGGGAAATTATTGGAATCAATAAGAGCGTACAAAGTTGTCAGATAAAAATTGATATACAAAAGCAAATTACATTCCTTAAAGCAGCAACAAGCAGATAGAAAATACAATAAGTACACAGTTGAAATAATGCACAAATATGGAAGCTGTGCTCATTTATTTGAGAACATGCATTTGTTTCAAACATGCAGAAATCTAAAAACACATTTAAAAATAATCTATACAAATAGATTATTTTGTATATAATAACAAAAATATGCATAAAGTACCTAGGGAAAAATCTAACAAAACCTGTATAAGACAGGAGAAAATGATAAGACATTAGAAAGACATTATAGAGCAAACCTAAGGAAGCGGAGAGACATGCCACTTTTATGCATTGGCAGGCTCAATGTGATAACATGTAAATTCTTCCCAAACTGACCCATATGTAACATATTCTAATAAAATCTCCATAGGACTTTTCATAGAATTTGACAAGTGATTCTAAAATTTAAAGAGAAAAGCAAACGGTGAAAAATAGCCCAGCCACTCCTGAAGAAGAATCTGGGGGATTTGCTTTAGCAGACATCAAGACTCATCACAAGATTACAGTAATTAAGACAATGTGTCTCGACACAGGAATGGACCAGTGGAGCAGGGTAGTGTCCTGGAACAGACCTGCATGTCTGTGGACAGAGCGGCAGGTCTGCCAGGGCACGCCTAAGGGTGCAGGAATACATGACGGCGCAAAAACAATTGGTTATTTGTCTGGAAAAAAAATGTGAATCCCCACCTAAAGCCATAGGCACAAAATGAATTTCATATCAAAATGTGAAGGGCAAAACTTTAAAACTTCCAGAGGAAACGTAGATCATCTTTATAGCCTAAGTGGGGTATAGGGAAGGATTTCTTACCCCCCCATAAAAAACCATAAAGGAAAAGTTTAGTGAATTTGACTAGGTTTAGCTTAAGAACACCTGTTTGTCAAAAGACATCATAATGAGAATGAAAAGCAAAGCAACCACCTAGGAGAAGAAAATTTGCAGTACATCTAACTGAAAATGATTACTAATACATATTTAAAACACAGCAAGAACAAAAAATTCTTAAAAATCTTTAAGAAAAAGACAAACCACCAATAGAAAACTGGGCAAAAGTCAGGGGCAGGCACCTCACAGAGGAGAAACAAGAATGGCCCAAACTCATGAAAAGATGCTCCATTTAACAGTTTGACAGAAATTTAAGTCTGACGATTTCAACTGTCTATGAGGATGTGGAGCAAGAATAACCCCCTGCTAGGCGTGCAAACCGGGATATCCTCACCTGACAGCAGGTAATGCTGCCCATGTGCCTACCCCATGACACGGTAATTCCCCTTCCTAAGTACATCCTAGAGCAACAGTTCTCAACGTGTTGTCCATGGACTCCTGGGGGAGCCCACAGAGCAAAGCTGTTTTCACAATAATTTGATGTATTTCCCTTTTCCACTGCATTGAGATTTGCACTGATGGTGCAAAAGCAATAGCAGGTAAAGTTGCCCAGTAGAAGGAAAAAAACAGTGAGTGTGACTTAAGAATGTCAATGAGGCAAAACTTTTTAATTGCATAAAATCTCAACCCTCGAGTACACATCCTTTTCATATTCTATGCGATGCAAGGGGCACACACACAAGGCCTCTCTCTGTTGCATGCAGAAGTAAGCCGGTTGTCTGCAAGGAGCACTTGATTGACTTGTGAGCGGAACTGGCCACTGCTGTGGAATATCATTTTTACTTGAAGGGAGGACTGCTAGGCACACCATGGTAATTCAGACTTCAGTATTTGGTAGGTATTTTCTTGATAATGGGCAAACGAACCTGTCACTTCAAAAATCTACATAAACAAAAGTTTGTTGGGGTCCTCAATAATTTTTTTTTTTTTGGAGGCAGGGTCTCGCTCTGTTACCTAGGTTACAGAGCAGTGGCAGGATCATTACTCACTGCAACCTTCAACTCCTGGGCTGAAGCAATCCTCCTGCCTCAGCCTGCCAAGTGGCTGAGATTACAGGTGAGTGCCACCTTACCCAGCTATTCAATAATTTTTAAGAGTGTAAAAGGGGCCCTGAGACCAAAATATTTGAGAATTGATGCCCTAGAGAAAATGTGCACTCACATATACCAGGAAACACCTGTAAGGGTGCCCACTGCAGCACTATTTATACTAGCAAAAAGCTGGAAACACAAATGTTTCACCTACAGTAGAGTGGGCAAGTGAATGCTATGTGCAGTCTTGATGTATTTCACAACAAAAGAGTAATACTTGGAAATGGCCAAATAGCACAGACAAAAAACCCCACCCTCTAAGAGTAGCAAAATCTCCCTCCTGGTCCTGCCTCCCAGCACAGCAGCTGTCCAGAACACCCGGCACAATCAGAACTCCTAGAGATTGCTCATGGACATGTGCCAGCACGTGTGTGTCCTGCACCCTCCTTTTTTTGGTTACACAGGTGGTCACACTCTCCACACTCTTCACTATTCTTCACTCTATCTTTTTCTTTCCATGAATGGATGATCTTGGTGATTGTTCCACACTTACAGTCGGCCTTATCCCTTTCTAACAGTTGCATAGTGTTCTATTTATAGAAGTATTATAATTTGTAATCCAGTCCCCATGGATGATAAAGTAATCTGCTTCCAGTGTTTGGCCATAATAGACTCTGTATATCCCAAATATCTTTGCACGTTCATCTTTGTGTACACGGCTGTGAGTATTGGCAGGATAAATTCTTAGGTGTGGGAAGCTGGGGTCAAGGATGTACCTAAAATTGCGAATGCTACTGGCAAGCTGCCCTCCAAAGTGGCTGTGCCGATTGCACCGTCCCGGATCGGGCGTGTAGAGTGTGCTTTCCCTACACACCCAAGATGTGTCCATCTTTGCTTATCTGAGAGGTGAAATGCAATCGCATATTTAGTTTGTACTTCTTTTATTAGGAGCGAGGGCAGAAGACACAATGCTTCACTTCTGGCTCAGATTTACCCCGTTGGAAAGCACCAAGCACCCCGCTCTCTGGGCTCCCAGAAGGGAGGGCGGGATCGAAATCCCGGTGTGCGGGGCCACGTCTGGAGCGCGTGGCCCGGGGTCCCCTTGCGTCTGCCAGGCAGCGCGCATGGCCGCTGGAGGGCACCAGCGCCCACCGAACACACCAGGAGCGCGCCGGCCCAGCGGAGCCTGGTGGCACCCTCCACGGCCCCCCCCCACCCCCGGATCCCGCCTAACCCGAGGCGCGCCAACAGCCCGTTCCGGCCACCCCTGCGCCCTCTCCGGGTGGGTGACCCGGTGGGCACGTCCCGCCTCCCAGGCTTCCCCGGAGTTCAGGGGCCGTCGCGGCTGCGCGTCGCGGCTGCACCGCGTGGGAGGGCCCCGCCAAGCCTGTCTGTCCCACTCTGGGCCGCTCCACGAGCGGCTCGCCCCGCTGATGCTCTCGGGATCCCCCCGGAGTGGGCAGTCACAGGGGCGAGGGGGTCACTACTGGTACAGCCTTCTACCTTTGTGCCAGCCGGACGGTCCTTGTTCACAAAAGCCTGGACAAACTCTTCAGGCCCGATGTGTCGCAGCCGTTCCTGCGCGGGAAGGGAGAAGAGTGGAAGAAAAGGGGCGGTCTGCGGAGGGCGTGCCTGCTGGGGGCCTGCGTGGTGCTCCTGCCAGGCCCCCTGGTCCCCCAGGCCCCCCCACAAAGGTCTCTGAACCTGCCCTTGACACTGGGGCGTGGAGACCCTGTTGTGGGTTGTCACAGAGCTCAGTGCCATCCCTGAAGGAGGCAGCCGTCCTTTCCCAGGGCAGGGGTCAGGGAGCAATGCCTGCAGGGGAGACACCCAGGGAGCGCAGGCTCACCTCTGGGTAACCAAAATGACCTGCTCCCCTGGGGGTGGCCTGGTGGCCAAGGGCATGGGATTGGGGTCAGAATCGAATCCTGGCTCTGTCCCTTCAGCAAATCACTTAACCTTTTGTGGCCTTAGTTTCCTCATCTGTGCAAAGGGAATGATAATGGCACCTCCCCGGGAGGGAGATGGGAAAGCAAGTGAGCCAGTGTGTGCAAGAGCCTGGCGTGCGCCGCCTGCACAGCAGCAAGGACGCCAGCAGCGGTGAGGCTTCACGGGGAAGAAACCTGCTCCCAGCCCCCTCTCTGGGTCGGGCCCACGGCCTCTGCGTCACAAGGAGCCCAGTGTGCTGAGGGCTAGGCCGCGGCATCTCCTTCACAAGCAAGAAGGGCTTGTGCAGCTGCTCTGGAAAGCTGGGGAGGGCACAGTGTGTCTGTGAGTTCTGGGTGGGGAAACTGAGGCCCAGGTGGGGAAGGCACTAGTACTGCGAGGATCACACAGCAGGCGGCATCAGAACTGAACCCAGTTCCTCCCTCCCACGCCTGGACCCTCAGGCAGACTGGGGACAGGCACCTCCAGCCCTCCTGTTCCTTGTGCCAGTGCTGGGAGATTGCTCCAGGGCCCAGAGTCCTCCGGAGATGCCAGCTGGCCCAGCGTGACAGGCCCAGGCCCCAGGTTATGCTGAGACCAGGCAGCGGGTAGCAAGATGGAAGGGGAGGGTGGCTGCTGTTCCCAGTTGCTCCCTGCTCTGGGTCTGGGTGAAAGGTGGCGTGGGCCTGCTCACCAACTCCACGTGGGTCAGCTGCTGGGCCAGTGTGTAGGGGTCACTGCAGACACTGAGGAGCTCCCTGTGGATGGAGGCTGGCGGCTTGCTCCTGTAGGAGATGGGCTTGTCAGCGCCCACCAGACCTTCCGGCCCCTGGCCCAGTGCCTCAAGCCTCTGGTGCAGAGCCTGCAGGAGCTGATGCATCCTCTTCCGGTATGCCTGGGGGCGGGGGGCAGGGTGGGAAGAGGGTGCTCAGGCCTGCACACCCAGCTCCAAATCTCCAATGTAGGAGGGGGCCAGGCTCCTAGGCTCCAAATGGATGGGACCTGCCCCACCCTGAAACAGGACCACAAGTTCAGGCCAGGTGGGGAGAAGGCTGCAGGGATATGGGGGGAGCTGAGAAGAGCACACATTAGGGAGGGTGACAAAGCGTTGGGGGGCAGCTCTCCAGGCAGCAGGGCAGAGTGGCTGGGTGCTGCCAGGACACCAGAGGAAGGGACAGAGGAGGGAGACAGGAAACAGGCCCTGCCCTGGATGACTGGCCTTTTGTTTGGCTTTGATGGGCCCATCTCCCAGGCCCAGTTCAGAGAGGCCTTCCCTGACCAGCCCTGCTGACCCGCCCTCTGCTCCCAGCAGTTCTCATCTGGGTCATCCCATGTGACTTCTTTTATGGGACCACTGTGAAGACAATCACGTTTGTTTACTCCCTCACTAGAATGACAGCTGCACAGGGGCTGGGAGGTCTGTGTTGCGACCTCTATGTGAGCTGAGCCCAGCTCAGCTCTGGGCATGTAGTCAGTGCTCCACAAAAAGTTATTACAGCACAGCGGTCCCCTCCCAGCCACCCCAGAAGGACAAATTCCTGCTGTGGGCCATGCCCTGGGCTGAGTACAGGGATGGAAGGGCATGGACCCCCTCAAGGGGCACCCACGCTTCTACTCCCAAAGAGCAACTGGTTATTTCTCCTTGGAGACCTCTGTTTCATGGAAATGCCATCATACCAGCTGGGTTATTAAGACATGCCCCCCAAGGGTTTTGGTCCAACCCACAGAACAGGCCCCTGAGCTCATCAGCTCGTAGCAAATGTCACCCCCAGAGGTGGATTCAACCCTCCAGGAGCCAAGGAGTTGGCCTGAGTGCTGGCAGAGGCAGCGTGGGCAGCTGGGAGCCAGGCCTCTGGCAACCAGTGCACCATCAGCCAGACAGCTGGTGCCGAGAAGCCTCAGAAAATAACCGGTGGTGAATAGTCAGAACTGTCAGGTAATTAAGATAGGGTGCGTTTTCCTTCATGCTCTTTTGAAACACACAAACCTGCAGCATTCTGCAGGTGTGGCCTCTGGCATGCTGGCTGTGAGGGACTTTCGGGCCTCGACTGTTTCTTGGGACCTCTGAGAGGCCCAAGAGGCCCTGCTGCTGTCCGAGGACTGCGGTGCCCAGCGTTCTCGTGATGGAGGTGGCTCCTGCCCAGCCCGTACGGCAGTGTGTCTCTGTGAAGCAGCCACAGGCAGCTGTGGTAGAGCCCTCAGGACAAGAGGCTGCTTAACCCTAAGCCCATGTCGTAGGGTCAGACCAGAAGGCGCCTGAGCTGGGCATCGAGTGGGTAACCTGACGTCTGGCTCTTCCGCCTCTTGCCCACCAAAGGAACGGCCCCTCTTAGCACGGCTGCATGGCAAGATGCAGTGAGCATGCTGCCTCTCAGGTTGTCACCTGACTGCTGGGAAGATGGGGAGTGGGGTCCAGCCATGCCAGCCCTGGGGGCACAGTCAGCCCCCTGTGAGCCCTGACCCCTGCGTCACCCTCCAGTCTTTCTCCCCCGCACAGCCAGAGTCCCACAAGCAGCTACACTGGCCACACGTGTCCTCGCCTCCCACTCACTCCTTGGCCACCCCATCTGGGTGTCACTCGCATAAGACCCTATTGTCACCATAGCCAATGGCCATTTCTCAGTCTGCATTCTTTGGCCACCTCCACCCCAGCCTCTTGGTGGTCTTGCCTGTCTTCCTATCCTGGTCCTCCTGTCTCAGTCTAGATTTCTCTTTTCACTCTTTCCTTTGTTCCTGGGTGTTCCGGTTCATGTCCACAGTGTCATTTGATGTGCATGTGTGGACAGTGGCCACATTTACACATGCAGCGTCCCCTCTGATCTCCAGAGCCACAGGACATGGCCTACCTGGACCCCGTGCTGCACACACATGTCCTGCTCTCCCTGCCCAGGGCCAGCCTCCATGCACACAGGCTCGGAGCCCCCTCCTCCCCACCCTCTCCCTCACACACCTCCAGGCCTCACTAACCCTCTCCATTTCATTTTCTTCTATTTCCACGAGTTTCCATCACTGTCCCTGTGGTCCAGGTCACTGTTGTCTCCCTGGTGGCTGCAGCGGCCTCCCCAGTGGCCCCATTGCATCCAGGCCAGCTTCTCTCCACTCTGACTACAGAGTGGTCTATTCGAGGTGCAAATCTGATCACTGCCTCCCTCTTCCTTAGCTACCTCCATGGTTTTTGCAAAGACAAAAGCCCCAGTGTGGCCCTAAGGCCCTGAGGTCAGCTCTGGCTCAACGTGTCCCTTGCTCCCTGACTGTGCTCTGGACACAGGTCACTCTTCCACCCCTTTGACCCCTTCTCCCCCAACTCCCATGTCCTTGCAGGGCCTGGGCATCGTTTTCCCTTCTGGCATGTGCCCCTTAGCCCCTGGACCAAAGGTCAGGCACCGTTTCCCCAGACAGGCCACTGGTGCTCAGAGCACCACGCCCTTCCGTCGCACCACGTGCCCACTTCATGGCTTTAGAGCCATCAGGGAGATTGTTCTATTCACGTGCGTCTCCTCTCCGCAAACCACACGCTGCACTCAGGCAACAGCGGGCTGCTCTTTGCTCCTCCCAGCATGAAGGGCAGGGCCTGGCCCACAGGAGGTGCCCAGGCACAGCTGCTGGGTGGGTGACGAGCACCGGCCCACTGCCGACAGTCAGACATTCTCCCCACAAGGGTGCCAGGGCAGACTGCAGGGGCCTTGCCACAACCCAGGGTGCAGTGCATCTGTGCCTGCCCCTGCAGAATCATGTGATTGCCCTTTTATTAATGCAGGTAATTTAGCAGGACTTGTTTTTATTGAACCAATATTCATTCCTAATAATTATTTCCTGTTTGCTAATTCAATCGGAATATTTCCAGTCATGTTAACTTAAGCCTTGTTTGTTCTTTCCTGAACCTTCCACTCCCCCTCTGATGTGGGGATGGCATTTGCCCTTCTCTTTGACTTCCTCTCACTTCCTGATTTCTACACTCTGTGGGTAGACGCTTGGAGACCCCCTAGGTAAATGTGGGCAGGTGGAGACCTAAACCACTGAGAATGTCTGGGTGCTCCCTGTTGCTTTGTGAACCCACATTTGCGGAGTACCAGGATGTGCCCAGGTGGCACAGCACCTCACGCCTCCTGCCTCAGCTGGAGCCCTCTCTCCACTGACTGCAGCTGCGAGGGTGCCCGGCAGGCTGCGAGGTCTGGAGCTGTCTTTCCATCTATTTCCACTGTGCCATCTGCTGCATGCACAGAGCTGGGTGTGAGGGCAGAAGTTGTCCAAGTGTGGCCTGGGTGGTGGCTACGGCTCTCCAGGTGTCTCCAAGTTCTCTTGGAGTGGGCGTTTCACAGCTAGAACCACCTGTCCCTGGCTAGACAAGTGCTGGCCCCTGTTCTCTGAAGTTCTTGAAAACTCCCTCCTGAGCTAGCCAGGGCTGGCATCCTCCTGGGCTCGTGAGGCGCCTGGGGCTCTGCTCCTTCTGCCACCTTGTCCTCTGCATCAGTGTTCTGCCACCTCTGCCCTCGGAGGGAGCCTTGGAGGGCGGCGTCAGTCTAGCAGACAGTCCATGAGAGCAAGGGGAGAGAAGACCAGTCCACAGGGAGGGGCTGTCGAGTCAGCCGCGTCCCAGAGCTGGCCCAGTGCGGCTGGAGCACTGCTGTCCTCCTGTCCTTTCTCCCATACCCAGGGCTGCCACTCTCTGGGTCTTCCCTGGGCTACCCCAGCCTCTCTCAGCCTTGGCACTGGCCCCCCTGAGCTGTAACTACTGAGTCCAACCTACCGGGAGGCCCCTCAAGGGTAGGGCTGGCCATGACACACCCCTGGGTCTCCTGCCAGCTCAGGGTGGCCCAGAGCGAGCGTCTCAATGCAGTGGTCAGATGCTGGGAAGGCTTCCCTGGGAGTCCCCAGAACCCACAGTCATGGAGAGTGGCTTCCTCAGCTCCTCTCCAAGTTTTGCTCCCAGCTGCTGAGAGGTGGTGGGGAGCAGGGGGAGGACATGGCAGCAGGACGGTGGGAAAGAGGCTCTGATGGGGAAGCCCCCCGCAGAGGGTCCAGAAGGGAGCCCCTCAGCCCTGGCCCTGTGCGTCTCCTCTTTGTCCCTGAGCTCTGCTGTTCTCACAGCCCTGTGAGGGAGGAATTATCACCTCCCTTTTACAGAAGGAAATTTAAGGCTCAGAGAAGTTAAGTAACTTGCCCAAAGACACATAGCTCTGAAAACACCTGTGCTCATCTCATTACCTTGTGCCTAGAACTTTATATCCTTTGATCCCAACTCTGTGTGAGAAATCTTTTGAAAGATAATGCTGAAGTATTTTTGAAGCAAAATATATAATGTCTATGGTTTGCTTACAACAAATTTGTGGGGAGGGGAAAATGAGTGAGGGGATAGAAGAAACAAGTTTAGTAAAAAGTTGGTAATTGTTGGAGCTCGGTGATGAGTACAAAGGAGTTCCTAATTACTATTCCTTACATTTGTGTATATTTGAAATGTTTCATAATAAAAGTTCCATAAAAGTTAAAAAGTATGCCCATATGCCTGAATTCTGGGAATAATTCATTTCTCATTATAGCTCACATTTGTCTAGTGCTGAAATGAGAGCACACATGATTTCGGGGACCCCTTAATGTAAAGCTGTGCAGTGGGGACAGTCATTATCCCCGTTTAACTGATAAGGAATCTGAAGCTCAGAGCAGCAAAGCCCTTTGCCCAGGGTCACGGTGCTGTGGTTTCTGAG
>CM052443.1:50377057-50478264 GCA_028533085.1 Varecia variegata
CCTCAAACTCCTGGGCTTAAGCGATCCTACTGCCTCAGCCTCCCGAGTAGCTGGGACTACAGGCATGCGCCACCATGCCCGGCTAATTTTTTCTATATATATTTTAGTTGGCCAGCTAATTTCTTTCTATTTTTTAGTAGAGACGGGGTCTCGCTCATTGCTCAGGCTGGTCACGAACTCCTGACCTTGAGCGATCCACTCGCCTCGGCCTCCCAGAGGGCTAGGATTACAGGCGTGAGCCACCGCGCCCGGCCGGTTTCTGAGTCTTGACCTGGGCAGGCTCAGGTGCTCTAAGTCCTGTGGACCCGACCTCATCAATCTGGTTCTGTGCTCCTCTGTGCTGTGTGGGAAGGCAGCAACCTGCAGTCCACCTGCCACCATTCCATGTAAAGGGCCAGTGCCCAGAGGACATCCTTTTCTGGTGGGTGCTTTTTTTGTGGCAGGGCAACTTGGGGATACTGAAGACACCAGGGAGCACCCCTGGCCGGGGCCGGGGTGAGATGGGGGGTCTCCTATTCTAGTCCACACCACACAGCCCTGGTGACAGGCCTCACAGGTTCTCAGGGTTGGTGAGGAGCCACTGGCTTCCCAAGGGGAACCAGCTCCAGACTTACACCCATCCCCCACCACCCAGACATGGTTCCGCCAATGCCAGGCAGATCAAATAAGAGAGGATGATCCTGTATTGTCATATGACTTAGACCTCACTGCTGTTGAAGACCTGGGGGTGTCCCCCTGGGGGAAGGGGGAAGGATAAAGCAGGAGACTGGGCTCTCAACCCTTTGCAAACCCTCTATCCCACCCACCCACCTGCCATCCCCACACCCATCTCTCCTCCACTCACGTGCTCTCACACACCTCTGCTTTATACAGTGACCCACCCACAGATCCAGCAATTCACTCATCTATCCTTTCTTCCTTCTAACATCCACCCACTCACCCATCTACCCACCCATCCATCCACCCACCTTCCCACCCAGCCAGCCACCCACCAAACACCTTTCACCTGTACTCTGCCCACATGCGATCTCCCCTCCATACAGTTAACCTACCCATGGTCCCAGCAATTCACTCATCTGTCCTTCCTCCTTCCTTTCTAACATTCACCCACTCACACGTCCACCCACTCACTCACCTTCCCATCCATCTATTCATCCATCCACCCATGTACCCATCCACCTTTCCTACTTTTCTGCCTCCTTTCTTTCCATTAATCTTTCCACATCTGTTCACCCCATACATCCACCTGCCTATGCAGTTACCCAAATACCTGTTCCCTCTACACCATCCATAAAAGGAGCCAGCTGTCCACCCAGCCAGTCAGCTGGCACCCACTCTCCCCGACCCCCATCTATCCAATCATCAACTCTTCCCTGACCCTGTTCTGTGTTGTCTCCTAAGCCAAGTGTCATGATCCTGAGATGGCATTATGGCTTCCTGTTGCCCAACCTGCCTTAGCAGTTTTCCTTTGTCTTACATGCAGCTGATTCTGCCATGTCCAGACCCACTTTGGGGCACATCAGTAGGTACCAGCTTGCCATGTTCAGTTTCTTCCCAAGGCAATTGACATGTCCCCCACCCATGTTCTCGCTTTCCAGATAATGCAACACCAATGTTGCCCACAGCGTTATTCTGGGGATGCTGATAAACCTGTTCCTTCTAAATATTCCAGAAGACATCTGTTGCCATAACCTTGGGAGCTGAAGATTTTTGTCATCCTTTCACCCATAAGGGAAGTGGGGCTTGGAGACCCTTAAGTACTCTCCCCACTGTAGAACAGCCAGGAGAGCAGAGTGGGTGCTGGTTGCCGAGGCACCTCATGCCCAGTACACCTGCTGCTTCCCAGCCACTGGGGTTTCCCAGCACTAGGGCCACATTTACCTGTCGTGTGGTTTCAGCTGCAGGGGCGCCTCACCCCGTCTCTTTCCCTAGCCTGCAGGATTTACAGCTTACCCTCGGGGGCTGAGAGGATTCCGGAGAATCTGCCCAGTCAGCGAGTGGTCCTTATCCACACCACTCTTGTTCTTTGGTTCATCCTGCAGAGCTCTTTTCCTGCCCCTGATTTGCAGGTCCTTGCTCAGGTCAGAGCACTGACCACCAGCCCAGCCCTGGACATGGCTCTGGGCAGGAAGAGGGAGGTCTCTGTGGCAAAAGGCCCAAGACGAAGGCCGAGCCATACCAAGAGCCCACCAGTGGGGCTCCCCTCCCCCACCATTGGATGCCTCCGTGAGAGCAGTCAGGAGAGAGGTCAAGAGCCAGGCCTGCACCCGGAAGCCTGGACCCCCTCCCCGCTCTGCAGTGCCTGATCCCCCACGGGTCAGAAAGGGGCTGATTCTGGAGGGCTGCAGTGTGCAGCGTGGGGGACAAAGGCTCTGAGAGGCGGCCCCAGGAACAGGCTTGGCCCGGGATGTGAGCGTGCAGAGAGCGAGCGGCCCCACCCGAGTTCGCCCACCTCGTCACAGGGGGCGATGCGGCCCGCCACGTCCTTCAGGTGCCCGATGGCCGACTCCTCCTGGAAGTCCCGCGGGAAGGTCTCGGTCCACTCAGCCAACAGCTGCAGCAGTTTGGGGCCAAACTTCCGCACCCGGGCCTGCAAGGCAAGGCTGTGATGGGCGGGCCACTAGGTGCGGGCGCCCGGGGCGGGGCACCTTGGCCCTCGCTGCAGCCATTGCCCTGGCAGGGCTCGTGCCTGCTCTGCGCCTGGCCGGATGGGCACCGGGTGGCAGTGCCGACCCTGCTGGTTCCCACAAGGAGTAGAGAGGCACAGACGCACATTTGGGGTGGGGCCATCTGTGTCTGCCTGCCCAGATTCGTTCTCCCTTTCTGCGTCTCCATTTCCCCTCCGGGACTCCCTCTCCCTCACTCCCGCCCCAGGGGCGGGCCTAGATTAGTGCTGGCCAATCAGAGCACCGCACACTTCCATCCTGCACAGTGACTGGCTCACAGATGGCACGTGACCTAGGCTTGGCCAACGAGGTTGAGACTCTCCCCGGACCTGTGGCGAATTGCTCTTCCGCGCGGTGGGAGCGGGTAGAAGGCGAGCTTGGCACCGCAGGCCAGTGTCCCCGCAGGAGCCCAGCCCTGAGCGAGGCCACCGGGAGCCGGCAACAGGGCGTGGGAGGGAGAAGGACCACGGTTCAATGCTGTCTTTTGAGCTCCTGGAGCCTGCGGTACCTGAGACCTGAATGTTACCCGACCCAGAAGTCCCTTTGCTTTAGGCCAGTCGAAGTCGGGTTTCCCTCACTGTAACAGCAGGGCCGACTGCCAAGCCAACAAATGGACAGTGGCAGCCCACAGGATCCGCCAGGAATGGAGGAAATGTCGTGGGGACCATGGGAAGACTGGGCCCTTCAGCGGGCCCCACGGGGAAGGGAAGGTGGAACAGGTGTGCTGGTGAAAGGAAGCCCAGCGGAGGCTGCGGGGGGCCTCCCAGGCCACAGACGCAGGGTCCTACTGGCCGGGCTCCCAGTACCGGGTCTGGGCTTGGTGTGAGCTCAAGGGCTCCCATAGGGCATCAGAAAACTGCACGGGAGTTAAAGGCCCCTGCTGGGTCCCTTCTGGCTCTGGATCTCAGACAAGTCAGAACCCCCCTATGTAGCCACCCTGTCAGAAAAGCAGGGACAATCACTGCCTTCATGAGTGCATGGCAGGCGGGTACTGGTATACTCAGAAGCCCCTTGGCCTGCCCTGCCTCTCACCTTGTCCAGCACCGGCTTGTCCAGCTCCTGCTGCTCGATGCACAGGTGGCAGACCCGGGCGAGGAGCTCCTGGGGCTCGATGAAGAGGCGAGAGCTCAACAGGAAGGTGAAGATGTAGGCTTTCTGAGGGACACATGAGAAAGAGGGCACACTCTCAGGAGGGCATAGGGAGGAGCATGCCTCCCAGCCTGCCCTACCCCACAGGCCCAAGGCCACTCCCAGCCCTGTGTCTCACTGTGCCCACCTCGGGGTAGTAGTCGGCTGTGGGTACCAGGTGCTGGATGAGGGTTTCCAGGGAGGCTGAGGATGGAGCTCTGTCCAGGAGGGGCTGCCTGGCCTGCTCGCCATCTGTGGGCTCGGCGGGGAATGGGCTGAGGTTGCCTGGAGTGACCATGTCGGAGGCGCTCAGTGTCTGGGGCATGCCTACCTGTAATGGCAAGGAGTGGCGGGGGCACACCTGAGCTGGGGCCTGCTCAGACTGGGTGGGCTGTGCCTCCCACAGTAGCTTCTGTGCCCACTTGAGTCCAGGGATCATTTCCTGGGAGGGCTTCCAGGGACCTTGCAGTACAGCCTCCATTCTCCTCCTTCTTACAGCCCCTCAACTCTCTCTCACCTCTTCTCTATTCTCAGCTTCCCATTTAGGGGCAGGCCCCTTCTAGAGTCTGCCTCCTCCCCACCCCCCTGCCTCCACAAAGATTGACTTGACACACCTGAATGATGAGGATATTCCCAGCTGCTGCTGGCCGTAAAGATTGGTTCAGGGATAGGCCTGATCCAAACGGGGGGGGCTCAGGTACAATCCTAGAACTTCTGTGACACTTGGAAGATCTCTTCTCCCTGGGGTCTCTGAGCTGGTACAATGTAAGCCCAACACTAATGGGGCCATTTTGGCACCATGAGGGGTCAGGAAAGTGGGCACACTCCTGAGGACAGCATTGGAGACTTTGGATCCTGCTGTGCCTGAAGCTGATCTATGGACTTCTGGCATTCTGGGCAACCTGTCCAGCCTAACCTCCTAACATTCCCTGTTGTGCACTTTTTTTTAAGAGATGGGGGTCTCACTATGTTGTCCAGGCTGGGGTGCAGTGACAATTCACAGGCGCCATCATAGCACACTATAGCCTTGAACTCCTGGGCTCAAGTGATCCTCCTGCCTCAGCCTCCCAAGTAGCTGGGACTGCAAGTGCGCACCACTGTGTCCAGCTATCATGATATGTTCTTGGTGCCAGCCATGTACTCTCCTCCAAACACCTTCTCCAACTGTGAGCCACTGCACATATTGTTCCCTCCCACAAGAAGTCTCTCCCACCATCTCCACTCCCCCCTCCCTCCAGACATAGGTGAAATGCCTCCTCCTTGGTGGCACCTTCCCTGCTTCCCTGCAGCATCCCCCCCAGGCCACACTTGACCTCTGGTGGACGCCAGCAGATTCCCCTTGTCAGCTTTCTTGGTGCCTGGGGGCACTGCTGTCAGTGCCTGGCGCAGAGAAAGGCCAGCTGCAGCTGTTTTGGTGTCTTCTCCACCCAAACCTCCTTCAGGACATGCCAGAGCATGTGCTCTGTGAGCTGGCACTGAGTACACACGTGTGCAGGGAGCCCACACCTGCTCCCTGAAGCTCTTCCCCTTATCCCTGTGGGCCAGTCTTCCTTGAAAAGGTGGGGCCCTCACATCACCATGTCTTGCCCACGTTCTCAATCGCGGTGTCCTGCGGGCTCACCACAGGGTCTTCCAGGGACTCTTGAGTCTCCCCTGCTCATACCACCCCTGCTGCCCTGTGGCAGACCCTGACCCTGGCCCCGAGTGACCCTGCCCTGGGAGTAGAGACAGAGGGATGTTGGGGTCAGAGGGAGCCCCTCAGAGGGCAGTCCTGTGGGCGTGTAGGTGTGGGAGGTGCTGGGACGGGGTTATAGCCTGGGGAGGGCTCAGGCGTCAGTGTGGACAGCAGCTTGGATAGTCCTGGCCCTGGGGCAGACACAGCTTTATTTTCACCTCCATGGCACTCCATAAGTGGTCAATTTTCAACCGGTGAAGCTGTAAAATTTCACAGAACCGCCTCCTGTCTGCCCGTTCAGGGCTGCAGATGCTTAGCGGAAGGGCAGCTGGCTGTGGGGTGGGTGCTGCCAGGCCTCACACCCAGGGCCGGTGCTGGAGCCCGATTCCAAAGGACAGAAAACTTGCAGCCTGGCAAGGTCTGCTCTCTCCTGCTGGACACCTGGCACCTGTCCACCCTGCAGCGTTGGGCCTGCCCCAGATCCCAGTTTAGTTTTCTCGAAGACAAGACAATGGCAGGGGAGGGGTGAGTCTGGGAACCTCTCTGCAGGGCAGGGTGGTCTGCCAGACAGTGGGAGGGGCCACAGAGGGCCTTTCTGAGGGAGGCCAGGGTGTTGCCACTTCTAGAGACTTCTAGGGAAGTCTCTAGTTGCCACTTCTAGGGAAGCTCCGGAAGCACCTCAGGGCCTAGTCTGGAACTGGGTTCTGGGTGTGGGGTGCTGGGCACATAGGGGCGGGGACAGTGTGTCACATGGTGTCACCAGCTGGACCGAGGCTTGTCCTTGTGCTGCAGTGTCTAGTTTCCTCCTGCTGTTGCCAAGGGCCATCAATTCATGCATGTATGCATGGAGCAGCTCCTGACACTGTTCCGGGCACTGGGGACAAAGCACAGCTTCAGGGAGCCACTGCAGGGAGGAAAAGCTGTGCAGAGACTGTCCCACTGGAGGATGTGCCAATGAGGAGAAAGGATGTGCCAATGACAACTCCTGTAGCTGGATGTTCCTGGGAGACCCCCCAAGAGAGGGTGGGGGCTGCCACCAGGGGGGTGCACCCACCAATCCTCTTGCCCCTCCTTACAAGCGGGCTGGTGCAGACAGCACCAGATGGGTGTCTACCCTTGGCCTCTGCATGAGGACAGCTGGGGGCACAGAGGACCCTGCTGCTCCTCCACCCACCTTGGACAACCCAGCCTCCTCCTCCCACCAGTGGGGGCTCCAGCCTGCCTGGAATACGGGGAGGGGCTGGGGGCGTGAGGGTCTGCACTGAGGACTGAGGGCAGGAAGGAGCTGCACAGAGACACGCCAGGCAGAGGGACCGGCATGTGTAGAGGCTCAGTGAGCTGGGGGCTGCTGTGGTGGTGTTACAGGCATGTGTGCTTAGGTGGCAGGAGCCAGGCAGTAGCTCCTGGAAGGATAGCAAGGAGCAACCAAGTTGGGGATGAGGGAGTGCGCAAGGGTGGTGGGCACATCACATTCCTGTGTGTGCACACACAGCCATGTGACTTGTCCCCAACCTCACCCCTGTGTGGCCCTTCTCATAAGTAAGTGCTTTCATTAGTTTCTGGCCTATCTTTCTACAGCTTCTTCATGCAAGGACAGGAAATATAAATATATATCCCCCCTTTTCAGTTTTTATG
This sequence comes from Varecia variegata, assembly GCA_028533085.1. Taxonomy (NCBI): domain Eukaryota; kingdom Metazoa; phylum Chordata; class Mammalia; order Primates; family Lemuridae; genus Varecia; species Varecia variegata. The sequence goes on from CM052443.1 coordinate 50,384,162, forward strand.
ACAAAAAAAAGTAGCATATTGTCCACACTTTCCCATGCTGGGCACTTTTCACTAATGATGCATTTGGGGATCTTTCCATGGCAGGGCAGGGCTTCTTCATTCACTTTTTTTGAAACCACCTCACAATATTTCATTGTTTGGATGTGCAGGAGTAATTTTTATTTTTATTTTTTTCCTGGCAGAGCAAAGTTGTGAAGAGGAGTAATTTTTAAAAGCCAATGATGGCAGGGCGCGGTGGTTCACGCCTGTAATCCTAGCACTTGGGAGGCCAAGGCGGGCGGATTGTTTTGAGCTCAGGAGTTCGAGACCAGCCTGAGCAAGAGCGAGACCCTGTCTCCACTAAAAAAAATAGAAAAGAAATGATCTGGCCAACTAAAAATATATATAGAAAAAATTAGCCGGGCATGGTGGCACATGCCTGTAGTCCCAGCTACTCGGGAGGCTGAGGCAGAAGGATCGCTTGAGTCCAGGAGTTTGAGGTTGCTGTGAGCTAGGCTGATGCCACGGCACTCACTCTAGCCCGGGCAACAAAGGGAGACTGTGTCTCAAAAAAAAAAAAAAAAAAAAAAAAAAAAGCCAATGATGAAGCAACCCAAGTGCCCATCAAAGGAAGAACGGATAAACAGAATTCGGGCTGTCCATACAATGGGATATTATTCAGCCTTAAAAAGGAAGTTAGTTCTGATGCATGGCACCTGTGGATGGACCTTGACCACCTTATGCTGAGTGAAACAAGCTAGTCACAACAGGATAAATACTGTAACTCCACTTGTGTGAGGGACCTAAAGCAGTCAAACTCACAGAGACAGAAAGCAGAGCGGTGGTTGCCAGGGGCTGGGAGGGTAGGGGCTTGGGGAGTTAGTGTTCAGTGGGTACAGAGTTTTAGTTTTGCAAGATGAAAAAACTTCTGGAGATGGATGGTGGTCATGGTCGCACAATAATGTGAATGTACTTAATGCCACTAAACTGTACACTTTAAAAATAGTTAATATGGTAAATTTTATGTTATGTGTATTTTAATAAAATTTTTAAAAAGTCAGTGATGCTGGGAAAATCATTCATTGTTACAATTTCCCCTGAAAGTCCTTTAAATGATCAGTGAGTTTCCCAGTCTGCGTTTTTGAGAACACAGCCCGAGTGATGCCCCTGGCCTGGGGGCTGGCGCACAGGGGGACAGAACAGTCGGGTTTTGAGCCCGCCGAGCCCTGTCTCCAGAGCCGTTTCCACTTCTCTGCCTGGCTGGGGGCAGGTGGCCCAGCGTGTGAGAAGGGGACACGTGCACGGTCTGGCTCCGGTGGGTTTCTGCTTTACACCCACGAACGAGCAGGATTAGTACAACGAGAAGTGCTGGCAGGCGTGCTTCGGTGGCGCCTTACACTCCGCTGGGCGGGGGGCGCACTGTCACAGTCCCTCTAATTGTACCAGGATTTTGCTCAATGGGCCAAGAGCCTTATGTTTGCTAGTGTCTATTTAGCCTAATCCAAGCCTCGAAAATTTACCCCAAGAAAATAATCTCAGTGGGCAAAGCTGTGGAAAGAAAGGCATTTGCTTCGGCGTTAATTTCCGGCAATGAACACGGCCTAGAGCTGCAAAGAGCAGGGGACAACGGTGAGGAGATGATCACGTACCCGCTGCCGGAGCCGCTGCCGCTGTCGAAATGGTGGCTGCGAGCACAGGACGCGAACGATGTCACTCATGCGGGTGGAGACTACGCGGGGCTGAGAACGCATCAGTGACGGCCCCATTGTCTCAGTGTCCCTCCTTCCAGCTGAGGGGAGAGCTCAGTCATCGGGTGGAGACGTGGGATGGCAGAACCCGGGAGCACCTAACAAGGCTGTGGTGTTTCCGCCCTGGGACGAGGTCACCGATGAGACACTGGGAGGAAATGCCTTGCTCTGGCCTAAAACCGGGAGTGGCTAAGCCAATGCCCGCCACTGCCCTAGGCACGAGCTGCTGCCTGGGTTTCCCTTCCCACGGCTCCTATTCCTGCTGCCCAGCCCCCACCCTCTGGCGTATCTGGGTCTCCTTGGGTTTGTGTCTCCAGGCCCCAAGTCTGGAGGTCCTGTGGCTCCTGCAACACCGGAGACAGCCGCACAGACTGTGAGGGATTGGTCTCCAGAGAGACAGGCTGGCACAGGCGGGGGGACCCCGGCGAGCCCCCCTGCAGCGGGGGTGCACTGATGCCCGCCAACGCCTGACCGCGCATCCTTCCTCCCTCCGCCGCCCTGCAGGCCCAGAGCTCACCCTGCTTGGGCCTCTGGCACAGGCAAAGTTTCTGGGACAGAGTGGCTTAAGCCTAACTCCTCTCTGGGACACGGGGAAAAGTGTCTGCAAGGACAAGGGCATGATGGTGGTTGGCTTATAAGGAAGGTGCAGCCCTAGAGGACAGACCAATTTGCATTCCCCTAATTTTGACAGAGATGTGGGTACTGGAAACAGCTAACTTTCATCTGCCCCTGACCATGCAAAAACATACTCAAGAGGCTGCCAGGGCCCTGCTGCTCCTCCCCAGCGAGCGGCTGGGAGAGGGTGGCCGGGCTGTGGCGATGAAAACCAGCTCTGCTGGGCTCTGCGGGGCTGGCCCCATGCTCAGACCTTCCAGGGTAAGAACCCCGGACCCCTGACTTTTATGTTTCTGATTTTAAGGGTAGCAATTCTATTTTTTAAAAAAGCCACCATGGGGGCCACACAGTGGGCCAAAAGCACATTTAGATATGACATCTCTAGCTCCCAGGTGGCTAGTTCACAGCCCCCACTCTGCTGGGGTCCCCATAGCCCCCAGCATCAGTGGCTGGTGTAAAAAAAATCTGCAAAAATGGAAATCCATTGAACCTACAGAAGAAAGGCATGTGGCTGGTCAGTGCAGCATCTTGCGGTCTGGACAGAGATAGCCAAGGGGACAGAGGCAAAAGGTGTTCCTGGAGGACCCCATGAGCTCTGACAAATGGCCTCACGTGCTGAGAAAAGGGAAACAAGCCCCCTCTTCAGCTTACAGAGAGGAGCCAATAAGACTGAGTACGCAAAGCACCCAGCACAGTGCCCACCATGGAGAAGAAAGGCCACCAAGGCCAGCGCTCCCCATGGGAGCTCACCACCTGCCAGGGCTGGAACCACAGCACAGGTGGCCACTGCCCCAGTTGCTAACCATGGCTCTGCACCCAAAAGACTCACCAACTGGACTCCCCCGGTTCACTGGGGTTTCCATGCTGCTGCATCCTGGACAACCCTCTGCCCTCCTCCAGCTCTGCAGCTGGAGCTTCTGAAAGCAGCTATCAACAGCTTCTGGAAGTTATTCCCACCAAGTTACCCTCAAAGGCTGCAGGAGGCCCACAACACCAAATCAGAGCCACTTTTGCCCTTGCCTTAATAAGTAGCAGAATTTTACGCGTTTACACATTCTTTTCCTTTCGTTTGTTTCCCCTCTCCTGTTATATCTTTAAAAAAATTGTGGTAAAATATACTGAACATAAATTTCCCATTTTAACCATTTTTAAGTGTACAGTTCAGTGGCACTAAATACATTCACATTGTTGTGCAGCTGTCACCACCATCCATCCACAGAACTTTTTCATCTTCTCTCCCGAAACCCTGTATCCATGAAACAGTAACTCCCCATCCTCTCCTTCCCCAGCCCCTGGCAACCACCATTCTACATTCTGTTTCTACATATTTTAACTATTCTAGGTATCTTATATAAGTGTAATGATAAAATATTTGGTGTTTTGTGTGTGTCTGCTAATTTCACTTAGCATGTGAAGGTTCATCCATGTTGTGCAGCATGTGTTGGAATTCCCTTCCTTTTTAAGGCTGAATAGTATCCCCCGTACATGTAGACCACATTCTGTTCATCCATTCATCCGTCAATGACATTTCTGTTGTTTCCACGGTTGTCACATGTTTTGCACAGCAGTTGCTCCATTTTACATCACCACCAGCAACGTAAAAGGGCTCCAATTTCTCCACATCCTTGCCAACACTTGTTGTTTTCTGGGTTTTTTTTTTTGATAACAGTCATCTTAATGGGAGGGAAGTGGTATCTCATTGTGGTTTGGATTTGCCTTTCCCTAAAATTTAGTGAGGTTGAGCATCTGTTTATGTGCCATTTATATATATTCCTTGGAGAAATGCCTGTTCAAGTCTTTTGCCCATTTTTTTTCAAGCAAAGAAAATTTAAGTCAAAGAATTGCTTACACAACAGAATGTAACTACTGGTCCTTCTAGGGCTTAAGGAACAAAAGAGAAAGGGTGGTCTTCTCAGACCTAGAAGATCACAGTGGCCCGGTTCTGCTGGGACTTCTAGTGTGGTGGTTGCTGCTAGTACCTCTGAGGGAACACGAAGCAACTAGTTCTGAGAGTCCTCTCTTGCCCATTTTTGAATGGAGTTGTTTGGCATTTGTTGTTGAGTTTTAGGAGTTCTTTATATATTCTGCATATTAATCCTTCATTAGCTATGTGATTTGCAAATATTTTCTCCCACTCTGTAGGTTATCTTTTTACTTTGTTGATCATGGCCTTTGAGGCACAAAAGTTTTTCATTTTCATGAAATCCAATTTTGTTTATTTTTTTCTTTTGTTGCCTATGCCTTTAGTGCCATATCTAAGAAATCACTGCCAAATCTGATATCATGAAGCTTTCCCTCAATATTTTCCTCTAAGCATTTTACAGTTTTAGTTCTTACATTTATGTCTTTGATCCATTTTGAGTTAATTTTTGTATATTGTATTAAGTAAGGCTCTATCTTCTTTTTTTAGTATGTAATATGCAGTTTTCCCAGGAGCATTTGTTGTGAAAGAGTGTCCCCATTCAATGATCTTGTCACCCTTGTCATTGACAATAAATGTGAAGGTTTGTTTTTGGGCTCTCTACTCTATTCCATTGGTCTATGTGTCTGTCTTTATGCCATTAACACACTGTTTTTATTACTGTAACTTTGTAGTAAATTTTGAAGTCAGGACGTTTGAGTCCTTCAACTTTGTTCTCTTTTAAGATTGTTTTGGCTATTTGGGATCCTTTGAAATTCCATATGAATTCTAGGATAGAATTTTCTGTTCTGCAAAAAAACAATTTGGATTTGATTTGGATTGCATTAAATCTGTAGATAGCTTTGGGTAGTACTGACATCTTAACGATACTAAGTCTTCCAATCTGTGGACATGGGATGGTTTTTTTCCACTTATTTGTCTCTTCTCTAATTTCTTTTAGCAACATTTTGTAGTTTTCAGCATACAAGTCTCTCATCTCCTTGGTCAAGTTTATTCCTAAGTATGAGTTCCTAAGTTTATTCTTTTTGATGTTTTTGTAAATTGAATTATTTTCTTAATTTCCTTTTTGATTGTTCATTGTTAGCATACATAAACACAACTGATTTTTTTGTGTGTGTGTTGATTTTGTATCCTGCTACTTTGCTGAATTTGTTAATTAGTTTTAACAAGTTTTCTCGTGGAATATTTAGAGTTTTCTACATATAAGGTCACATCATCTTCTTTTCCAATTTGGATGCCTTCTATTTCTTTTTCTTGCCTAAGTGCTCTGGCTAGAACTTGCAGTACTACATGGAAGAGAAATGGTAAGAGTAGGCATCCTTGCCTTATTCCTAATCTTACAGGAAGAGATTTCAATCTTTCATTATTGAATATAATGTTAGTTCTGCACTTTCCATATATAACCTTTATTATGTTGAGACAGTTTCCTTCTAGTCCAGTTTTTTTGGTTAGTGTTTTTGTTATGAAAAGGTGTTAAATTTTGTTTAATGCTTTCTCTGCATCAATCAAGATAATCATTTATTTTTTCTTTATTCTGTTAACCTAGCATATTACATTGATTGATTTTCATATTTTGAACCATCCTTGCATTCCAGGAATAAATCCCACTGGTATATAATCCTTTTAATATGCTGTTGAATTTGGTTTGCTAGTATTTGTTGAGGACTTTTGCATCAATGTTCATGAGTTCATAAGGGTTATTAGTCTGTAGTTTTCTTTTCTTATAGTGTCTCTGTCTGGCTTTGGTATCAGAGTAATGCTGGTCTCATAGAATGAGTTATGAAGTGTTCCCTCCTCTTCAATATTTGGGAAAAGTTTGAGAAGGATTGGTGTTAATTATGTAAATGGTAGAATTCACCATTGAACCAATCAGGTCTAGGACTTTTTTTTGGTTGGGAGGTTTTTGATTATTAATTCAATCTGTTTACTAGTTATAGATCTATTTAGATTTCCTGTTTGTTCATGATTCAGTCTTGGTAGGTTTTGTGTTTCTAGGAATTTGTCCATTTCATCTAGGTTATTGAATCTGGTTGGCATACAACTATAGATAGTATTCTTATAATCCTTTCAATTTCTGTAGAATTGTTAGTAATGTTCCCACTCTCATTTCTACTTTTAATATTTTGAGTCTTCTCTTTTTTTTCCATCAATCTAGCTAAAGGTTTGTCAATTTTGTTAATCTTTTTTTTAGGTTTTATTTATTTTCTCTGTTTTTATATTCTCTATTTTATTTATCTCTTCTCTAAGCTTTATAATTTCCTTCCTTCTGCTAGCATTGGGTTTAGTTTGTTCCTATTTTTCTAGGTCCTTAAATTGTAAAGTTAGGTTGTTGACTTGAGATCTTTTTTCTTTTAAAATGTGTTTATAGGTATAAATTTCCCTTCAAGCACAGGTTGTGCTATATACCATAAGTTTTAGTATGTTGTATTTTTGTTTTCATTCATCTGTAAGTATTTTCTAATTTCCCTTGTGATGTTTAAGAATGTGTGGTTTAGTTTCCACAAATTTGTGAATTTTCCAGTTTTCCTTCTGTTATTGATTTCTAATTTCATCCTGTCATTGTTGGAGAAGTTACTTTGTATGATATCTATCTTTTTAAATCTATTGAGACTTGATTTGTGGCTGAACATATGATATATCCTGGAGAATGTCCCATGTGTACTCTAGAAGAATGTGTATGCTGTGGTCACTGAATAGAGTGCTCTCTATATGTCTGTTAGATCTAGTTGGTTTATTGTGTTAAGTCCTTTATTTCCTTACTCATCTTCTGTCTGGTTGTTATATCCATTAATGAGAGTCCCCATTAATGAGAGTCCCCATTGAAGTCCCCAAGTATTATTGTAGAGCTTTTTATTTCTCCTTTCAATTTTGTTGTTTTTTGCTTTATATATTTTGATGGCCTGTTATTAGGTACATAAATGATTATAACTGTTACATCTTCTTGCTGTATTAAATCTTTATTGATATATGATGTTCTTTTTTGTCTCTGATAACCCTTTCTTAAATTAAACTCTCTTTTCTGTTATTAGTATAACTACTCCCACTGTCTTTTGGTTACTGTTTACATGGAATATCTTTTTCAATGCTTTCATGTTTAACCTATTTATGTCTTTGCCTCTAAAGTGAGTCTCTTGTAGACAGTATATAATTAGATCTTTTTAAAAAAAATCCATTCTGCCAATCTTTGTTTCTGGACTGGAGATTTTAATCCATTTACATTTTAAATAATAACTGTTAAGGAGTGATTTACTTCTGCCATTTTGCTATTGTTCTCTATATGCCTTATATCTTTTTGTCCCTCATTTCCTACAGTACTGTCTTCTTTTTTGTTTAGTTAATGTTTTGTAGTGAAACATTGTAATTACTTTCTCATTTCACTTTGTGTATATCCTATAGCTATTTTCTTTGTGGTTATGACGGGGATTACATTTAAAATCCTAAAGTTATAACACTCTAATTTGAATTTACCAGCTTAACTTCAGTAGTATACAAAAACTCTGCTCCTGTACAGCTCTGTTCTCATCCTGTTTCAGTTATTGATGTCACGAAATCACATCTTTATGCATTGTGTGTTCAAAAGCATAGATCAATAACTGTTTTCCTATTGCATTAGTCTCATAAATCATGTAAAAAACAGAAAGTGGAGTTACAAATTGTTACCATAATATTAGCTTTTATAATTGCCCATGTTTTTACCAGAAAACTTTATTTGTTCAGACAGCTTTGAGCTCTATTTAGTGTTCTTTCATTTCAACCTGAAGGATTTCCTTTAGCATTTCTTTTGGGCAGGTCTTGCAGTAATGAACTTCTTCAGCTTTTATTTACCTGGGAATGTCTTAATTTCTCCCTCATTTTTGAAGAAGAGTTTTGCCGTGTATAGGATTCTTGATTGACAGGTTTTCTTTGTTTTTGTTTTTGTTTTTTTACTTTCAGCACTTTGAATATATCAACCCACTGCTTTCTGGCCCCTAAGGTTTCTGATGAGAAATCTGTTGATAACTTTATTGAGCATCCCTTGTATGTGATGACTTGCTTCTCTCTCACTGCTTTCAAGATTCTCTATTTGTCTTTATCTTTTTTTTAATTTGGGGACTGAGTCTCACTTTGTTGCCCCAGCTAGAGTGCAATGGTATCATCATAGCTCACAGCAACCTCAAACTCCTGGGCTCAAGGGATCCTCCTGCCTCAGCCACCCAAGTAGCTGGGACTATAGGCACTCACCACTGTGCCTGGCTAATTTTTCTATTTTTGGTAGAGACGGGGTCTTGCTCTTGTTCAGGTTGATCTTGAACTTAATCTATTTACATTTTACATAATTACTGTTAAGGAGGAACTTACTTCTGTCATTTTGCTATTTTTTCTATATGCCTTATACTTTTTGTCTCTCATTTTTTGTTTGTTAACTAAACAAAAAAGAAGATAGTACTTGATGGTGATGGTGTCCCACAGGTTCCATAGGCTCTGTTCACTTTTCTGCAATCTTTTTTCTTTCTGTTTCTTGGATTACCCTATCTTCAAGTTTGCTGATTCTTTCTTTTGCCTGCTCAAATCTGCTTTTGAATACCTGTAATGAATTTTTCATTCCAGTTATTATATTTTTAGCTCTAATATTTTTTTTGGTTCCTTTAAATGCTTTTTAGAAGAAGAAGAGAGACAGAAAGGGGAAGAGGAATCATTGAAGAAATAATGGCTGAAAACTTCCCAAATTTGATGAAAAACATGAATATAAACATCCAGAAAGCTCAACAAACTCCAAGTAGGATAAACTCAAAGAGACACACAATGAGACGCATTATAATCAAACTGTCAAAAGATAGACAGGCTGGGTGCAGTGGCTCATGCCTATAATCCTAGCACTGTGGGAGGCCAAGGTGGGAGGATTGCTTGAGCCCAGGAGTTTGAGACCAGCCTGAGCAAGAGTGAGACCTCATCTCTACTAAAATTAGAAAAACTTAGCTGGGCATGGTGGTGTGGGCCTGTAGTCCCAGCTACTCATGGCACTGAGGCAGGAAGCTCACTTGAGCCCAAGAGTTTGAGGTTGCTGTGATTTTGGCTGACGCCATGGCATTCTAGCCTGGGCAAGAGAGTGAGACCCTGTCTCAAAAAAAAAATAAAAAAAAATAAAAAAAATAAAAACAAGTGACAATAAGCAGCAGAATACAGCTCCCTGATATTTGGAGGACAAGGTGCTTATTATTCACCCTGGCTCCCACAGGCTGCTCCAGGAACACATGCACAGCTGCTTGCCACAGGGCTGGGGGTGGGGGTGGGAGATGGGTAGCTGCTACTGTGCTAAGAATGGAAATTGACCAGAATTAACTGTGATTTACTGTCCAAGATTTCCTCTGGACCTGCCAGCTTTCGAATAGACTCCAGAATTCCAAAATTGTTATACCACACCAGTTCAATTGTTATTTGGGTGGAGAGATGGAATCCTGATGCTTCCTACTCCACCGTCTTCCCGGACATCCTTCCATTCTATCGGCGAGTGGCTATTGCTATTGGGTTTTGTATATGGAGTTATATATCTTATTAGTTCTAATAGTCTTGGGGTTTGCAGAAGCCAATCATGTCTACAATTAATGGTAATTTCATCTCTTCCTTTCTGGTGGTTAAACTTCTCTCCCATTTCTTGTCATAATGTATTGGATAGAACTTTCTAGCTGAAACAATCCTGGTGAGAATAAGTATCTTAAATTGTTCCATCTCTCCATTAGGGTCAGGTATGCTCTGGGGACAGAGCTGAGAGCCCTTCTAGGATGATGTTCCTAGTCTCCCTGCTGCAAACACAGAAGTTGCAGCTTTTTGAGAGGAGCTGGGGCCACACAGCCCCTCATCTGCATGTGCCCTGGAAGCTCCAGGACCTTTACAGTCCCTTCCTTCCCCTGCCATGAGAATTGCTGACAGCTCAGCCCAGCTGGGCCTCGTCAGAGTGCGTGTTTCAGTCTCTGTCAGTTTTACTTCTCTCTGTGTGGGGCCCCCAGAAGCTCCGAGAAGAGGCCTGTGTTCCAAACTTTTCTCACAGGGGCCAGGCCAGGCCTTTCCCTGGGAATGTGTCTGGAGCCTTGGCTGGCCCAGGGTGTTGCTGAGAGGGCCTAGTGGGCACCTTTGCTGGGGGCTACTTCGGCTGCTTCTTCAGTAACATGGACAGTCCCTGTCTGTGCCCTTAGGGGACAGGGAGCTGGAACTCAGGGCTATTTCCAAGAGTCCTGGATAAAGTACCTGCTCCACCTCACCCAGACAGGTTCTGACCTACAGGGATTTCAGTTTGAAGAAGAAACAGACTCTGTATCATGCCTCATATGTCATTTGTTCTCATATGTCAATGTCACTGAATCCTTAAAATGGAAATGGAAATAAATCCTTAATATGGGAATGACTGCCCACTTCACAGAGGAGTGCACCTGGGCCTTAGGGGTAAAGCTGGGTGGACAAGGATACCGGACGGTGACCAGTAGACTTACCCTGGATCCCTGGGGTCCTGATTCCAGGCCCAGCTCCCGGCCCTGGCCCTGTGAGAGGGAATTGGTAAAGGCTGAGTGGAAGATAGACGTAGCCTGAAAGTTTAGCAGGGCAGCTGGGCTCGGTGGCTGGGAACTGAGAGAGGACAACCTGAATCCTGGAAGCCCCAACATGCCTGGCCTCCAGGAGGCAGGAAGCCCCCTTAGCAGCCGCTGATGGACTCAGCTGAAGGAGAGGCCTCAGCACATAGCCCAGGCCTTCCCCACCTTGCATGGGAACTTTAGGGGAGGAACCCCCAGCCCCGTATGGGCCTGGACTGTGCCAATTCATGCCTGGCTGCTCTGAGCAGTGACAGCATCTTTTCCAGGCCCCCAAAATCTCTGTGGTCCTCCTCTTCTCTCTCTCTGGAAGAGCCCAGAGCTGAGACACTCATGTCATTCCAGTTTGGGTCCCATGAAGGGTTGCTCCCTGTCCCCTGGTGTCTGAAGGGATGCTGTGGGGGCATCAGGGCCTCCCCAGGGCTGAGCCCAGAAGCTCTGCCTGTCTAGGCTGGGAATGTACCTGGCCTTGCCCTTGGGGGCAACAGACTTAGCTGTGAGGGAAGGGCTGGCCTGAGTTATTTCGGGGCTCCATATGGCTTTCAACTCCCGCTGACAGATCCTGCTGTTTCGGCTTCTCAGGAAGTTCTGATTTCTGAGAGCTCAGGGCCCAGCTTGGAGGCAATCTGTCGGGTGCAAGTCGATGTACCAAGACCCATAGCAGATTGGTAACTAAAAATAGAGTTCTCCAGAGAGAGAAGAGGCAGCCTCTTTTCTGCTCTATGCTGCATCCAGTCCCTACTCTTGGTCCATGTTCTCGATTATTTCCTGAGGACATGCGTCTAAAGGAGAGGCACTGCCCAATTGCTTCCCCAAACCGCAGTGCAGGGGCCTTGTTTCAGCCTCCCAACCGCCATGCTTTGTTGCTTACAGGAACTGCTCCCCACTGGCTGGACCCTGGGCAAACTGAATCCTGGCCAATAAGAGTGCAGCATTCCCTCCTCTCACCCCTGAGCCACTGTCCAGGGTTATCCAACCAGAGTAGAACATGAGCCCTGCTGGGAGGTGGGGTCAGGGATATATGGGAACTCTCTACTTTCTCCTCAATTTTGCTGTGAACCTAAAAATGCTCTAAAATAATAAAGTCTACTAAAAAAACATATGGCCTGAAGGAAATGAGGGTCTTGGTGATGCCTGGGTCACACTGTTGCAGTATGGCTCAGTTGCCCTCCACATGTGGTGCAAAGTTGTCATGATGAAATTGCCTTTCACCATTGTCCAAGTAATTCCTTCTCCCTTATGTGTTGGTGTCCTGTTTCCTGTATTTCATGTCTTCTTTCTTGGTTTAGTTTTTCATTTTGATGGAGCACATCCTCCAGTATCTTCTTGAGAAGAGGTGCTTAGGAAGTAAATTTTTGAGATCTTATGTACCTGCAAATGTTTTCATTTTACCATCCTATTTGCTGTTAATAGTATGATTGATAGTTCAGCAGGGTATAGAATTCTAGGTTAGAAGTCATTTTTCTTCATAATTTTGAAGGCACTGTTTTCTGGCTCCTCTCTGAACTCTGTAGAATTTTCTTTGTTCCAGTAGAGTGACCAAACATTCTGGTTTGCCTAGGATTATCCTGGCTTAAGTACTGAAAATCTCATGTTCCAAGAAACTCCTTAGTCCCAGTCAAACCAAGACAGTTGGTCATGCCAATCCCACATCATCTGAAATTTCACAGTGATGCACCTTGATATGGATCTTTCTATGGTCCCTGTGTGGAGCCCTTTCCAGGCTCACAAGCTGGAAGCTCATGCCCTTCAGTACTGGAAAATTTTCTTCACTGATGATTTCCTCTCCTCTGTTTTCTCTTTCTAGAATTCTTGGTGTTCAATGTTGGACCTCCTGGACTTGTCCTCCAATTTTTAATCTTTCCTTTCCTATTTTCCATTAAAAAAATCTTAGCGCTCTACTTTCTGAAAGGTTTTCAGTTTTATCTTCCAAATCTTCTATTGTTTATTTCTGTTGACATGTTGTTAATGTCTATGAGGTCTTTTTTTTTTTTGGTCTTGAATGTTACTTTTTAAATGCATAACATTGTTCTTTTTTTCATAGATGTAATATCTTCTCTTACCTCTCTGAGAATATTAGTGATGTTTTATTCAAAGTCTTCTTCCTGCATTGTCTTTGTTTCCTCCAATTTGCCCTTGTCTTCCTTTGCCTTGGTTTCCACCAGCCAGGCTGGGAGCATTCCCTTGGATGTCTGGGAATCCTTGGCCATCAGATAGAGACTAAGATGCTGGCTGGACACCAGCACTGTTGTACCAGTGCGACAGTCTCTCTGGATGCCACTTCTGAGGGAGAGGGTAAGGTTTGTGGACAAGCTCAGTGAGGAGATCTGGGTGGGCCATTTTTGGGGGGAGCTCTGGTGCTGAAGTTGGGAAGAGGAGTGGTAGGTCTGACTCCTAATTGTTGTGTCCCTTTAATTGATCCAAAGGCTAGGGATTTGACTTTCTAGGGTCTGCTCTATCATTGGTAACTTACCCATCTACTTTCTCTCTTCCTGAATTTCTTGCTATTTTTGCTACTTCTGTTCTCTGTCCTTGTGGGGTTTTGTGTTTTTGTTAATTTTGACTCTTCAGCGAGGTTTCAGGAGGTTTCGGCCTGCCCTCCTGATGCTCTCTTTCCAGTGGCACTGGAGCTTGAGCAGACAAAGGCCTGAGCTGCTGGTGGCCATGCAGCCAACAGGGGAGGCAAGCAGGCCTGAGAGGGGGCAGGAGGACAAGCTCTGAGCACATTATTTGGGTCCTGAATCTAGCTGCACCCCAATTTAGCCCTGCTGGTAGAGTTTTTATTTATGTGAAACAGTAAATTTCCATTTTTTTGTTGTTTTGGCCAGTTTGAGCTGGGCCTCTGTTACTAAAAGTAGAAAGAATCTTGATACCAAAAATTTGCTCCCAGTGATACTCCTGCCTGTAGGGCTCACGGCTGCCCACCCATGGCCTCATTTGTCCCATGGAAGGTGGACAAGGATGTACCAGTGCAACAGTCTCTCTGGATGCCACTTCCTTGCTAATTTGGAGGTGTTTCCTGCAAATCTCCTCTGTGCCTGGTGCTGACTCAGTAGAGCACCTTTCCTAGATCCCTCCTACAAGAAGCCATTTGAGTCCATCTGGGCCTAAGGAGCAGACAGGTGTCAGTGAGGCCCCCAGGTCTTGTCAAGGCACCAACTTGCCTTCCAAGTGTAGTCGGCCTCTGGGGGCCCCGGACTGGACACCTCCTGCCTCCAGGCACCTGAGCACATTGTTTTGTGAGCCTGGAGACCCAGGCTGTATGCAAGGGCTGGGCTCCATGCTGGGAGGGCGTCCCCTCTGTTGGTGACATACTGACCATCACTTCACACCTTGGGTCATTCCACCTGGCTTCCTGAGGCAGGGACAGGCCCCTGAGTGGCCTACACCCACATTTCTACCCTAATACAATTTTAGCATCTTCCTCATCACCCTGTCAGCTTTGCCTCTGGGAAGAAAAATCTGGCTCCTTATTTCAGGTCAGCATGTACAGTACACCTGTACTGTACCTAACACCTGTACAGTGTTAGGAAATATTTTAAAATGCTTTTAAAGCTGAAATACACAAAATGAACGTCTAGATAGAAGCACAGTGGGGGGAAAGCAAGTAGAGGAGTATCTACTCCACTAAGGGTCTCACACCACAACAGTCCACACACTGCTTAAGAACGTCCCTGTAAAAACCAGGCAGATCTCTAGTATAGATTCACAAACGTTTCCTACAAGTGCTTTAAGGCATTTTCCTTACTTGCATATATCTTTATAGCATCTGTCTTCATAGCATAACACGGTGTGGCAATAGTAGGGAAATGTGTCAACAAGACATGACAGAAAACTGAGGACGGGACACGACACAGGCCTGCATTTGGCACAGCCCTGGAAGGCTGTGGGTGCTGAAGAGAGGAGGGGTGGAAGCCTGTCACTCAAAATAGGGACCAATTTCCCCACCCTTTCCCCATTCACACCCCAGCCAGCCTGTGTCAGAGCCCTGGGGAGGAAGTGGCCACAGCTAGCAGAGACAAACAGGACTCTTCTGGGTCCTTGACTTTGATACCCCTGGGAGAAACATCATAAATAGAGGCAAAGTTCCTCCACAGCCCCCAGAACAAAGAACGGTTTCCCTGCCTTGGGAGAGGAATAAGTTGCAGGGAGGCCCTGGGAACACAGTGATACTCCGCTGACCTGCGACGTGGCCTCTCTGAGCCTCACGTGTCCCCTGAGCCCGCAGGCCTGGCACGGGAGGTCCAGAGCGCTGCCCACCACTGGCCTGCGGAGGGCTGTGAGCGCGTCCGAAGCCCGCTCCCTGCTCACAGGCCCTGCCTTCCTCTCTCTCAAAGTCGAACCGTGTTTGCTTGCCTCGGGCCCCCTGGCCCGCTGGCATCCCCCTGGGCCAGGCATGGCATTCGCCCCTGAGTTCCCACAGCACCAGCGCGAGGATCCGGCTGGGCCAGGGGTGGGGAAAGCCAGCCCCCAAGAGAGGACGTTTGCACCAGCGCATGCGCACTCCAGACCCTGGCTCGGAGGTACCCCTAGCTGGGGACCCCGGATTCCCAGAGGCAGAATATGGAATCCCCCTCCTGCTTAGACCCCTTTCCGTGGTGCCCTGAGCAACTCGAAGCAGAACAGCCTTTCATTAGTGGCCTTTGATAGCAGCTCCCCTTGTCTCATTAAGGGACTTATTTTTACAGGTTCCTCATTACTCATACTTTGGTGTTCTTAGCTATTGTAGTTCTTTGGCCTTTGCATATTCATTTTGGAATCATTGTCTATCTCTACAAAAAATCCTGCTGGAATTTTGACTGAAACATATTAAGTATGTAGCCGGGGCGTGGGGAACATTTTCATGTTGGAAGCCGCAGTAATTTAGCTGTAATCAAATAAGGCTACATTCAAGAAAGTTCAATTAGACATACTTTAAAAATGTACATTATTTTGTAAAAATATAACTACTATGTACTTAATAATGTCAACAAATGAAAACCATTTGTTAATTTTAAAGTTAACTAACCTTTGAATGACTTTGTTGTGTCTGCTTTTTGTTGGAAAGCATTGAATATTTGGTTGCAGCATGGAGGTCTGCAGTTTCAGTTGATCCTCTAGATGGGTATCTGTCATTTGTGACTTCAAGGGCATCTTGATTTGGGTTAGATAGGAGAATGTAGATTCGCAGCAATAAGTGGTTGACAAGCAAGAAAGCATTTTGTGGGCATGTTGCTGAAGACATGGGTATTCTACTGCATTTTTCCATATTTCAATTGGATCATTCTTAGCATCAATGACTTTAAAATGTCGTCTACTGAGAGCTCAATCAATTCCATCTGTAGTTCTTTAGGTGCCTTGGTGATATCAACTAGGGGAGGCTGAAATGCTAATTTGAGTATGATGCCATGATTCTCAAAGTCAGTGAACCTTTCATTGTATTCTCCAATTAATAGGTCTGTATCAGCTGTGTAGTATTCAAATGATTCGCATATATCATCCTGCTCATCAGTGACCTTTGCTAACTGGGGAAAATATTCATCTGAAATTTCCTTTTGAAGAAGTGTTTAGAAAAAAGGTAGCTGTTTTTTTTAAATGCTTGGATTTTTTCCCACATATCACTTAGTTTTACCTTGCAAAGAAATATTCCAGTCATTTTGATTTGACATACTACACATAAAATGCTGCATTCCTATAGAAATCTTTCAGTAATTCACATTGCTGTGTCTGTTCTTCATAAAATTTAACTATCTGTTCTCGCAGAGATAAAAATTTGGCTAACACCTGTCTCTGCAATAGCTAATGCACTTTAGAATGATACAGCAAATCCACACTGAATACCTCATCTTTCAACTTTAGCATGTTAAGAAACTGACAATGCCATGTTGCATTTGCATGAATATATTGCAGTTGACAATTTGTTGCAAAGTGTCACTTAAAATAGTAGCTTTAGCACAGAGATGTTGCTGATGTGAGATACAATGAAAAGAAATGAGAGCATCTGGATCTGTTAATAAGTTTTTTATCTGTGCAATAAACCCTTCATGTTTTCCTGTCATGGAATGTGCACTGTGTGTACATACACTCACTAAATTTACCAAATTCAGTCCAACTTCACGACATTTATCTTGAAAGTTGTTGAAGATATCTATTCCCCATGTTCTGTTCGTAAAAGTGCCCAAAGTGAGTAACTTTTTGTAGTAAAGAAAATCTTCTGCTATGACCCGAATGAGGTATAAAACCTGCACCGAGTTAGTAGCATCAGTTGATTCATCCAAAGTGATTGAATAATATATATTTTCATTTTGGAATATTGCATGAAGTTATTCTGTTAAGTTGAACGCTAATTCATGCTGCCAATCACTTATGGTTCTCCTTGAAAGAGGCTGTTATTTGTACTTTGAAATGCTATAAGGGTCGAAGCATCCTACAACTTCAACAATGCATTTTTTCACAATTTCTACATCACTGAATGGCTTCCCTTTTTGCCCAAGTATGTAAGCTTCTTTATAAATTGCTTCAGTGGCATTATTTCCAGGTCTTACTGCTACTTGACCTTTGCTTTTGCTTTTTATCTTTTAATTTCTGCAAAACAACCTTTCGAGCCTCTCCCTCTAATTTAAAATACTTGTGGTCCTTATGAGTGTTATAATGCTGATGAGCATTGAATTTCTTTAATGTTGATAATGTCACAAACCAAGCAAATCATCTTATCTTTAGCAGAAACAAGATAATGTTGCAATCCCTAACCTTCATTAAAAAATCTGTTTTCTTCCTTCAGCGTTCTCTTGGTCTTCTTTCACATGACGGCCTGTTAAGCAGACAATTAAAAAATACTGTGGTGCTGTGCAACTATTCGCAAATTCCACTTCAAACAGAAACAGAGTGCACGTTGTCGAAAGCTGATAGCAAACTGGCGACTGACTCCCGTAAACTCCCACCCACCGGCCTCCTGCGGCAGCGGCGCCAGGCAGGCGAGGGAAGTTAGAACTAAATCAGGAGCTCAGCGGCCGTCAGTTTAGCCCTTACGGTTTACTAATGTTCTAATTGTGCCGGTCAATCTGGGAGGATTATTTTGTGGAAACTTATTTTTATTCTTTGGTATTTTAAATATGTCCATTTTAAAAATAAAATATAAAAGATGAGCAAAAATGTATTAATAAAAATAAAAGGATTTGTTCTGTAAAATTTGGACTCAGTCAAAAGGCCACAATTAAGGACCTAGAAGGTTACATGTGGCCTTAAGGCTGCAGGTTCCTCACTCCTGATGTAGATTAATTTGGGGAGAACTAATATTTTTACCATGTTGAATACCACCATCGATGAACACAGTATGTCTCTCTAATTACTTAAGTCTTCTTGATTTCCTTTATCAGAATTGCATAATTTTCAGCATGCAGATCCTGTACACAGTGTGCTAGATTTATACCTAAGTATTTAGGGGTAGCTATAGCAAATGTCATTGTATTTTAAGTTTTGGTTAGTGATTATTCATTGCTAGTACAGAGAAATACGATTAATTGTTGACCTGGTATCCTGGGATCTTGGAAAACACATGTATTCATCCTAGTTTTCTTCCGCCTTGGGATTTTCTATATAGAAAATCATCCTGTTGTCTGCAAACAGGAGCAGTTTTATTGCTTGCTTTTCAATCTGTATGCCCCCTTCTGTTTTTCTTGCCTATTGTACTGGCTAGGACTTCCAGTAGGATACTGAATGGGAGGGTTGAGAGTGGGCATTTTGGACCTGTTCCTTATCTTAGGGAGAAGGTATTCATTCTTTTACCATTAAGTCGATATTAGTGGTAGGTTTTGTGGAAATACCCTTTATTAGATTGAGGAGGTTCTCTTCTATACTTAATTTGCTGAGTCACAAATAGTTGTTATATTTTGTATGATGCTTTTTCTGCATCAATTGCTATGATTATGTTTTTGGACTGTTAGTGTGATGGAGTATATTGATTGATTTACTAATATTGAAGTAGTCTTACACTCTCTCATATATATACTTCTGGATTTTATTTGCTAATATTTCTCTGAGGATTTTTGTTCATAAGGAAAATTGGTCTGTAGTTTCCTTGTGTTGCTTTGTCTAGTTTTGATTTCAAAATAATTGTTCTCATAAAATGTGTTCCCTCTCTTCTGTTTTCTGGAAGAGATTGTATAGAATTGTTATTTCTAACTTAAATGATTGTTAGAATTTACCAATGAAATCATCTGGGCCTGGAGATTTCCTTTTCTAAGGTTTTAAATGATAAATTCAATTTCTTTAATGGTTATAGGACTGTTCAGGCTATCTATTTCATCTTAGGTGACTTTTGGAAGTTAGTTGCTTTCAAGGAATTTGTCCATTTCATTTAAGTCACCAGATACACATGTGCAGGGCTGTGATAGTGCTGTCTTGTCCTCCCAGTGTACGCACATCTCTGGTGATGACCCACTTTCATTTCCGATGTTTGTGTCTTCTCTCTTTTTTTCTTTGTCTTGCCAGATTTGTCAATTTTATTGATCTTTCCAAAGAACCAGCATTTGATTTAGTTCATCTTCTCTATCATCTTTCTCTTTCCGCATCGCTGATTTCTACACTTATCTTTATTATTTACTTCCTTATGTTGGTTTGCTTTGGGTCTACTTTGCTCTTCTTTTTCTCTCAGTTTCTCAAGCTGAAATTTCATTGATTTGAGATCTTTCTTCCTTTCTAATGTAATAATTTAATGTTATACATTTATTTTAAAAATAAAGCCATTTATTTTAATTTTTTTCTTCTTCTTTATTTTTAATTATTATGGGTACCATAATATTTGTATATCTTTATAAGGCACAAGTGATGCATTGATACAGGCATACAGTGTGGATTAATCAAATCAAGGTAATTGGGGTATCATCACCTCAGGCATTTATCATTTCTTTGTTTTAGGAACATTCCAATTCTACTCTTTTAAAGTATACCCTGTAAAGTATACCCTAACTTATTGTTGATTATGATCACTTTGCTGTGCTATCAAATGTTGTTCATTCTATCTAACTTCAGTTTTTGCACCCATTAGCCATCCCCTCTTTATTCCCCCCTCCCCTCTATCCCTCCCAACCTCTGGGAACCATCATTCTACTCTCTGTCTCCATGATATCAATTGTTTTCAATATTTAGCTCCCACATGTGAGTGAGAACACACGAGATTTGCCTTTCTGTGCTTGGCTTATTCCACTTAACATGATGTTCTCCAGTTCCATCCATGTTGTTGCAAATGGCAGAATTTCATTTCCTTTTGTGGCTATATAATAGTCCATTGTGTATATGTACCACAATTTCTTTATCCATTCATCCATTGATGGACACTTAGGTGGATTCCAAATCTTGGCTATTGTGAATAGTGCTGCAGTAAACATGGGAATGCAGATAGCTTTTCAATATGCTGAATTCCAAATCCAAATTCCAAATATATCCTTCTTTGGGTACATACCCAGCAGTGGGAGTTCTATTTTTAGTTTTTTGAGGAATCTGCATACTGTTCTCCATAGTCATTGCAATAATTTACATTCCCACTGACAGTGTTCAACGGTTCCTTCCCCTTTCTCCACATCCTCATCAGCATTTGCTATTGCCTTTTTGACGAAGGCCATTTTAACTAGGGTGAGATGATACCTCATTGCAGTTTTGATTTGCATTTCTGTGATGACTAATGATGTTGAACATTTTTTCATATACCTGTTAGCCTTTCGTATGTCTTCTTTTGAGAAATGTCTATTCAAATTTTTTGCCCATTTTAAAATGGTATTATTTGATTTTTTCCTATTGAGTTGTTGGAGCTCCTTATATCTAGTTATTAACCCCTTGTCGGATGGGTAGTTTGCGAGTATTTTCTCCCATTCTGTGGGTTGTCTCTTCACTTTGTTGATTGTTTCCTTTGCTGTGCAGAAGCTTTTTAGTTTGATCTGATCCCATTTGTCCAATTTTTCTTTGGTTGCCTGTGCTTTGGGGTATTACTCAAGAAGTCCTGGCCCAGACCCATGTCCTGAAGCATTTCCCTAATGTTTTCTTACAGTAGTTTCATAGTTTTAGGTCTTAGATTTAAGTTTTTAATCCATTTTTATTTGATTTTTGTATATGGTGAGAGATAAGGGTCTAGTTTCATTTTCTGCACACGGATATCCAGTTTTCTCAGCACCATTTATTGAAGACACTGTCCTTTCCCCACTCTATATTCTTGGAAGCTTTGTTGAAGATAATTCACTGTAGATGTGTGGATTTATTTCTGGGTTCTCTATTCTGTTCCATTGGTCTATGTGTCTGTTTTTATGCTAGTACCATGCTGTTTTGGTTACTACAGCTCTGTAGTATAATTTGAAGTCAGGTAATGTGATTCCTCCAGTTTTGTTCTTTTTGCTTAGGATGGCTTTGACTATTCTGGGTCTTTTGTGGTTCCATATAAATTTTAGGATTATTATTTCTATTTCTGTGAAGAATGTCATTGGTATTATTTAATATTATTTAAATAATAATTGTATATATTCATGGTATACAATGTGATGTTTTGATATAAATTTCTTTTTTAAGTACTGTTTTAGTTATATTCTTACAAATTTTGATAAGCTGTATTTTCATTCAGTTAAAAATATTTTCTGATTGCTTTTAAGACTTCCTTTCTTACCTATAAATTATTTAGAAATATGTTGTTTAATTTCTAAGTGTGTGGAGATTTTTCTATTATTGTTCTATATTTGAGTTCTAATCTAATTCCCTTATGGTCAGAGAACATATTTTCATTGAGTTCAATGCTTTTATAGTTGTTGTTAAGGTGTGTTGTATGTTCTAAGATATAGTTTATCTTGGTGAATATTCTATTTGCATTTCAAAAGAATGCATATTCTGCTGTTGTTGTGTGGAGTATTCTATGAATGTCAACTTGATCCAGTTGGTTGATGATGTTGTTCAGTTGTTCTGTATCCTTGCTGATTTCTATCTACTAATTATAATGATTAATGAGAGAGGAGTGTTGAAGTTTCTAACTATACTTGTATATTTGTCTATTTTGCCTTTCAGTTCTATTAGTTTTGCTTTGTATATTTTGAAGCTCTGTTGTTAGGTGCACGCACATTTAGCATTGTTGTGTTCTCTTTGTAAATGATGCTTTTATCATTACACAATGTTCTTCTTTACCTGTAATTTTCTTTGCTTTGAAGTCTACTCTGTCTGTTATTAATGTAGCCACTCCAGGTTTCTTCTGATTATTATTTTACTAATGTATCCATTTTCCATTCTTTTTCTTTGGATCCATCTATGCCATATTTGAAATGAGTTTCTTTTTTGCAGCTCAAAATTGGATCATTTAAAAAAATCCATTCTGAGAATATCTTTTAATTGGTGGTGTTAGACTATTTATAATTAATATATTTATTGATATGTTTAGATGAGGCTACCATTTTATTTTATTAAATAGATGATTTTTAGAGTAGTTTTAGGTTCACAATAATGATTTTATTTTTTCTTTTTGTTGCCTCTGTTTTAAATTCTTCTGTTTCCCCTTTTATGCTTTCTTTTGAATTATATGAATGTTTTTTAGTATTTCACTTTTTCTACTTTTTTATTATCTCTTTGTATAGTTTTTTCATGGTTGCACTAGAGATTACATGGTTAATATACATACTTAAACTTTCATGGTCTATTTAGAACGTTTTATCACTCCAAGTGGAATATACAAAATTACCACCCTGTAGATATCTCTACCCTCCTCTATTTATACTGTAGGTATCTTATGTCTTATGTATTACACCCAAACACATTGAAATCACCATCTGACAATGTTATCTTTGTTTTCAGCCATCAAACATATTTTAAAATTTCCAGAGGAAAAGAATAGTCTATTTGCACAGATAGTTATCATTTCTGTTGTTCTTCCTTCATTCCTGATGTTGTCAAGTACCTTTCCAGTATCATCTCTCTTCCACCAGAAGAACTTCCTTTAGCCATACTTTGAGAGCAGGTCTGTTAGGAATAAATTGTCTTAGTTTCCCTTCACCTGAGTATGTCCTATACACCTTCATTCCTGAAGGATATTTTTCTTGGATAGTTGATAGCTCTTTTCTGTCAGCACTTTAAAAATGTGGATCCACTTATTTCTGGCCTCTATGGTTTCTAAAGAGAAATCCACAGTCATCTGAATCATTCTTCCCTTATAACCCAAATATCATTTTTCTCTGGCTATTTACAAGATTTTTTCTTTTCCTTTAATTTTCAGCAGTTTGATTATGGTGTATCTGGGTATGAATTTCTTTGTATTTCATCTGTTTTGGGGTTTGTGTATATGTGAGTTTATGTCCTTGATTAAACTGGGAAGTTTTCAGCTATATTCTTCAAATACCTTTTCTATACTGTGCTCTTTCTTCTATCCTTCTGAGACTTAGTATCATAAATGTCAGACCTTTTGCTATGGTTCCACAGGTACCTGAGGCTCTGTTAATTTCTCTTTCAATTTCTCTCTGTTTTTCAGACTGGAGAAATTCTATGGAACTTTCTTCAGTATCCCTGATCCTTTTCCCTGCCATCTCCATTCTGCTATTGACCCCATCCAGTGAGTTTTTAGATTTTGGTTATTCTATTCCACAGTTCCAAAATGCCCATTTGTTTCTTCTTTATATATTTTATTTCTTTGTTGAGACTTTCTAGCTTTCCATGCATTTCAAGAGCATTTGCTCTTACTTGGTGGAGCATTTTTATAACAGCTGCTTTAAAGTCTCTGTATGATAATTCCAACATCTACTTCTTCTTAGTGGTGGTATCTGTTCATTATCTTTCCCCATGCAAATCGAAATTTTCCTACTTCTTCACATGTCAACTAATTTTGAATGGTGGTCTGCACATTTTGAATACCATATTATGGAGTTCTGGGTCTTGCTTAAATCCAATGGAGAATATTTGTATTTTTGTTTTAGTAGGCAATTGACCCAGTAGAGCTCAGGCCAAAAGTTCTCAGATCAGGCTTCTGTGGGTTGTAGTTTCAATGTTAGTTCTGCTTTCAAAGCCATTCAGTTGGTATTCAAATTTGTATGCTACCTAGTGGCCAGTCTGAGACCTGGGCAGTTGTTTATTTTGTACTTCAGTTATCAAAGCCTATAATGTGCTGTTTAGGGTTAGATTCATGCACCTGCAGCTGGAGGACAAGCCCAGAAGTTAATAAACAACTTTATGGGGTTGCTTTCCCAAGTTCCTCCCTTTTGTGCAATTTTTATGGTATTTTCCAGTTTCCTGGGGCTCCGCTTCTTGGTCTTCCAGCCTAGCTTTCTGCTGGGGCTTTACTTAGCCGGTTCTGCTGTGCACTTCCCGTGGCTGTGCCTGCACCCAAGGCCAAGTGGTGGGAGGACAGAGAGAAGAAGAGTAGCAGTGAATTTACCCTACCCTCTTGGGGGCAACAGCTCTTCCACTCAGAGAGGAAAGTCTCCCCTCCCTGGGAGTTTTAGGCTCCTGCAGGGCCTGTGCAATGTGCCCATGAGATTACTTGTGGGCACATTGCTGTAGGAGACAGCAAAGATTTTTTTAATGCATTTTCCCCACTCTCCTTGAGTATAAGAGACCCTTTTCTTGTTCCTCAAGCCACAGCAGAGGGTTTCTCCTGGAGCTTTTAGTCAGTGCTGATTCCCCTTCCTCGTGTCACACTGCCCTGAGTTCGGGCTGGGCAATATCAGAGGAAAAATGGTAAACTCACTACCAGTTCGGTGGTTCTTCAAATTTTGTTTCTCTTTGCCAATCTGCCTATTGGCAAAATTGTTATTTAGTTGCTGCTCCATGCATTCTGTCACTTTTAAGCTACATTTGGAGGGAGAGAGAGTAGAGTATGTTCATATGCTGTTGTTTATATTTATGCTATAATTTTATTCTTTTTAAAAATAAATAATGTTTGCTTTCATTACGTTAATTTTTATGGTCACTTTAT
This sequence comes from Varecia variegata, assembly GCA_028533085.1. Lineage (NCBI taxonomy): Eukaryota > Metazoa > Chordata > Mammalia > Primates > Lemuridae > Varecia > Varecia variegata. The sequence continues at coordinate 50,408,891 of CM052443.1, forward strand.
ATTTATGGGGTGTGATACTGGTGGTTTAGGTAGGAATGTAAAATTTTATTACAAAATATATTTATTTTAACAAATGAGTTGATTTTACAAAAAAAACAGTAAGCACAGACCTAGCTCCCTGCTTGCTGTGTCTCCAGCAGGCACCCGCATTGCCCTTCAGAGCCAGAATTTCCAGTTTCCTCTGCTTTGGAGCACCCTTCTCCCCGTTCCCTTTGAAGCTCCAGCTCCAGTGTCTCCTCCTGAAAGAAGCTTTAAAAAATGCAGTGGGCAGGGGCGGAGGGGCCAGTGCCTTTTGGAGGGGCACTAGAGGAAGTGAGTGAAGACAGGGTCCTCTGAGCAGAGGGGGTTAGAGAAGAAGAATGGGGCAGGGATGAGTAGACGTGAGCAGTCGGGGGCGGGGTGTGGGCCCCTCCCTGAGCCTCAGTCCCCCCGCCCCCCGTGCACAACGGGGATAATAAGCCTGTGCAGGCATGTACAGGCTGTGAGCACATGTGCCCAGTACAGCGCTGGGACTTGGTCAGCACCATTGTTGGCTACATCACACCACACATGTGCTGGCCTTCTCCTGACCCCTGAGTTCCTCCCGAATGGGCACTAAGCCCACCTCTCTGGCTCAGCCTGTCAACTCTCCCCTTGCTGTCCTCTCGCATCCACTGCATTCATCCCTGCCCCAGGGCTCTGTGCTTGCTGTTCTCCTTTGGGAACACCCTCATCTGGCTGCTTCCGCATCATCTTCCCTCAGGGATGGAGGGTGACCCTTCCCTACCACTGCTCCACATGGCGCTTGCTGCTCAATCCCTCTCCTGAACCTTGTGGTATCTCTTCATGCACTATGTGTCACTTATGGGTGGGACTGGGAGCTCCTCTGGGGCACCACCTTGCCTTTTCCCCCTCATGGCTGCACCCCCAGCACCTAGTACAGGGCTTGGCAAACACCTGCTGGATGAATGAATGGGTGAGTGAATGAATGACAGTCCCTGGGAGGTGGGCAGTGGGGGATGTGCCTGCAAGCTCAGGGCCCATGAGGCTGTCAGTGGTGACCCGGCTGCTCCACAGGGCCACCAGCCAGGCGGCAGCTGCAGGCAGGCCACGTGGGCTGTTTCGGGAGGGGAACAAGCGCCCTATTTACCACGAGTGTGAATGTCAGACTGTGTGAAAATCCCACTTGCCCCCGAGAAGTGCAAGGCAGGCGGGGCTGGGAATGAAAGTTATAGCTCAGCTCAGATGCTCTTTTAACTCCCTTACCCCAGCTAAGGGGCATGGCCCTTCCAGCCCTACTGTGGCCTGGTCCCTGCCAAGCCACAGCCCCTGGCCAGGCTCACGGCCCTCCTGCCACCTGCCAAAGCCAGTACCCGGGTTCCTCTCCCATCAGACCTTCTGAAGCTCCCTCAACTCCCACAGCTGAAGTCGGGAGCCTCTGCCATTCCTGGCCCCTCACCCGCAAGCTGCCTCTCCATCCCGGCCCTGCCTGCGCCGGCACCTGCACCGGCTGTCCCGAGCCCCCCAGCCCTGCACAGGCACCTGCATCAGGGCACATCCCTCTCTTGCTTCCCTTGTCCTCAGTGCCAAAGTCAGAGCATAGGATCAGTGGTGGGTCTGCCCCCACAGGCCGGGCCTTCTGCTCCTGGCCCACTGCCTTGCCTGAGGAGGGCCTTTGGGCCTGGAGAGAAGGGGCCCTGTCAGCACCGCCCAGCCACTCCAAACTGGGGTCCCTGAATCCCCGAGAGCAGGCGGAGAGCCCAGGCCAGAAGGTGTGGTCCCGAGTTCCAGCACATGGGGCCACGTTCCCCCGTTCCGGCCCCCTGTGGCCTCCCCCAGCCCAGGAGTGGGACTCCTACCCGCTTAGCCTCTTCAGGGAGGGAGGACCCAGTGGAGCACGAGGCAGGGAAACCATTCTCAGCTCAGGCTCTCAGGCATCTGGGCTGCAAGAGCCTGGGACTTCAGCTTCCAGCAGCAAGCAGGGGAAAGCCCAGTGGAATCGCAGAGTGTGTGAGCCTGTGGGTGGCTTCGTGCTCAGACCCTGAAGACGGGTGAGAAGGGACACCAGCAAGGACCACAGTCCTCCTCCACAGCCCTGGGACTCAGCACACCCTGTGGGAGGCTCAGAGGCCCCCAGTGGACAAGCACCCCAGCAACCTCAGAGCCCCCCTCTAGGCCCAGGCATTTGTTTGCAACAACACTCACGACAGGAGAAGGGGTGTCCCTCCAGCGAGGACCTCCACTGCACTGGAACCCCTGCCTGGCGTACCCTGCAGGGACGTGGAGTCTGGGGCAAAAACAGCTGGTTCCGTCTCCAGGTATCTTCCTGAGTCACCCCTACATCCTGACAAGCACCTCTCAGGCACTCCCAAGAATGGGGAACATTTGGCAAAAATAAATGCTTTGTTTTCCTGTTGAGGCTTGCGGGAGCCATTTTAAAGAATGGCTTGGAGGTTAGCCTGTGAGGCTTGGGGACCTGCTTCATGGGCACGGGCAGTGTGTGGGGCCGCCGGGGGTTTTCCCCACTGAGCCTCAGTTTCCACATCTGTAAAGGGGGCTCCTGCGTCCCACTCTATAGGTGGGTCTACTGGGTGAGGAGCAGGGTTGGTGCTCCCTTGCCATGGTCCTGCCCACGCCACCCACGGAGGTGGGGCCACCGTCTCCGTGGTGAGAGTACAGGGACAAGAGCAGCCACTGGATATCCCAAGCCTGCCCCGGGCACACAGGCCCCCGTCACACCCAGATGGCACAACCTGCTCCCCTGTCCCTTAGGCGCCACCTCTGGGAAGCCTCCCCCGCCTCCTCCCAGGCAGGAATTGCCTCCTGGCCCTCACTGCTGCTTGTGTTTCTCTGGCCTTTGCCTGGCCCAGCATCGGGGCCTGGCCGAGTATGAACGGGGCCCGGGGATGGTGAGGTGGCTGAGGAAATGGCGGTCACTCAGGACACTGAGTGTGTAGCACACCCGACTCCGAGGCGCTGCCTGCCCACTGACTCCACTCAGACCCTCCCCCAAAGTCCAGCCAGGTGCTGTCTGCCAGGGTCCCAGCCCCTGCTGGCAGCGAGCCGGGTCCACACTCTCCTTTCTCCAGAATCCACGCCCACGGCCCTCCTGCCCGCTGGCTAAGTCACTGCAGTTGACAAGCAGTGGCCTGGGTGTCGCTCGGTTGCACAGTGCCCTTTTGAACATTATTTGCTGACCTTACTTCCACCTGGGGGCTCTCACAGGCATCAGTATGTCTGCCTTCCCTCGAAGGACTGGAAGGGCCGGCCACCTGAGCCTGTGTTCCTGCCCGCCAGCCAGAGCTGAGCTGTGTCCCCCTACCCGGCGGTGCCATGAGTTCACCACCTCCATCACCTGCCCACGCCTGTCGTGCTGGAGCCAACTTTGTGGCTGCCCAGGATGTGGGGCACCAGCGGGACCCTGAGGTGGGGAGACCAGAGACACACGCTGACCACAGCTGTTTAGGCAGAAGCAGCCACATGGACATCACTCCCTGGGGTCACTTTCTTCTAGCAAAAGATGTCTGCCAAGAGCTAGAAAATCTTAAATAACAGAGAAATAAATTTTTTAAAAAAAGAATTTCATTTCTCCCCTAAATTTGGGGGAATGAGTTGAAACCTGTGTAGTTTTTTCATTAATGGTGACCTGTGACTTGGAGACACGGGCGTGGTGGGGAGCCCAGGCGTGCGGGCTGGTCTCAGAAGGCCGGGGAGGCGTGGCCCCGCTGCAGTGCTGGAGGCTTCTTCTCCTGCAGACGGTGGGCACCGCAGACACGCTCGGCACCCAGCGTGGGCCTGGGGTGCACGGTGTGAGCTGGACACCGAGCAGGACTGTTTGTCTGAAAACAACTCCGAAAAGCTACTTCTCATTCTTGCTATAAGAGGAGGCTCACAGCTGAGCTTTAACAAATTCGTCATCATCTTTTCTGGGAAGATGAAGTCATCAGTGTTAAAAAACAAAGAAACATACTGTTTTCACTGGCTTCCTTCAGAAACATGGAGCAGGCAGAGAAAAGGCCCTTGTCACAAAAGCTGGGAAGACGAGCATGCGTGCGTGTGTGTCTGGGCCACCACCCAGCAGCTCCACACAGAATTCTGGGTTCAGTCCCTCCCCGGGCTGCAGCCTCTGGGAAGGTGGGGCCAAGACCCACAGCTAGCATGGGGATGGCACAAAGCATATACACGTGGGCATGAGTCTGGTCCCCTCTTGACTTGCTTCAAAGTAGTGTGTTATTATCTGCATTTCACAGAAAGGGAAACTGAGGCTTGGAGAGAGGGCCTGACCTGCACTAGATCACCAAGCTGGGTCGTGAGGTGATGAGATGGTCCCCACCCACTCTTGTAGACTTGGACTGATACCGGGCTTTCATCATCTTCTGAAGCTGCCTTAGGATGGCTCACGTCAGATGGGGCCTCTGTTTCTGACCTGGAAAGGTCTCCACCCAGAGGGGCCCCAGACAGCTCAGGTGGAGAGTGACCACTCATACCACAGGCCCTGGAGGCCAGCCCCTGCTGCCTGGGACTCCACACTGGGGACCCAGGAAAGCAGGGCCTCCCCAGCCACCGTCCTGAGATGTTCAAAGGCGATCAGACCGGGAGCGGATGGTGCGAGAACTTGAGTCTTGTGTAAGAGGTCACTGGGCCATGACCGACTGCAGAAGCCAGAGAGGCCTTGCCTCTGAGGGCGGGGGCTCCCAACACTGGGAGAAGGGCCCTCCTGCACAGATGCAGACACTGGACATCTGTCCCCACCCTCAGCATTCTGCGGGGGCTAGCCAGATGCCAGAGCAAACACAGATGCCTGGGCCCCACCCCAGCTCCTTGTCGGCCCCGCCCATCCGGAGGCTCAGCCCTCCCAGATCCTTCAACCAGAGAAGAAGTCTCAGATTTGGGCCCCCTGGGCACACCTGCCACATGCAGTGTCTGAGTCCCGCCAAGAGCCTGGCCTTGGGCTCAGGACCTTCAGGCTGTGAACTCCTCATCTAGTCGCTTATGGAAGGAGCCGCTCCAGGGTCACACTTGGGACATTTCCCAGGCCTGAGTCCACCCTGTGTTGTCCACTTACTCATGTTCCTCACGCCAATTCACATTTTAAAATGAGCGTTTCCCCTTGCCAATAGTATCTATGAACACATGGGTGTAATGTGCTACCTGTATGCTTTTAAAAATGTATTAAGATAAACATAATGAGTGAAGACAGTGAAAACATCACATTGCTGTTTGCAATCCTCAGCCCAGCCCAAAGAGGCAGCGCTGCTGGCCATGAGGAGAGCAGGACACACGACTGTCAGGTGGGGTGGATTTGGGGACCTCCTGGCTTGGGGCCTCTTAAGCAAATGTCCCTTGGCCTGGGCCTCGGCAGCCACCCCTTCCCAACAGCAGGTGGGCCCCTGAAGCAGAAGCGGAGGCCCCAGCCCTCCTGGTTCTGTAGGCTTCTGGCAGACAGAGTGGCCCCCAGAGGGCACTTGATCCAGCCATGCTAAGTGCCCACCTTTAATCTTGCAAAAACTCAGCCTCACCGCGCCCATAAATCCTGTCATCACAATAATGACTTCCGGCCAAGTCTCGGCTGCTCTGGGCTCTGCCCGGGGCAGGCTCAGCCACTATCCATCACACCCTCTCAGCCCTGCCAGGACTGGGCAGGGAAGAAATGCTGCTTGTGCTGGCCCTGGCCATGTCGCTTGGGTGACAGAGGGCCCTGGCTTTGCACAGCTAACACTTTTTCAAAAAACATTTAGCCACAGTGGAGGACATGAAAACATCACTGCTCTGTGATATCAGCTGTCAGGGTCATGCAGGGGCCAGTCCTGCCCACGTCTCCTCCTGGCTTCTGTGCAGCCCCTGGGCTTGGCCTCCATCTCCTGTCTGACCTTGGTCAACCTCCTGGAGGAGGGGGCTGCAGACAGGAGGGGCTTCCTCCAAGGGACAGCAACCTTTGCCAGCATGTAGGGGAACCGGGCTGGGAGGTGAGTCCCTCAGCATGAGGAGGAGGGGCTGGGTGAGGGGCAGTGAGGGGGAGGCTGGCCAGGACAACTTCCAGAAACATCCACTGGGGAGAGGATGTGTTCAGGGCATCTGCACACCAGACCCCCTCTGGCCAAGCTCCCCACCCAGAGAAGGGGCCACCTGCCGTGCTCGCCCAGCAACCTCCCTGAGGATGCAGGCTGGTAACTGGCTCCCTTTCTAGCCTCCTCGTAGTCCCAGCAGCCCCAGCAAAGGCCCTCAGACAAGCGTCTGCACGGTCCCCGGGCCGGGCTGCAGCAGCCCACCACAGAGCAAGGCCAGGGAGCTGCAGACACCACCAGGCGGGAGAGGGCTCCATGCCAAGGCTTGGCCCTGCTGCAGCTGCCCACAGTCATGGCCTCTGTGGCTTCTGCCTGCCCAGCATCTGTTCCTCCTTCTGAGAACAGAGCCCATTTGTCTTTCCTCTCTTGCCTGTGGAAGGAGGACACACGCCCTGGTGTCACTTGGGGGAGGAACTGCCTTGGTCTCTGATGGTTTGGGGTAGGCATGGGATCCAGGCCTGGTTACTCAGTGCCTTTTATCCCTGCAGGCTTTGGGACAAATTCAAGGGCACACGTGCCACCGGGGAGGGCCACCAGACTCAGTTCTTGGCACGTTTATTTGAACTGTCAGAGCAAAGCCTCTCTCTGTCTGCTCAGGAAGGACAGGAGGTGAGTGTGCAGCTGCTGGGGCTTCTGTGAAAGGAGCCCACGCAGAGAAAGGAGGGCCCAGTCAGAGAGACTGAGGCCATGTCCTAGATGTAGCCATGCCTGAAGTCCACCCCTGGGCTTTTAATTTACAGAAGCAAATACATTGTCCTTCTGTGCTTAAGTCTGTTTGAGTTGGGTTTCTGTACTTGCGATGGAAAGGATCCTAATACCCCGGGCTCCAGAGACCAGCTTGGTTGTGAGGTGCCCCATCCCCAGCTGGCGCTGCGGCTGCGCTGAGTTGGCCAGGGCTGTGGGTGGCACACTGGCTCTCCACACAGGCTGACCAGACAGCAGATGTGAGCAGGGTCCTTGGCTGTGAGGCCTTGGGAAGGTCGCTTTCCTCTCACATCCTCATCTGTAAAATGGGGCTAACGACCGCACGGCACAGGCTGACGTGTGGTGACATCTGGTCTGCAACTCCACTGCAGGGAGGGCCACCATGGGAAGAACAGGGCGAGGGTGGGCCGGTTCCACGTGGGGTAGAGTGAGGAGGCCTGGCTCAGGGAGCCAATGGCAGTGCAGTCGGGCGACCTGAGCAGGGGGCAGGTGGGGGGGCGGGCAGCGTGGGGAGGAGGCGGGTTTTGCCCCGTGCGGGGGCCAGCCCTGGAGGATCTCCGCCTGCTGAGGGAGGCCCACTCATTGGGGTGGGGGTGACAGAAGTGGTGACATTCTGGGCAGAGTGGGAGGGTGGCACCCTCAGGCCGTGCTTCTGTTTGAATGGGGGCAGACTGCTGACAAAAAGGGAGCACTCAGCTCTCAGTCTGTGTGTGACCCGCCTGGGTGACTTGGCCAGGAAAGGAGACTGCAGGGAGAAAGGCAGGGAGGTGGAGCGGCAGGAGGAACGGGGGTGTCTGGGAGGCCCAGAGGGGGCTTGGGAGGGAAGGGCTGATCTCTGGGCCAGGGTATGGAGGCAGGAGGAGCACAGCCTGCCTGGTGGGACCAGAGCAGCTCTGGGGTGGCGTGAAGGAAGCCAGCCTACACCAACACCTTAGACCTTAGACCCAGCAAGGACCCTGAGGACCTAACCCGGAAAGAATGCAGCGATCAATGCAGCACCTACCCGGGGCCGGGAGAGACGCGCAGTGACAGGGCCCGGGGTAAGCCAGCAGCGGCCCCTAAGCGGGGAGTACCGAGCGGCTGTCAGAGGACGCGAGAGACCCCGAGGAAAGTGTCTGAGCCGCCCAAGGAGAAAAGCCGGACCGCACAAGCCACGCTGCGTAAGGACGGGCGTTTGCGAAGGCAAAGCGTGTCCACACGCTCGCTGGACAGGCCGGCACGTTAATGACAAGGGCGTCGTCATCTGGAAGTGGGGACGGTGAGAGGTTTTGGTTTCTCCTTTACCCTTTTCTACACTTCAGAAAATGCAGAAAGCCCCTTCCACGAGCTCCTGTTACTTTTACAAACAGAAAAGCATAAAGGAAAGGAGAGGCTGGGCAAGAGGGCGCAGAGCAGACGGAGGGGAGCGATCAAGCCGGGGCCCCTCACCGAGAGCAGGCGGCCAAGCGCACTGAGAGGCGGCCACACTCTCCTCTCCCTCCGGCCACTGTTGGTCTGCACGTAATAACACGCAGACACATTTAGGGCACACTTGAATTTGGCAGAGAGCAGGGATGATTGATTCCAAGTCATTTGTCAACATAGAGGCTGGCAGAAAGGGCGGCCTGGCCACTGCCTTCAGACCCAGGACAGCCACAAAGCTGCCCCTTTCCTAAAGCCAACACCACCACTGCTGCTATATGAAATGAGCTCCAAGACCCAAAGCAGTCAGAAGATAAACTGGCATGCACACCCACTTCAGTTTGCAGGGTCAGACTGACATGTTTACAGCACCTGACAGTTTGCAGAGTCCTTTCAGCCGTGTCACCGCTCCTGAGCCCCAGGTCCCTGCCCACAGCTCAGGGAGCTGACCCCCCACCCCAGACTGGCTGCCGGTGGGGGCAGTTCAGGGCTCAGCTCTTGCCCATGGGACAGCCATGCCCACAAGCAGGGCCCCTGGTGCCTCCAGCTTCTCTTTTCAGCCTTAGTTGTTATGGTTGTTGTTTTTTAACTTTTTACTGAAGAATAACCTACACCCTGAACGGCACGCGTATTTGGAGTGTGCAGTGAGTTCTCCCAGAGTGAACACACCCAGGCCACCAGCACCCAGACTGAGAAAAGAACGTTTCCAGGGCCCCGTAAGTCCACCTGTGCCCTTGCCACTCACTAACCCCTTAATTTCAATTGCAAGGAAACCTTAAGAGGGGTCGCTACATAGGACACCACTGCTCACACACAACCTGAAGTGTGTCATACCCAGGGGTACATGCGCTAAAGGCAGGGGAAAGAAGATGAAGAGGAGTCCTTGATGCCTGGTTCCACGTGGCCTCGTGGGGCACACCCAGCTCGTGACCCCCACCATGGGCAGGCAGGAGGCAGCTGCCCCCATGTGCCAGGCCTACCAGGCTGCAACCCCACCCTGGAGCTGCACAAGAGAATCAGCAACTGGAAATGGGAGCTAAAGGAGTAAATAGAAAGACTTTTTTCCCCTTTCTATCGAAACATCTTTAAAATATAATTGACTGTTTAAAGCACAAATAATGTAGTGTAGGGTTTATAAATATGTGGAAATAAAATGCATGTCAACAATGGCAGTGTTATGGGTTGGACTGTGTCCTTCCCACAAAAGATATGCTGAGGTCCTAACCCCCAATACCTCAAAATGTGACCTTATTTGGAAACGGGGTCACGCAGATGTGATTAGTTAAGATGAGGCCGTGCTAGAGTGCAGTGGAGTGGCCCTAATCCATTAATGCCTGGTGTCCTCATAAGAAGACATAAGCACACGGGAGAACACCACATGACAGTGGGGGCAGGGACTAGAGTGACGCAGCTGCAAGCCAAGTCAACGCACAGGATTTCCGGCAAGCCACCAGGAGCCAGCAGAGCAAGGAAGGGTTCCCCTCCTGCCTCCAGAGGAAAATTAGCCCCGCTGACACCTTGATTTGGGTTTCTAGCCTCCAGAACTCTGAGAGAATAAATTTCTGTTGTTTTAAGCCACCCCAGTTTGGGCTACTTTGTTAGGGCAGCCCTAGGACACCGATCCCAGCACACAGGCTGAGCCTGGAGAAGGGACGTCCGCCGGCAGAAGGCCTCTGCACCGTGTGGGCAGTGACGGCACAGCCTGAAGTAGACGGCGAGGAGCTAAAGATGTGCGGTGGGAAAAGCACGCCGATGCCGACCCCCTGGTGTACACACCTCTGGAATCCCCTCCTCGAGGGTGGCTGTGAATACGATGGCGTCACTCCTGCGACTAGGTTATGTCATATGGCAAAGATGGAGGGAGTCTGCAAATTTAAGTAAGGCCTGTAATCAGGTGACTTTGAGTTAATAAAGACAGAGATTATCCTGGGTGAGTGTGGCCCAACCAGGGGAGCTCTTTAAAAGGACATCTGGAGGCCAGAGACTGGCATCAGAGACTCTCCCCATGGTCTTGAAGAAGCGAGCCACCATGAATTCTACAGCTGCAAGGAAATAAATTCTGTCACCAGCAACACGAGCTTGGAAGGAGACCCTAAGCCTCAGATGAGACCCCAGCCCCAGACTTGTGAGACCCTGAGGGGAGAACCCAGCTAAACTTTCCCTGGACACCTGACTCATGGAAACTCTAAAGTGATAAATGTGTGTTTTATGTTGCCAAGATTGTTTTAATGTTTTAGGTAGCAACAGAAAAGTAATACAATGTATGGCACCCAAACCAAGCACTAAAATAATATAACAAAGGGATATAGCTAATAAGTCAACAAAGGAGATAAAATAGAATCATAAAAAATACCTAACTAATCCAAAAGAAGTCAGAAAAAGAAGATAAAAGGAACAAAGAAAATATGAAACAAATAACAGAGAGCAAGATGGTCGATTTAAATCCGACATCAATAATCATGTTAAATGTAAGTGGTAAACAATCTAATTAAAAGGTAGAAATTTTCAGATTGGATAAGAAAGCAAGAACCACATAAATGCTGTCTACAAGAACCCTACTTACATCTAGATTATAATTCTTATATCTATATTATTACATCAGAAAAGATTTCAGATCGAAGAACATTACAATAGATAAAGAAGCCATTTCATAGTGACAGAGGGGTCAATTCATAAAGATGACATAACCATCCCTAACGTGTATTCCCCTAACCGCAGAGCTGCCGAACACACGCAGCGAGAACTGACAGCACGGTGAGGATGAGCAGATCCACAGCCGGAGCTGGGACTTTCACACCCTTCCTCAGTAGCGGGCAGTACAAGCAGACAGAACACCAGGAGGGACACAGGACACTGGAGCAACAGTACCACGTCACATAAACGGATTGATATTTATAAAACCCTTCACAGGACAGCAGCGGAATCCATGATCATTTCCAATGCACATTTAACGAGAAAGACCATATTGTGGGCCATGACACAAGTCTCAGTAAATTTAAAAGAACTCAATCCATAGAAAATATGGTTTTTGACCACAGAGAAATTAGACATCACTAACAAATATCTCTAGAGGATTTCTGAATACCTAGAAACTAAATAATAATATATTACTAAATAACTTATGGATGAAAGAAAAAAATTATAAAGCAAGTTAAAAAATATTTTGATCTGAATAAAAATGAAAATACAACATATCAAAATATGTGGCATGTAGCTAAAAAAGCACTTACAGACAAATTTATAACAGTAAATATTGTATGTGCCTATATTAGAAAAAAAGGTCTCAAACCATATACCTTAAGTCAATGCCCTCAGCTTCCACCTTAAGAGACTAAAACAAGAAAAGCAGATGGAACCGAAAATGAACAGAAGAGAGAAAATCTGAAAACATAAAAAATTTAATAAGCCTCTAGTCAGACTAATCAGGAAAAAAGAGAGAATACACAAATTACCAGTATCACAAAACATTACTACAAGTTCTAAAGACATCGACAGGATAATAAGAAAATATCATGGACAACTTTAGGACAATCAATCAACAACTTAGTTGACATGCAAAAAATTTTTTTCGTCCACTTCTGAGTATGAAGAAGCAAACATGTTTTGAAAGATACAAACTAACAAATCTCACAAAAGAAAAAATAGATAATCTGAATGGCCTATAGTTATCAAAGAAATTTAAATTGGAGTAAAAAACCTTCTCATAAGGAACAAGAGAAGGATGCCTGCTTTTAACACTGCTTTTCAGCATTGTACTACATGTTCTAACCAGAGCAGTTAGGCAAGAAAAATAAATAAATGGCATCAACTTAAAGAAAGGTAGTAAAACTATCTCTAGTCACAGGTGGCATGATTCCATATATATAAAATCCTAAAGAATCCACAAATAAACTACTAGAGCTAATAAACAAACCAGCAAAGTTGCAGGGTACAAGATCAACACACAAAAATCAGTTGTGTTTCTATATACCAGCAATCAACTCTCTGAAAAATAAATTAGGAAAACAATACCATTCACAATAGCATCCAAAAGAATAAAATACCTAGGAATAAATATAACTAAGGAGGAGAAAGACTTGCACACTGAAAAACATGAAATATTGTTGAAGAAAAAGTAAAGAAAACCTAAATAAACGGAAAGACATCCTGTGTTCATGGGTTGTAAGACTTAATATAGTAAAAATGACATTACTAATAAAAGTGATTTACAGATTCAACACAATCCTACCAAAATTCCAACAGCTTTCTTTAAAGAAACTGAAATACTATCCTAAAATTTCTGTGGAATTGCAAGGGGCCCTGAATAGCCAAAGCAATCTTGAAAAAGAAGAACAAAGTTAGAGGACTCGTGCTTCCCAACTGCAAAGCTGTAGTAATCTAAACAGTGTGGCACTTGTGTCAAGACAAACATACAGAGTGATGGGACAAAACAAACCCTCACAACTAAGGACAGCTGATTTTTGAGAAGGGACCCCAGAAAATTCAAAGGGGAATGAACAGTCTCTTTAACTGGTGCTGGAACAACTAGATATCCACATGCAAAATAATAAAATTGGACCTTCTCTCATACTGCATATAATGATTAACTCAGAATGAATCATACACCTATATATAAGAGCTAAAACAATGAAACTCTTGGAAAAAAATGTGGGGAAAAACTTCAAGACATTGGATTTGACAGTAGATTCTTAAAGATGACACCAAATATGTGAGCAACAAAAGAAAAATCAGATGTTGGACTTCATCAAAATTAAAAACCTGTGTGCATCAAAGTCCATTATAAAGAAAGTGAAAAGACAAACTACAGAATGGGAGAAAATATTTGCAAATCATATATTTGCAAGAGTCTAGTATCCTGAATAAATAAATAACTCCTATAACTCAACAATGAAAAGACAAACAACCCAATTTTTTTTTTTGAGTCAGGGTCTTGCTCTGTTGCCCAGGCTAGAGTGCAGTGGTGTGACCATAACTCACTGCCTCAGACTCGTGGGCCCAAGTGAGTAGCTGGGACTACAGGTGCAAACCACTACGCCCAGCTAATTTTTCTTACTTTTTGTAGAGACGGGGTTTCACCATGTTGCCTAGGCTGGTCTCAAACTCCTGGCCTTAAGCAATCCTCCTGCCTTGGCCTCCCAAAGTGCTGGGATTACATGCGTGAGCAACAACACCTGGCCAACAACCCAATTTTTTAAAAAGCAGGCAAAAGACTTGAATAGACATTTCTCCAAAGAAGATATACAAATGGCCAACAAGCACATGAAAAGATGTTCAACATTCTTAGTCACTAGGAAAATGCAAATCGCAGGCCGGGCGCGGTGGCTCACGCCTGTAATCCTAGCACTCTGGGAGGCCCCCTCGGGTAGATTGTTTGAGCTCAGGAGTTTGAGACCAGCCTGAGCAAGAGCGAGACCCCATCTCTACTAAAAATAGAAAGAAATTAGCTGCAAAACTAAAAATATATAGAAAAAATTAGCTGGGCATGGTGGCGCATGCCTGTAGTCTCAGCTACTTGGGAGGCTGAGGCAGGAGGATCACTTTAGCCCAGGAGTCTGAGGTTGCTGTGAGCTAGGCTGATGCCACTACACTCTAGCCTGGGCAACAGAGGAAGACACTGTCTCAAAAAAAAAAAAAAAAAGAAAGAAAAGAAAAGAAAAAAGAAAATGCAAATCGCAACCACAATGAGATACTACTTCATACCCACTAGGAAGGCCATAATAACAAAATGGAGAGTAGTAAGTGTTGACAAGGATGTGGAGAAATTGGAAACCTGCGGCGTGTTGCTGGTGGGGATGTAAAATGGAACTGTTTGACAGTTTCTCACTAAATTAACCACAGAATTGCCACGTGACCCAGTGATTGCTCTCCTAGTTATATACCCAAAATAACTGAAAACAGGTGCTCAAAGAAATACTTGTACATGCATGTCCATAGCAGGAATATTTACAGTAGCCAAAAAGTGGAAATGACTCAAATGTCCATTAACAGATGAATGGCTAAATAACTGATGTATACATACAGTAGAATATTATTCAGCCATAAAAAGCAATGATACATGTCACCTCATGAATGAACCTTGAAAACACTATGTTAAGTGAAAGAAGCTTGATGCAAAAGGTCACATGCCATATGATTCCATTTATATGAAATGTCCAGAATAGGAAACTCCACAGAGAAAGAACACAGACTGGCGGCTATGAGGGGCTATGGGGAGAGGGGAGTGGTGAGCAACTGCTCAATGAGTATGGGGTTTACTTCGGGGTGATGGAAATGTTTTGGAACCAGATAGAGGTGGTGGTTGCACAACGTTTATAAATTACCATATTAATAGACTAAAAGGAAAAACCATATGATCATCTTATAGATTCAAAAAAGCGTCAACAAAATCCCAAATCCACTCCTGATAAAAAATCTCAGCCAACTAGGAACAGAAGGTAACAACCTGATAAAAGGCATCTGTGAGAAACCTACAGCTCACATCACACCTGATGGTGAGAACCAGAATGCTCTCTCCCTGAGATCCGGAACAGACAGGGTTGTCCACTCTCAATACTTCTCTTTAACAGTATACTGGAGGTTCTAGCTAGTATAATACGGCAAGGAAAAAAAAAACAAAAGGAATCCAGATTGAAAAGGAAGAAATAGAAACTGTTTTTATTCACAAATGATGTGGCCATCTACGTATTATAGAAAATGTCTATGGAATCTGTGACAAGAGCAACTGTAACTAAGAAGTGAGGTTGGCAAAATTGCAGAGTATAAAGTCAATATACAAATGTCAATTGTATTTCTACATATCAGCAAAAATATTTGAAATTGAAATTTAAAAAATATTATTTATGGTAGATAAAAAAAAAATGAAATCCTTAGGGCTAAATCTGAGAAAAGATGTGCAAGAGCTTTATATGGAACACGACGAAACATTGCTGAGGGAAATTAAATGCCTAGATAAATGTCTGTTCATGGGTCAGAAAACTCAATATGATTAAGATGTCAGTTCTCCCAAACAGATCTATAGATTTTAGAAATTGATAAGTTGATTTGAAAATTTATTTCAAAATGCAAAGGAACTAGAATAGCCAAAACTGCTTTGAAAAAGTAGAACAAAGTTGGAGCACTTATACTATCTGCCTTCAAGACTTATTTTAAAGCTATAGTAATCAAGGGAGTAGGGCACTGGCACCAAAATAAACAAAGATCAACTAAATACAGACAGTCTAGAAATACAGCCACAAATATACAGTCAGTTGATTTTTTCAGAATATGTGAATGCACTTCAGTAGAGAATGATGGTCATTTCAACTGAGTGGTACTGGAACAATTGGTTATCCAATGCAAAAAACCTATATTAATCCATTTTTCCCAACAAATGCAAAAATTAACTAAAAATTGATCACAGATATAACACTAAAATCTGTAACTACAAGGTTTCTAGAAGAAAATGTAGGAGAAAAATCTTTATAACTTTGGATTAGGTAAAAATTCCTTAAACACCAAAACATGGTCAAAAAGAAAACATTGATAAAGAGGGCTTAATGGAAATTGAGGCCTTGTGGTCTCTCAAAGACACTGTAAAAAGAATAAAATGGCAGCCACGTAGTTGGGGGAAAATTTAGAAATCACTTTTTTGATGAAAGAACTTTCAGAAAACAATAAGAAAACAAACCCAATTAAAAATGTGTAAAATGTTTGAACTGACAGTTCATCCAAGAAGTCTCACAAGTGGCACAGAGCACACGAAACGATGCCCAGTGTGGGGCAATGACAACCAAAACCACAGAGAGGCGCCACACACCTATTGGAATAGCTGGACCTGGACAGACTAACAATCCCGGAAGCAGTGAGGACATAGAGTAACTGGAACTTTCATACATTGGTTCAACTACTTTGGAAAAGAATTTGGCAATTTCTTAAAACACAAAACATAAACTTACCGTCTGACCTAGCCATTCCACTGGTATTTATCCAAGAAAAGTGAAATTATATGTCCACACAAAGACTTGCACATACGTGTTCATAGCAGCTTTATTTGTAATAGTCCCAAAGCATAAACAACCCAAATGTCCATCAACAGATGCCATGGATACGTGGATTAGTTTTCTTATTGCTGTGTAACAAATTACCACAAACTTAGCCATTAAAAACCACATAAATTTATTATCTCTCAGTTACTATGGGTCAGGATTCTGAAACATTCTAGTTGGGTCCTTTGCTCAGGAACTCTTAAGGCTGAACCCATGGTGTCACTGGGGCCGCTGTCTCACCTGGGCCTTGGGTCCTCTTCCAAGTTCCCCGGTGCACGCAGAACCCTGTGGTTGAGTCCCGGCCTCAGCCTGAGGAAGCACCTACTCCCCACAACATGGCAGTTTGCTTCTTTAGGCCAGGAGGAGACTCCCAGGCTTCAAATTCCTCTGACTTCAGGAAGGACCCTGTTCTTTTAAGGGTTTGCCTGATTTAGTCATGTCCACCTGGGATAATCTCCCTTTTTGTTAATTCAAAGTCGACTGACTAGTGACCTTAATTACACAGGCAAATCCCTTCTGCATATAAGAGATCTAATAGCCTGATTTCCTGTCATATTCAGAGGTCCCTGTCACACGCAGGGGCAGGGTACATACACAGGGGCAGGACCGTGTTGGAATCCGCGCTGTGGAGACACCACTCGGCAAGGAAAAGGAGGAAACTCAGTACGCACAACAGCGCGGATATATTTTCAAGTGACTATGCTGAGCAAAAGCAGCCGGATGAATATGCTCATTATTTTCACTGTGGTAATGGTTTCATGAGTGTTTACATACGTTTACCTACATGAGGTTTAGTGCACATCAATTACACAGCTGTTTAAAAAAGAAGTTTATAAAACCTGATATTGGATATTATTAGAAAACTTTTAAGTATGGTTTTCAACTGTAATTTTTATGAAATCTAAATACAGATCAATTATTTCTGATGAAAACAACACTGGAACTGAGATGTAAGCACAAAATACACATCTGATTTTGAAGACAGTGTGAAAAGAAAATGTAAAATAAGTGATTAATAGCTTTTATATTGATTACACATTGGAATGATAATATACTGGATATATTGGGTTAAAGAAGATATACTATTAATGTTCACTTCACCTTTTTTAACACGGCTACTAGAAAATTTCAAATTACTCAGGGGCATGCATAATATTTTTACCGCACACTGCTGCTACAGATCTAACTACCCTTTGGGAGAAAAGCAGGGGTTAGTCAAAGAAGTTAAATCATGTCATAAGGATACAAACAGCCAAATCCAGAACATGGGACACTCTACAGGACAGCTGTCCCCATTCCTCTAACAAGTCAATGGAATAAAGACCAAAAATCAATATAAAAAACCAAAACAAAACAAAATACCAGAGATGCAGGACTATTATAGAATAAAAGAGACTTGAGACATAAAAATCAAATGCAACATGTGGAACTTGGATCTTTCCTGATTTGAACAAACCAACTGTAAAAAGATATTTTTGAAGTAACTGGGGCATCTGATTATGGACTGGTCACTAGATGACATGAAGAAATTATTAATTTCATGAGATGTGTCAATTGGCATGAAGGTCATGCAAACCAAACCCCTATCAGTTCAGAGGTGCATATCAAAGCCATGACAGGGGTGGTGACAACAGGTCTTAAATTTGATGTGATAACCCAACAGGGTGGGAGCGTAGATAAAGCAAGATGGCCTGGGACTTCATAGCCCTGAGAGCTGGGAGATGGGGCTGTAGTTGTTCATGTTCATCTCATACTGTATATGTTTTTGAAAATTTCCACAAGAAAGGATTGGGGGAAACAAAGAGAAAATTTGTGACTTTCTCCCTGAAAGTCCCACCCACACAGTCTGGGTGCTGTGTGACCTTGGGCTATCCTCCCTTTTGGAGGGCAGGTCCACTGGGTCTCCTTGCTGTCTGAGCTGGGGACAAGGGTGGCAGCAGAAGGGATGCTGGGCTTCATGTTTCTCTCTCGATCCTCATTAAGGTGAGTGGTGACACCACCAATCACATTTATTATATGACATGTGCATCTGTCAACAACTCTGCTTGTGAAAGCAGTTACGGCACAATAACCTAATTTGTTCCTCCTTCTTATACTTGCTGTTTGCAAAATAGAAGTACATTTTCCCTGGCAAACATTTCAGAACTGTGACATGCAGACACTTAAAGTCCTTTTCATCATCCAAAGTGCTAATACCATTTGGCTTCGCTCACGCAGAAACATCTGCTCAAACCGCAGGCCACTGGGGACCGGCACTCGCATTAGGGAGCAGCTGTCACACTCTCTTGTGGCAGCCTCGTTTAAACCCCTTCCACAATCTGCTCGCACACGTTCACAAAAACCACTGAGTATGCAATTTTTTATCCTTAAGGGGCTTGTCAGCCCGACTGTCAGCAGTGCTAAGCTGGGGAACCCCGGGTGTGGTCAGGAGATGGCCACTTCTCAGGTGACTGATGGGTGCTGCCGTCACACGTTAAAGTACTTCAAAGTTAAACCATGTTGATGGGAATGTGTCGCAGGTAAATGGCATCTCCACACGGGGGCTGGGGGGCCAGATCACCTGCTCTGTGGATTCTGGGCCAGCCTACTCGCCCAGCCCGATTGCCGCTGGGCTGGGGACCTGCCCTCCTCCCGGCTCTCCCACCAGCTCCTCTTGTGCTTCAGGGGGCTGAGGTTGGCAGGGAAACTGGGAGACAGCTGGTTATGGAGGCCCAGAGCCCAAGGCCTCAGCGCCTCTCTGCATGCAGGACAGCAGTGCTGGCAGGTTGGAACCACGGGGCCTCTCGCTGCAGCCACTGCCCCTGGCTCCTCCCTGCGTGCCTTCCCCAACCATGTGCATGATGCCTGTTTGACCTTCAGAAGCAGCTGGGGCACAGCGCCTTCCCTGCCGCCCGTGCTCACACGGATGTGAGCACAGAGACACCCTGGGCCCTTCCCAGGCCTCATGTGGTCTGACGGACTTAGTGGTCTCCAAAGTGAGAAGGGTGACCCAGGGTACAGACCAACAGGAGGGGCATGGGAGGAAGACATGGGAACTCCTTTCAACATCTTATTATTCATTGAGAATGACTGCGTTATGTAATACCTCTTACATAAAAAGACTACCTGTAGCCTCTATGTAAGGGATAAAGCATGACAACCAGTCAGAGAGGGGAACATCATTAACCCCTCCCTACCCACAGATTCTCCCCCCCTACCAGACCCCCATTATCTGGAATATCTTTGAAAATTTTTATTGATTTATTATGAAGGTATAGTTGACAAATAGAAATTGTATATATTTATGGTGTACAACATGATGTCTTCACATATGGATACACTGTAGAATGGCTAAATCAAGCTCATCAGTATAGCCATCACTTTCCATACTGACCCTTTTTCATTGTGTAGAATTTTTAAAAATTCATTTAAAAACACTTTATCTCAGAAATATGTATCCCTAAACAATATACTGTATAGCTTGCTTGCTTCTAAGTTTTGTCAAAAATGACGTCATCCTGTATACAGTTCTCTTTTACTCAACATGATGGCTCTAAGTTCCACTTTCTGACGGTCCATGATGTGGGTGCGCCACAGTTTCTCTTTCCCTTTTCCTGCCAGCTGTGCCGGCGCTGGTGGTGTAGTGGTGAGCACAGCTGCCTTTCTTTTCAGTTGGTTCTAGTCGCTGCTACCAAGAGCAGGGCTCCGAGAACAAATGTACACAAAGTTCTGTGGGACACCCCAGGAGTGGAACTGCTCCTTTGCAGGGTATGCAGCAAGTGTCAACTTTACTAGATATTAATAATTCTCAGTTCTATTGCAAGCTGGTTGTACCAGTTTACACTCCCACACAAAGATTCTAGGGGTTTCTATGGATCCACATCCTCTCCAGTGTTTGTTATTGCCAGAAAGATTGATTTTTGCTAATTGAGTGAGAGTGTAATGGTATTTCTTCCTTAAATATTTGATAGCATTCACTAGCAAAGCCTGACATTTTCTGTTTGGGAAGGCTATTAATTATAAATTCAATTTCTTTAACAGAAATAGTACTGTTCAGGTTTTCTATTTCTTCTTATGTCAGTTTGGTAAGTTACGTCTTCCAGGGCATTTGTCCATTTTATCTAAAGTATCAAATGTATTGTTACAAGGTTCTTCATAAAAATCCCTTGTTATCCTTTCCATGTGGGAAGAATTTGCAGTGATGTCCCTTGCTTCTTCCTGATACTGCTAACTTGTGTTTGTTCTCTCTCTCTCTCTCTCTCTCTCTTTTTATCTTGGTCAGTCTTGCTAGAAGGTGACCAACTTTATTCACCTTTTGAAAGAGGATTTTCCCTATTGTTTATTTTTTCTTTTACCCATCTCCTTTCTCATGAGATAATGTTTATGAAGACCTTGGCACACCTTGCTTGACAGATAGCAAGCACTCAATAAATATTCTGCATTATAAAGCAACATTTAACTGCAACATGTCTGAGTCATACCAGGGTGGAAGTACCCGAAGAGTCTGAGGCTTCCCAAGACCCAACTTCACCCCCAGATGTGGAGCCAGGTGTGCTGCCCGAGGCTGGGGTGGGCAGGCTCCCCGCGAACCTACAGTACAGGTTGGGGCTGCTCTCACTGACGGGTGCCTGGGGTCAGCCCTGCCTCTGATGTCCTGCTCACTCTCTGTGGTCCTTCTAGAGCGTGACCCCTTTCCCAGTGAGTTTCCTGCCAATGCAGCTGAACGCGGGCATGCACCAGGTCCATGGGTACTCACGCTGGCCCCTCATCTGGGCTGCACATGCTGTGGGTCACCTGCAGGAGCTGGGGCAAAGTGGGGCAGGTGTCCGGCAGCTGTGGCCTCTGACAGCAGGCCCAGGGGAGACAGAAAGGCGGCTGAGCCCAGCTCAGGTCTGAAAGTGGGTGGCTGCTCAGCACGGGTCTGCTGCGTGGTCTGCGGGGTGGACAGGTGGGTGGCAAGCAGAGAGGAGGCCCCACAAAGACAGTCTGCTGCTCAAAACAGCCCAGTCTGCTCACAGCACAAACCGGAGACAGCAGCCTGAGCACCAAGGCCCCCACTGGCTGGGTGACCCTGGGATGTCCCTTTTTGTCTCTGGGCCTCAGTTTCTCCCCCTGTGAAATCAACGGCAGCTGCTGTGAGAACTACCTGGGGCCACAGGAGGCCATAGGTACACAGCTCATGGCACTGCCCAGGTGTTTAAACCATCAAAGGGAGGAATGGTCATTTTATTATTTATTATTTAGCCAGACTGGCCCTTTTGAAGGCTGTGCAGATTTTATAACAAGCAAACAAACAATTTACTGACCAAATGAATTTAGTAAACATTTACTCTGCAGGAGCACTATTTAGCTTATTCCGAGAGTCTCCCTCCTCCCCAGCCCTTAGCAATACCTGTCGCATGTAAGGCAGGAATTCCCCAATTAGGATGGTTCTTGGTGCAGGATGGAAAGACTTTCCATGGCAATACTGGAGCCTGTGTTAGCTTTATTTAAAAATAATAAAACTGAAGTGCCCCCCAAATGCATGGACCTTCCTCAGATTAGTCCATAGGACTCTTCCTGGCCGAGTTTATGGGGCTTGGTGATTTGGGGCATCCTCAGTGGCGGTGTGCTGGGTACCAAGGCCCTACAGAGCTCCAGGAACCGGCAGGACAGGCAGCCTCCCTTTTTCGGGCCTGGCCCCAGGGAGCTCTGCCAGGCAGGGGAGGGGCAGGATCCCCGCCATTATTTCTGGTAGTGAGGGACCCGTGTTGAGTCCCCGAAAGGGAAGAAAATGAACACACGGTGGACACCTGCTGTGCCAGCCACCGGCATTATTAGGTGGCTATTTGGTGTCTGAGACTCAGAGTGATCTGGAAGCGTAAGAGAGTTACCTAGAGAGGAAGTGGTGTGTCTTAGTCTGTTTCCGTTGCTATAAAAAACACCTTAGACTGGGTAATTGATAAATAACAGAAGTTTATTTCTCACAGTTCTGGGGGCTGGGAAATTGAGGGCTGCTCTCTGCTCCACAGATGATGCCTGTGGCTCCGTCCCTAAGTGGTGCCGAGGCATAGCAGATCCCGTGCACCTCTGCTCAAAGGCCACTGACCCCACTCACGAGGGCTCCACCCTCAGGATCCAATCACCTCCCATAGGCCCCCGCCTCTCAATACTATCATGCTGGTGACTGAGTTTCAACATGTGAATTCTGGGGGGCACATTCAGACTATCGCAGGTGGATTCAAACCTGGGCCTTCATGACCTAGGCGCTTTCTGCTGCTTGTGGGGTCCTTTGGGGGGGGCCCTGTGTGAAATGGGGTGGCAGGTACCTTTGCTGGGAGAGGGAGCCCAGTGAGGCAGAGCTGGGCCCACAGGGGCAGGCCTGGAGGCTGGAGGGTAGGAGGCAGCCCTGGGAAGGACACAGTGATGGTAAGGGGACTTGGAAGGGAAACTGAGGCAGGAGCCCAACAGTAGCACAGGACACCCTAGTGAAGCCTTCAGGCCACAGCCCCCCAGTGGTCTCAGCTGAAGGGACCACACCTTTCCTCTTCCCACCCCTCCACACAACCTGCCAGCTGACACTCAGCCCCAGGAGGGAAGGTGGAAGGGGGGGTGGACTTCTCCTCCTACAGGAGCATCACATTCCATAATTTTAAAACAACTGTGACCCAAAACGCTTAGACGGGATTGAGTTTCAAAGAAAGAGTCCAACAAATCCAGACTGGGAGAAAATTGATATGGAGCCTTCAAAAGAGTCTATATCAGGAAAGATGAAAAAAATGTGGAAGGACTGTTGTAGATTAAAAGGATCTAAAAGACACAACAAACAAATGCAATGCTTGATCACTGATTGGGTCCTGGATTTTAAAATAAGGCCAGAAAGGACATTATTAGGGCAACTGAGGAAAGCTGAATATTGACTGTATATGAGAAAATATTTTTGTGTTAATGTTAAATTTCTTGAGTGTGCAATCCAGCTTGTGGCTTGGTAGAAGATTTCCTTGTTCTAAGGTGATGCTGATGTCATGATCCCATAACTTACTCTTCAATGGTTCAGCAAAAATAATAAGCAGTGAGATAAAGCAAATGTCCCAAACCATGAAAAAAGGATGGATTTAAGTGACGACTACACCAATCTTCATGAAGCTTTTCCAAGTAACAAGGTCAGGGGATCTCCAGGTCCTCAGAGACAGCAGCAGCCACCTATACCTAATCTTCTCCTCAATAATAGCCAAGGCAGACCAAGCAGGGGAGCAGATGTAACACTCTCGCCCACTACCACAGCACGCGGAGGACTCTGTGCATCTCTGGTCGGCGTGAGTGGGGAAAGGAAACCCCAGCCTCAGAATTGGCTCCAGAGCCCACACCAGTATTGGCGGGGGCAGTGGGGGTCAGGCAGAGACAAGAGAAAGAGGAGAGGGGAGCTGGGGCCAAAAGCTAGGACAAAGTCCCACCCCACATAGGGAAAGACTTAGAGCCGGTCTGAGACCAGGGGTCTTGGCACTGGCTGCTGGGGAAACGAGATGGAAGTGTTTGGGGCCAGAGGTGGTTGTCTCTGAAAGGCCCCGCTTCTAGGGGACAGGCACGTGGCTTGGAAGCAGAGGCAGCCCTTGGAGCATTGGTTGCAATGGATAGGAAGAAGCAAGCATGGAAATTCAAGGACCCATAGAAACAAAAGTGAACTGTAAGCTCAGAAACCACATAACTGCTGCCGCTTCCCCAGAGACACCAAGTGAAGACACTGCACTTCACTACCTAACGTGAGAGGCACTCTTGAACTAGGAAGCCTACCATGGTCCCCAAATCCCCAACTCTTGCTTATAGTCATCTACTATTACCAGTCTAGGCAAACAATGATATTTCTAAGTTAATAGGTAATATCCAATATAGAGCCAATATAAGGAGCCAACAGTAATTCTCCCCACAATTTACAAGGGGAAAAATGTAACACAACATCTTGACTTGATTTGCCTTATGCTATAGACTGAATATTTGTGTCCCTGAAAATTCTTATATCAAAGAATACCCCAAAAGCAATCATAGCAACAACAAAAATAAATAAATGGGACCTGATAAAATTAAAAAGATTCTGCACAGCCAAGGAAATTATCATTAGAGTGAATAGACAACCTACAGAATGGGAGAAAATATTTGCATGCTATATCCGATAAAGGGCTGATAACTAGAATCTATATGGAACTCAGAAAAATCAGCAAGAAAAAAAAATCAAATAACCCCATTAAAAAGTGGGCAAAGGACATGAACAGAAACTTTTCAAAAGAAAATAGACTAATGGCCAACAAACATATGAAAAACTACTCAACATCTCTAGTCATCAGGGAAATGCAAATCAAAACCACAGCGAGATATCACTTAACTTCAGTGAGATTGGCTTTTATCAAGAAGTCCCAAAACAACAAGTGTTGGCATGGATGTGAAGAGATAGGAATACTCATACACTGCTGGTGGGACTGTAAACTAGTACAACCTCTGTGGAAAACAGTATGGAGATACCTCAAAGAACTAAAAGTAGAACTACCATTTGATCCAGAAATCCCACCACTGGTTATCTACCCAAAGGAAAAAAAGGCATTCTATAATAAAGACATCTGCACTTGAATGTTCATAGCAGCACAATTCATGATTGCAAAGATGTGGAAACAACCCAAGTGCCCATCAACACATGAGTGGATTAATAAAATGTAGTATAGGTATACCATGGATTTCTACTCAGCCACAAAAACAATGGTGAGCTACCTACCACCTCTTGTATTAACCTGGATGGAGCTGGAGCCCATTCTTCTAAGTGAAGTATCACAAGAATGGAAAAACAAACACCACGTGCTCGCCATCAAATTGGTACTAATCAATCAACACATAAGCACATATGGAAGTAACATTCATCAGGTGTCAGGCAGGTGTGGGGGGAGGCAGGGTGGGGTAAATTCACACCTTATGGGTTCAGTGTGCACTGTCTGGGGGATGGGCATGCTTGTACTTGTGACTCTGGCAATGCAAAGGCAATTCATGTAACCAAAACATTTGTACCCCCGTAATACGCTGAAATTAAAAAAAGAATTTGTATGTCAAAGCCTAATTCCCAATGTGGTGATATCTGGGATGGAGCCTTTGGCAGAGCCCTCATGAATGAGATAAAGTGCCCTTATAAAAGAGATCCCAGGCCGGGCGCGGTGGCTCACGCCTGTAATCCTAGCACTTGGGAGGCCGAGGCGGGAGGATTGTTTCAGCTCAGGAGTTCGAGACCAGCCTGAGCAAGAGTGAGACCCCATCTCTACTAAAAATAGAAAGGAATTACCTGGCCAACTAAAAATATATATAGAAAAAATTAGCCGAGCATGGTGGTGCATGCCTGTAGTCCCAGCTACTCGGGAGGCTGAGGCAGAAGGATTGCTTGAGCCCAGGAGTTTGAGGTTGCTGTGAGCGAGGCACTCTAGCCCAGGCAATAGAGTGAGACTCTGTCTCAAAAAAAAAAAAAAAAAAAAGAAAAAGAAAAAGAGGCCCCAGAGAGATCTCTTCCTCCTTCTGCCATGTGAGGTTACACCAGGAAGAGCCGTCTATGACCCAGGAAGTGGGCCTTCATCAGACATCTAATCTGCTGTACTTCCAGCCTCCAGAACTGTGAGACATAAGTTTCTGTTGTTTATAAACCACCAGGTCACCAGGTTTATGGTATTTTGTTATAGCAGCCTGAACAGACTAAGATACCCTAAGACAACATTCAGACACATTAAAAAAAAAAAAAACCCTAAGTTATAAATTCAAAAACTCAACAGAATGGATAAGAAAATAGGTAAACATGAAATTAGAGTTGCCTGAACTCAGGAAAAAAAAGGAAGAAAAAGACAAAATCATCCTAGAAATGAAAACTGAATTAGAAGTTCTCTTAGGGAGAATAGATTTAACTAAAAAATTAATAATGTTCATTAAGGAAATGAATGAAAGCAATCACAAAACAAAAATGAAATAAAGTAATAAAGATAATTATAGAGAAAATGATAGCTATAGAAGACAGAGGAAAAAAGATCTAACATACATACATATTATTAGAATCCCTGAAGAATAAAAACAAAATAATGGTACATAATTAACATTTAACACTATAATCCAAGAAAACTTTCTAGACATTAAAGAAGACTTAAATTTGCATAGTCAAAGGGACCCCCACATACCTGAGAAAACTGATCCCAAATGGGATTAATTCCAAGACAATACCTAATAAAATAATTAGACTTTGAAAGTAAAGAAAAAAAATCTTTTGGAGTTCCAGAAAAACAATCAAGCCATTTACAAAGGAAAAAAAGCATGTTTATATCAGACTTCTTGACAACAAAGTGCAAATGTTACAACCCATAACATTTTAACAAGTTTAGGGAAAGAAAGTGTGAGCCAAGTGTCAAGGGTATAGAAAGAAATCAGGGAATACTGTGCTCACGAACCTTTCTTAAGGAACTGATCAGAAGCTTAGCTTTGTCCAACCAAAGGATCACCGAGGAAACTTTAGCAAAAATAAACATTAGCAATCAGAATCCAAACCTAGTGTGGCAGAGAGTCTCTATAGCACTCATCTGCATGATCCCTTGGCTCTTGGTTTTCTACCCTTGGGAGTAGGGGGGTCTTTGACTTTCCTCTAACCAAGAGACCATGGCAAAAGTGATGGGATATCACTTGGGATTCTGTTATGTTGTTACATTATGTGTGTTTTATAATGCTGTTATGTCTTGTCATGACTTTGTCTTCCTACTAGACTCTCTCTAGAGACTCTGCTGGCTGGGTGTACTAAGCAGCCAGGCTAGGGAGGCCGCATGGCAAGGAACTGCAAAGGGTCCCTAGGAACTGTGGGTGACCTCTAGAAGTTGAAGGTGGCCTCCAGCCAACATTCTGTAAAAAAAATTAGGCTCTGAATCCTATAACTACAAAGAACTAAATGCTGCCAACAACCACACGAATGGAAAAGCAAATCCTTCTCTAGTTGAGTCTCTGGATGAGAACTCAGTCCTGACCAACACCAGCAGAAACCCCGCTAAGCCGTGCCTGGACTCTTGATCCATAGGAACTATGAAATAATAAACATGTGTTGCTTTAAGCCACTAAGTCTATGGTAACATTTTATACTCAGTAGATAACTAGTACAACTGTATTAAAACCTAATACATCACGCCAAGTGGGATTTATTTCAGGAATGCAAGGATGGCTTAGTATTCATGTATATGCATATATTTTGTGTCTTATTATTTGCCTCACCCTAGTTCCAGGCCTAATATTAGGAAATTCATTAAAATGATTTATCATGTTAATAGTGCTAAGGAGAAATATTAATATCATATAATTATCTCCAAATATGACTTCACCAAAAGTCAACATCCATTCCTGATTTTAAAAAACCACCCAATAAAATAGGAATTAATGGGTACTCCCTTAACATTCTTTCTTTCTTTTTTTTCTCTGTTCTTTTCTTTTCTCTCTTCTCCTCCCCCCCCCACTCGCTCTTTCTCTCTTGTATATCCCCATCCTAAAGTCAGTGTCTTTCTTAACAGGGGAAGTACCAGAGGCCTTTTCACTAGGATCAGGAATAAGGTAAGGATACCCACTTCATCCAACATTTAAGATTGAATTGGGAGTATTCAGCCAATTTAATTAAAGAAAGCAATAGACACATAAAAATCAGTAAGGAAGTAAAATTATTTGAATTTGTAGATGACAGAATACCTGAACTATCTAAGGGAATCAAAGGTAAGACTAACAATAAAAACATTTGGTAAGATAGATATAAAATAACATACATAAATAATAACTGATCAGAAGGAAAAATATGTATAATGGCAATAAACAAGGTAAATACTCATGAATACACTTAACAAGAAATGTGAAAACCTAAATGAGGAAAACTTCAAAATACTCCTGAAAGTAGTCTTGAACAAACATAAAGATACCTTTTGTTTTTGGGTAAGATGACTCAACTTCTTAAAGATGCCAATTATCTTGAAGTTAGTATACAAACTTAATATGATCTCCCCTCCCCCAAAATACCAGCATATGTTGGAATAGCTAGGAAATCCCTGAAACAAAAAGCAGTGAAAGGAAGTAGAGTCACCAGATAGTAAAACAGAACAAAGGAGAGTTGAGTTCAATCTATGCCTCCTGTTGTAATGGTCTTGAACACAGTCTTCCTTGCTTTAAATGCTTTCTCTCTCCTTTCCCCCACCCCCCTCTCTCCCAACACTTTCATTAGTGTATCAGTATGTGAACAGACACACCTGTGAAACAGACGAGAAAGCCTAGAAATAGGCCCAGTGCTTGGATATTTAGTATATGATAAAGGTGCATTTCGGATCATTGGAGAAAAGATGGCCTTTTAAGCAAATGGTTGTTGGGAAGTAGGCTAAGAGACGTAAAAAGATTTCAGGGATTTTGCAGGGCTTTGCCTTGAAGGAATCTGTGGACATGATAGTTCACAGAATAGAAGCTGCTTCCAACAAGGGGGGCATTGTCAGAGGACGTTTACAAAGCAACGTTTCTCCTTTGCTCCCGGCCATCACCTTGATCTTTTTTGCAAGGCAGAAGCTCCGTTTGGGTCCTTGATGCAGAAGCTGATTAAAATGCCTGCCCAGCAGATAACGTGCAGCTGGGACTATCCTAAACTTCAAGGCTATTCCTGCTTCAGTCCTGACTACGTCTCTGTGTTTAAAAGAAGTAAATTAGAGTAGTACACAGACTCAGTGTTCTCATTTTATACATTTTATCTTTAATTTATATACTCAGCTAGGTCTGTTTTTAACTTAGGGCTTAACATACTTATCTTTAAAAAATTGTGTAACGGTCTATTCTTTTTTTTTTTTTTTCTTTTGTTTTGAGACAGAGTCTCACTCTCTTGCCTGGGCTAGAGTGCCGTGGCGTCAGCCTAGCTCACAGCAACCTCAAACTCCTGGGCTCAAGCGATCCTACTGCCTCAGCCTCCCGAGTAGCTGGGACTATAGGCATGCGCCACCATGCCTGGCTAATTTTTCTATTTTTAGTAGAGACAGGGTCTCGCTCTTTTTCAAGCTGGTCTCGAACTCCTGAGCTCAAGCAATCCTCCCGCCTCGGCCTTCCAGAGTGCTAGGATTACAGGCGTGAGCCACCCGCACCCGGCCTAACGGTCTATTCTTATAGACAAAATTAACTAAGGTTCCCCTAAAAACCTCAAAAAATGAGCTGTACATATAATTCTTTAACAAAAGACAACTATTTATTGTACCAATAAATACTAATACGGGACTTCACTCCTGACCTCACAGCTCACAAAAATGCTAGAGACCCCCTAAATCCCCCATCATTTAAACTACACTTTGTCTCCATCTCAATCATTTCTCCGTTTATCTTATTTCTTTATTTCCAAATCCCTTGTGACAATCCTGCCTTGGGGCCTGTTTTGCTGGGAAAGTAACTAACTCCCGACAAATGGTATTGGGATAGACATTTAGAAAAAAATTAAATGAGATCCATAGACTAAGTACAAAACCAAACAAGTGGCCAGGCACAGTGGCTCACGCCTGTAATCCCAGCACTCTGGGAGGCCAAGGAGGGAGGATTGCTCAAGGGCAAGAGTTTGAGACCAGCCTGAGCAAGAGCGAGACCCCCGTCTCTACTAAAAATAGAAAGAAATTAGCTGGACAACTAAAAATATATAGAAAAAGCAGCCAGGTGTGGTGGTGCATGCCTGTAGTCCCAGCTACTCAGGAGGCTGAGACAGGAGGATTGCCTGAGCCCAGGAGTTTGAGGTTGCTGTGAGCTAGGCTGACGCCATGGCACTCTAGCCCGGGCAACAGAGCAAGACTCCGCTCAAAAAAAAAAAACAACAAAAAACAAGTATTAGAAAACACGGATGGTTGCTTTAGAATTGGGGTGGTGGGAAAATTCTAACTATGATTCAAAATCTAGATGAAAAGATGTCCAATTTCATTCTTAATAATAGAAATGTAAATTTAAAATACACTGAAATACTCTTTCTCAGCTCTCAGACCAGCGAGGATGTGGGGGAAACGGACAGTTATATGTTAGTGGTGGGAGTGCAAGAGGATATCTAAGTACCTGGGGGATATCTAAGAAAATAAACCCATATCTACCCGATTCCAGGAAGTTATTCTAAACATATACCTCCACAAATATGAACTGCACAGGCTCAAGGTTATTCATTATTTTTAATGACAAAAGCTGGAAAAAGTCCAAATATCCATCCACAGGATACAAGTTAACTAAACTATAGTACAGCCACGTGATGCCATAAAAATGAATGAGGAACAGGTAAGAACAGGTTAAGAAGTGATTTTCAGACTATATTTTTAATTGAAAAAAACAAGGAGAGGTTTATGCCAATTTTTGTGAGAATGCATAAATGGCTTATTTTGAGAAAAGAAACTCAGAAAGGATAAACCAAGAAACTATGTTAAACAGTCACCTACAATGTAGGAATGGGGAGGAAGACATGGGCATGGATTGAGACTTCTCAGTATAGCTTTTTTTATAGTTTTGACCTTTGAATCATATAAATGTTTTACATATTTAAATGACAAAATTATACCATAAAGTCTAAAGAAAAAAAACCCCAAATTGAATGCAAACAAAAACACATGAAGGTAACAGTGTATCAAATTGATAACAAAATCACATAGTACTTTGCACACCCAGAGAAATACTGAAGTTGACCTAGTATGTTTTGATTGATGGTGGTTTGGATGTAGTAATTCCGAAACTATGTTGGGGTGCAATCTAGGATTAAGCAAATTATTAAATATATTGATGCTTTGGGGGACAAGGTTCTCACTGTGGGAGAAAGGGAATGAAAATATTAATATTTAGTTTAAGAAAAAGATGCCTTGGCTCGGTTCACTGACAAAACCTAGAGGCAGCGAGCACATCCAACCCCAGATGCTGGTTCTAAACCCCTCGCCTCACACTTAAAGGACCCAAGGCTTCTTGGAGAAACGGCTGAATCCAGGTCCAGGCGCAAGTGAGTGCACTGCGCTCACCTAGGGGGACATGGACTCCGGAGGCAGACTCCAGGCCGAGAGCGGAACTTGATTTCATCTCCGCCGACTCCGGGCGGCGCCCCTCCCCCTCGAGCCCGGAGCTGCGCTGGGACCCCAGCCAGGCTCCGCCACAGCGCGACACCCCGCGGGAGACCCTCCTCCGCGTCTGGTCCTGCCAGCACGGAAGCCTGCCTGTAGCCGCGGCCTCAGGGGGTGGGCCCCACATCTGCCAGCCAGTGGGCTCCTCCCGCAAATCTCTCTTCATCTCCTCCTCCCCGCACCCCACGACCCCCGGGACCGCCCACCGCAACCAGACCCCACGGCCCCGCTCCAGGGGCTCCCCTCTCCCGCCCGTGCCCGCCTCAGGGCCCTCACACGTGCTGTTCCCTCGGAGCTTTTCCGTGGGATCGGCCTTCCCTTCAGCCCGCAGAGCTCACCCTCAGGGACGCCTAGGGACGCCTCGTTGACGAGGAAGGCTCTGCCCGCCCAACTGCCCCACTTGTTTTCTTCTAGCACCTGCCCCTGGCGTGACCTAAGTTTCCCCTTCCTTACCTGTTCAGCCTCCCCGCCCACGCTGGCTCCCGGGCACTCGCTGGGGCAGCGAGCGGGCGGCACAGCAGGTGCTCGACTCCACGACGCGCCCCGCAGCCGCCGGCCAGCGGCTGAAGTGTGGCTTTCGGCGCCAGTCCCGTCAGAGTTGGGACCTCAGCTTTGCAGGTCCATTGAACAAGTCGTGCCACCTCTCTGAGCCTGGGTGGCTTCACCTGCCTGGGAGGTCCCAAGGCTCGGCAGAACATCCGTCACCCCAACCTGCCAGGTCTGTCTTCCCCACACCGACAGCCCCACGCTGAGCTTGGGGCGGGGTCTGGGGCCTCCCCTTCCCCACCTAATCACAGACAAGAGCGCACCAGGCGGCCCCTCGATCCTGTCCGCTGTCACTGCCTGAGGGCCACAAGCAGAGCCCACCGGCAGACCTGCACTGTTCCTGCAGGCCCTCTGATGGCAGCACCGGTGCCTTCCTCAGATCCCATCCCAGCCTCAATGACGACAACACCCTCGTCCCCCATGGACAAGGCCCTTTCCCTTCTTCTCAAGCACCCCGCCGCTCCGCCTTGCTGTCCCCGTTTCACAGACGGGGAAACTGAGGTCCAGGCGGGCTTTTCTTGCCACTCGAGTGGCTGAAAGAAGCTTGCTTCTCACGCCGAATGCAGGGGCTGGGGACACGCAGCAGAGCCGGGACCCCGAAAGGCTGCCGGGGTGTGCCCTCCGCCGGTCCCCTCCCCAGCACCCCAGGCGCCTCCAATCCCCACCACTGCGCGGACCCGGCCCCGCTGACCTGGCGCACGCCACGCGCCCTCCCGGCACATTCACGCGCCGCGTAGCCCCGCCGCGCGGGCTGCACGCTCACGTGCGCCGCGGCTCGGGGCCCAGCTGGCCAGCCGGCCACGCGCACTGCCACCCGCGCGCGCACCTGTGACCCGGGTCAGGTCCGCGCATCCCCACCAGGGGTCCGACGCCCGCCTTCCCCGCGGGGCGCGCTGCCCGCACCTACGCTCCCGGCCTCACCCACAGCCCGCGCCCCGCGCTCCGCGCCGCCCGCAGCCCCTCCCCAGCGCCCGCGAGCGCCGCTCCCCTGCGCGCAGCCTGGCGTCCCACCTGGCCTCGCCACCACTCACCGGCTCCCGGCGCGCCCGACCCCTGGGCCCAGCCCATGCACAGCGCCCGCTGCGAGCCTCGGCGCCGCGGACCCGGGGCACTGCCCGCCGCCGC
This sequence comes from Varecia variegata, assembly GCA_028533085.1. Classification (NCBI taxonomy): domain Eukaryota; kingdom Metazoa; phylum Chordata; class Mammalia; order Primates; family Lemuridae; genus Varecia; species Varecia variegata. The sequence goes on from CM052443.1 coordinate 50,441,819, forward strand.
CAGCCCTCTCCCCGGCGCAGCCTGTCCGTGCGCCTGGCGGCCCGCCCCGGAGCAGCGCGGCGCGGCGCCCCTGGTGGCCACTCGGGGCAGCGCGGAGCGGGAGGGCGCGGGTGGAGCTGCGATAGCCCCCGTCAGGCAGCCTGTCTGCTCGCCTGTCTGCCGCCTCCCAGGCCTCAGGGTCAAGGCCAAACGTCCAGCCCTGCGTCCAGGACCCTCCGCTGCGCATCGCCTCCCACCCCTGTGGCCAGGTCCCACAGGCCAGCTGTGCCCCGCCACGAGCATCAGACGCTGCCCTCCTGAGCGTGGTTCCTGCGGACTCTGCACCCACTTTCCTCCACCACCCCTCAGCTGGTGAGCCTCTGGCGCCCCGAGTCCCGGTTCACCCTCTTTCCTCGAGGCCGGACTCTGGACGCTCCTCTGGGCTCCCCCTTCTACCACGGCCGGAACTTCGCGTCGTCTGTGTCCCTGAGTCCCATGGCACAGGGTGGGCCTCCAGGGAGACTGCACACACACTCCACCCCGGCCCGCGGCCCCCTACGAGGAAGGGAGGGAAAGCCCAGGAAACTGGCCCTCGGGGCGGGTGGACCAGCACTCCGAAGACAGAGGCTAGCGCTGTGCCGTTCACCTGTAGAAAGGGAGAGGGGGCCTGTCAGGATGCAGTGACCTTCGTGAACTAGTTGGACCTGGACAATAAAAATTTCCTGGTTTGTCCCTGTGGAGATGTCGGGACATCTGTCCTCTACTTCAGTCAGGACCTGCCTGATGAGATGTGGCAGGGAACTCTACCAACTTGCATAACCAAAAAGAATGTATTGGCTCATGGAGCAGGAAAAGCCAAGGTCTGCTGCTTTCAGGAGTAGCTAGATCCAGGTGCTGGGGGGCCCACCTCCCCCATCTCCGAGTCCTTCTGTGGCAGCATGGCCCGCAGCAGCTCTGGGTTGACACCCTCAGAAAGGGCACATCTACCTGATCGTTGCAAGGAGAGCCCAGGGCTGGCATTTGCAGGCTCAGGGAGCCCAGCTCCGGATATTTCTGCAGCCCCAAAGTGAGGATGACAGGCCTGGGTGTTGCTGCACTGCAGCTGGGGCTGGCGTTGGCTCTGTGTCAGCCCTGAGGGTGGAACAGGGTGCTGCTCCCAGCATGCCCTGAGGGTTGTTTCCAGAAGAATGGCTAGGTAAAAACAACAGAGTCCAGTCCATTTCTCCCACCATTGGGGAAACTGAGGCCTGGAGGGAGCAGGCACCTGCCTGGGGCATACAGAGATATTAGGATTGATGTGGGTTGGGCAGTATCATCTGAAAGACCACCGGGATGGCGGCAGAGCAGAAAGGAGAGCTTTGTTGGTTTCATCAGTTTGAAAGCCAGGAAGAGACCGTCTCTGGCATGGACCAAAGGTGCTCTCTCCCAGAAGAGGACAAGCGCAGGCTGGTTTTATGCCCAGTGGGGTCTGTGCAACACAGTGGAGTCACACACAGTCAGCAGGCTTGAGGCAGGACAGTGCTTTGCAGAGCAGCTGAAACTCGAGCATGGACTTGTCCACGGCCACAGCTTGAGGTCCCACATGGGTGAGTGAGGCAGGGATATGCCTAGGAACAGGGGAGACGGTTGTGTCCCCTGAGGTCTCCCTTATCTTCTCCCTGTTAGGCCTGAGCTGAGGATGTGGCATGCGCTGCAGTCTCTGCTGCCGCAGGTGTGACTTAGAACCTGGGGACAGGTGTGGAGCTCTGCTTGGAGCTGTCCCAGTTTGGGGGAATGCTGGTGGCAGGCACTACAGCCTGACCCTGGGACATGTTGGCCCCACCACTCCCCACCAGCCCAACTTCCTTCTTCACTGCAGAGCACTGGGACAGAGACTGAGCATCTGAGGCCCCCACCGCTACCCAAGACATCCCCCTTGTGGACATCTGCTGACGCCTGTGTGCGCGGGCGCCGTGGCAGGCACTGGGGATATAGCAGTGAGCAGGACACAAGTCCCTCCCCCTCAGAGCACACAGTTTAGCGAGGGGAAGCTGAGAACTAACATACCGGCAGGAGAATAGACCCACCCTGGCAGAGGCACTGAGTGTGGGAAGGAAGGGCTCAGTCAAAGCCTCTTCCACTCGAACAGCGAGAAGCCAGCCTCGAAGCCGGTGGCAGGGCGCTGGGCAGAGGGGTTGCAGGACAAGGCCTGTGGCCAGCATGGATTTTTTGCAGAAAACAAAGAAGGCCGGAGAGTGCTAGGAGCCAGGGTGGAAGGGAACAGGTCCAGTGGGGCTCCGGGGGAGAGGAGCTAGGTTCTGCCCTCTGGGTCTGGCCTCAGGGGCAGGCATGGCCAGCAGCACCCCCAGCAGGAGGGGGCTGCTGTCCCCAGCTGCACGGGTCTTGGCTCTCTCAGCACCCCTGGCTCCTTCCTTGGTTGCCTCTGGCCCAGATGACGCCTCACACACATGCGTGGCTCTGGGAGCTCTGAGTTTGCCCCCTGTTCAGCGTTGGGTTGGTGGGGCCAGGGTCATTGTCCATGGAGAGCCACTTGGGGCTAGGCAGTGGCAGGAGCCCAGCAGGAGGTGGGCAGGGAGAGCTGAGGACAGACCTAGCACAGGTGGGAGATGGGGCAGGCCCAAGGGCTATTTGTTGGGGAGCCACAGGGCTGGGCGATGGGAGGATGAGAAGAATGCATGGGAAGGGACACAGTGCTGAGGTCTGGCAGGGGCAGTGGGGCACCTTTCCCAGGGAGGGCCAGGTGCCCCTGCACAGCAGGCAGGATCTGCTGAAACTGTGGGGCCAGGGGGGTTTGGGGATTTGGGGCCATCTGCAGGTGGCTGGACTTGCGGGTTCAGAGTGTGATGTGGGCCCTGGGGGCAGGGAAGGACAGCCTCGGGTTCTGGCGGTGGCGGACACAGGCAGGACCGGGAGCCTACGAACCCTTGGCAGCACATCTGCACCCTGCTCTTGGCACAGCCACAGTAGGTGACTCAGGAAAGAGGCTGCCAGCAGTTAGGATGCTGAGCAGGATCCCCAGTAAAATCAGAGATCAGTGAGGACAGAACTCATCAATGCGCTTTCTTAGCACAACCCACAACTCTTCCGTTCTTGGGGCTGGTGAAAACTCTCCAGAGCTGTTAACATTACAAGCGCAAGCCTCCAGGAGAAAGTCATCACATAGCCAGCTGCTGGTGGAGGTCACATTTAATTATCCTTCACAGTTCAGGGCCCTGCCTGCCCACTGAATCTGGGCAGAGACTGGGTAGGAGCAAGAAAGAAAGCAAGTGTGTGTGTGCCTGTGCACGTGTGTGTGCGTGTGTTGTGTCCAGTGTGTGTGTATGCAGTATGTGTGGTCATTGTTCTATGCACGTGCATGTATCTGTACGTGCAGCTCATATGTGTATAATGTGTGTATGTAGCGTGTGGTGAATATGTGTGGTTCTGTATGCACGTGTGTGGTGTTATGTGCATTGTGTGGTGTGAGTGTATGTGGTGTCATGCACTGTTGTGTGTATGTGTGTGGTGGTGTGTGTATGTGTGTGGTGCTATGTGCATGCCTGTGGTGTGTGCATGTGTGTAGTGCTGCATGTATGTATGTGGTGCTGTGTGCATGTGCAGTGCTGTGTGCATGTGTGTGGTGCTGCATGTATGTATGTGGTGCTATGTGCATGTGTGTGGTGTTGTGTGTATGTATGTGGTGCTATGTGCATGTGTGTGATGTGCACATGTGTATAGTGCTACATGCATGTATGTGGTGCTGTGGGCATGTGTGTGGTGTTGTGTGTATGTATGTGGTGCTATGTGCATGTGTGTGGTGTTGTGTGTATGTATGTGGTGCTATGTGCATGTCTGTGGTGTGTGCATGTGTGTAGTGCTGCATGCATGTATGTGGTGCTATGTGCATGTCTGTGGTGTGTGCATGTGTGCACATGTGTGTGGTGCTGTGTGCATGTGCAGTGCTGTGTGCATGTGTGTGGTGCTGCATGTATGTATGTGGTGCTATGTGCATGTGTGTGGTGCTGTGTGTATGTTTGTGGTGCTATGTGCATGTGTGTGATGTGCACATGTGTGTAGTGCTACATGCATGTATGTGGTGCTGTGTGCATGTGTGGTGCTGTGTGCATGTGTGTAGTATGTGCCTGTGTGGTGCTGTGTGCACGTGTGTGCACGTGTGTGGTGTTGTGTGCATGTGTGTGTTGGGTGAGTGTGGGTCTGGTCTCAATCTGGGTCCCCAGCAGCCATCACAAGGTTCCAAACAAGCGGCCTGAGGATGAAGGAAGGTACCACAGATAGGATACCCCAGAAGCAGAGCCTGAGATGTGGGTGCAGGTTGCTTATGTGGGAGGGGGTCCCAGGGAGCTGGGAAGGAGGGACAGCCCAGAAGGGCGAGTTATGAGGATGGTCACCATCATGGCTAACAGAAGCCCTGCCTGTTGGAGACCCTTTGGGGAGCTGGACAGGAGGAAGGGCCTCCGAATTCTCCTGCTGGGCACAGAACTCACGCACATGCCATGCTTTCAGGGTGCTCCTGTCTGAAGGCTGAACGTACGTTTACAATTCAAGGAACATTCCTGGGCAGAAAAGCATAATCTTAAATCAGGCCACCGCCAGGCACAGAGCCGCCACCCACCGTGCTCAGCACAGGTGGGTGAAATTTCAGCACGGGGGGCAAAACTTGCCTGCTACGATCATGACCCCCCCTTGGGACACTCAGATTCCCTTAGGTCCCATAATAAGTCCATGAGGTCATGTCCCCCCTGCACTGCCCTCCTGGGGTCCCCTCACCTGCAGGCAGTACTTATGCCAGTCTAAGTGGTATGCCAGGGTGACCCGCAGGGCTGGAGCCCTGGTTGCCTGGTTGCCAGGCCCTCACTGGGCTAGGGTTACTCGTCGCCCATCTTACCTTTATAACGGCACGTGGTGGGTCCCGGCAAGAAGTGTCCTACAGAGCTCAGTCTGCAGGCAGGGGAGGCTTCTCCTCCGGGTCTTCTGCCCCACGATCCTCCCACTGGGTTCCAGTGGGCGTGAGGGTGTGAACCTCCTCTCCCCTGCTGGGTGCCCCCCGGGCTCTGCCGCACCGAGGCTCCACTTCTCCACGGCTGGCAGATGTCAATGTGTGTGGGAGTCACCTGGAACATTCAGGAAAAGGCAGATCCCAGGACTCAGGCTTGGCCTTTGGGTGGCCCCGAACTCTGTATTTGTAACGAGTGGCCCAGGTGATGCTGCTGCAGGCTGAAGACGTGACAAACTTTAAGAAATGCTGACTTAAGGGATATAGGGTTACCCGCCCCACTGTGGTAGGCAGAGTAATGCCCCGAGTCCTAATCCCCAGAGCCTGGGAATATGTTCCCTTGCACGGCAAAAGGGACTTGCAGGTGTGATCAGGTCAAGGTCTTGAGAGACGGGGATCGTCCTAGATTTCCAGGTGAGCTCAACATAGTCACCCGGGTCGTTAAAGGTGGAAGAGGGAGGCAAAAGAGGAAAGTCAGAGAGCGCCGTGGAGGGAAGCGGGGTCTCAGAGGAGCTGCGCCTCTGACTCTGAGGACGGAGGACGGGGCTGGGAGCTGAGACGTGCGGGTGGCCTCCAGGAGCTGGGAATGCAGAGAAAGGACCCCCCGAGCCTCCAGAGGAGCTGGCCCTGCTGACATCTTGCTTTGAGCTTTAAGCCCAGTGGGACCCACTTCGGACTTCTGACCTGCAGAGCTGTGAGATAATACAACTGTGCTGTTTTGAGCCACCAAGTCTGTAGTAATTTGCCGCAGCAGCAACAAGAAACTAATACACCATTCCACAAGAGAGGCTCAGAAAAACCTGGCGACTTGTGCAGGTGGCCCAGCAGAGCTGGGGCCCGTGGCCCACTCATGCCCAAACCTCCATGCTTCCCAGTGGCTGCCCTGTACGGGGTGGCGGAGACAGGGAGGCCGGGCTTGGGCTGCTCCGCTCCCCAGAGCCAACGGCATGGCTGGCAGAGTGGACACGAAGCCGCCCCGGCCTTCCCTGGGAGCTCGTTTAAACACAGGTGCCTAAGCCTCTGCTGAGACTTCTGACTCCCAGGGGTTGGGTGGGGCCAGGGAATCCGGGTCTCTTAGCAGGTGCCTGGAGTGGCTCTGAGCCCAGCCAGGTTGGGGATCCATTGCTGAGACCATGTCCTTCACGTACATTATGGCTGGACTTGTCCCTCTTCCCAGGGAGCCCAGAGACAACCGAAATGTGTCCTAGGCCATGAGGGAGCAACGTCACCCATATTCTTACAGAGAATGATCAGGGGTGCCCAACTGTTTGCCCGCTGAGCACACGGGAATCAGGCTCCCACTGCATGATCCAGATGGATGCGGCTCCTGGTGAGGGTGGAGCGGGCTGGCCCCTCGGGCACACGTGTCCCTGCCGGGGATGTTTTAGGTACACACCACGGGAACCTCCAAGCAAGGCCGAGAGGCTGCAGTGAGCATCTGTGTAGGCACTTCGGAGTTCACATGTGTTTCTGGGGGACCCCACGCGTGTGCAAAAGTGCCGGTGGGGGATGAGGGGAGACGACAGTGTTCCTGGGCTAAGGCACGGCCGGCTGCAGGGGCTGCAACCTGGGCGGGTGCACGGGACCCCGGATGTGGCTTATGGCTCTGCCATTGCCCCCTTGAAATTCTATTGATCTTTGAACTTGTGTTTTCCAAGTGAAGTCCCACAGGACAACAGCTGTGCTTGTGAGGAGGTGTGTTCACTCGGCTCGTCCACTTACAATTCCTTGCCACCCCATTCGAACTCAGGGCTCATGACATTCCTCGAGCACATGCTGGCAGGGCGACAGTGCAGGGCAGTTCAGACTGAAGGTGAGCACCGGGTACCTGTGCCACCCTGATGGCCAAGTGAGCTGCATTTGCTGCGAGCACAGAGGTACAGGCATTCCAAAAATCCCAGATGACCAAGAATCCGACTGTAGCTTCTCTTACTCAGTTTCCTCCCTGGGTTAGTCAAGCGCTGCGCTGCACAGAGAAGGCAGAGAAGGAACGGGCACCGGGCGCCTCCCAGAGCCGCCGTCTTCCTGTCAGTAAGCGGGGTGGGCGTGTGGGTGGGGCGTGTGCATATCAAGAAGTGAAATAAAAACACAGTCGTGTGTCGTTCAGTGACCACGACATGTTCTGAGAAGTGCATCATCAGGTGATTTCGTCGTTGTGGGAACATCCTAGGGTGTCCTCACACACACCTAGACTGCGCGGCCGATGGCGTGACTGTCCTGAATGCTGCAGGCAGCTGTAGCACGATGGGAAGTGTTTGTGTATCTAAAGGCATCTAAACATAGAAAAGGTACAGTAAAAATGTGGCATAATAGTCTTACAGGACCATGGTTGGTCGTCCATGAGGCCTGTCACCGGCTGACACGTGAGCGGGGCACACCGGGTTGAGCTGGGTTTGTGCCGCGTTTCCACTGCTCTGGTCAGAATGAAATACACGTGCACGTATAAGCTACAAAATGCAAATTGTGTAATTTCAGTGATTCCACACAGGAGTTAAATGCCCTTATGTTTGCATTTAAAACTGACATTGAACAATGTAAAGATGAATGGTGTAGTTCATGTTGATCACCTCAAATTTTAATTTTCTTTACTTAGAATGACATTAAATGGCATGTGAAACACACCAGCACAAGTCGACAGAGAGAGAGATGCTGGGAGAAAGGAAAATAGTGCCCCGGCCCGTTTCCCTGCCTTCCAAACAAGGGATCCCACCTTTTCATTTTGTGCTGGGCCCACTGGTTACGTGGCCGGCCCTGGGCTGAAGGGGCAGCAGCAGCGGTCGGGAGAAGTGTGTTTGCTTGGGTTTCCGGAACTGCCCGAGACAGCACCTCACCCTCCCCTCAGCACCCTGCCTGCGTCCCACTGGAGAACAAGTCACGTGTGATGTGGGCCAGGCCATGGCAGTGCCTTGCAGTGGATGGCTCCCCGTGCCTGCCTCTCCCTCTCTCTGCTTTAAAGCTGGGGGCGTCCGAGCCTGAAGAGGACGAGGTAGGACGGGGCAGAGTGAGGGATCACGACAGCCACTAGGCTGCTGTCCCTCGGCGCCACCCCTCTCTCTGCTCGGCTGGCTCCTTGTGGACGTGGTGCTGGGGCTCCAGGAGACAAGCAGGCACTTGCTGCGCTGAGAGTGGGCCTCAGCCAGGGCCCTGTGTGACAGCCGTGGTGGGTTCCAGGCTCAGCCCCGCAGCCCCTCCCGCAGGGGCCACCAGCAGCCTGGCCCTGCCCCCCTCACAGGTCGGCTCCCAGCTCCCACCCCGGGGCCTTCCTGCGAACTGTCAGGTGCTGATAAGCCCAGACTATTCTCTCCTTTACTCCTTAACCCCTAGAGGGTAGGAGCTGCCTCTTATACCGATTTCTTTGTTACCTTGTTTTTCTCTTCTGCTCTGGAAGTCTTCCAACCTGTGTTTAACCAAGGCCCCATGTCCAGGGCTTTGCTGAAATACCTAGTGTGGGTCCTGTCCCCCTGACTGGACCCTGCCTGGTGGCCCCACTTGGTACCAGGAGTGGGGTCCCGGGAAACAGCTCCTCAAAGGTGGCAGGGCCAACTCCATCTCACGACGGGCAGGTCAAGTCCAGAACTCTCCTGCCCTCCTTAGCTCTTGTTCCCAACTTGGACCCGAGTGGGATAAAACGTCAAGCTAGTGAAAAGGACGGGAGGGACGGAAGCCAAGTACGGGGAAGGGCAGGAGCACCCGGTGCCCTCTGCCTTGGCCTCCTTGCTGCTGAGCACCCCACGCAGGGACGGTGGAAGGCTGAACCCCGTGAGTTCAAGCTGGAGCACGATGTGGCGCTGGGCACTGGAATGACTGCATGGAGACTGTTTGACTCAGACTGATCATGGAGTTTTCTAGTTTTCTGTTTGCTGCGGCAGACTGGAAAAGCCACGGGCTCCATCTGAATTTCTAAGCAGTCGCTCCCCTCTGACTGCTGGGGGCATCGGCAAAAGTGAAGTTGCACACTAGCGACGTTGCACAAGCCCTGCTTATTCAACATCCTCGTTACATTTTGATTTTGTGTTCAAATGCATCAAAATAAGTTTATAATATAAATAATGTAAGGTAGCACTGGGGTTCAGTGTAACTGTTTTTCTTTCAAAAGAGTTTTGTAATTTAGGAAACTTGAATATGGACTTGGTATTAACTTTCGTTTTTAAAGATGCATACTGGAAAATTTAGGGGTAAAATTTAATGATGTCATTAAGTTACTTGATGCATAAAGGAGACGTGTGAGTCAGCTTGGGCTGCCGTAACAAAGTACCACAGACGGGGCAGCTCGAACAACGGGACTACTTTTCTCACAGTTCTGGAGGCTGGAGTCTGAGACCAGGGGTCAGTGAGGCTGGGCTCTGGCAAGGCTCCTCCTCGCTGGCCCGTGCTGCCTTCTCACTGCGTCCCCCACAGTCCTTCCTCCGTGCTGTACGTGGAGACATCCAACCATCTTTCTCACTTCCTTTCTTGTGAAACCACCAACCCTACAGGATTAGGACCCATCCTCACCTTCCTGACCAGCTGTGGCCCTCCTGTTGCAATGCTTCCCACACTGCCCTTCTCAGCACTCACCCCTGCCCAGGCTGCGGCTAAATCTGCATGTTATTTGATTACGCCCACTAATGCTGGGTTAATTATTCGCACCATGGAGTGTTAAGGTCCCCAAAGGCAGGGGCTATGTCTTTTATTTTTTTTTTTGAGACAGTCTCACTCTGTTGTCCACTACAATGCCGTGGTGTCAGCGTAGCTCACAGCAGCCTCAAACTCCTGGGCTCTAGTGATCCTCCTGCCTCAGCCTCCCAAGTAGCTGGGACTGCAGGTGAGCACCACCACACCTGGCTAATTTTTTCTATTTTTAGTAGTTCTCAGCTAATTATTTCTAATTTTTAGAAGAGACGGGGTCTCGCTCAGGCTGGTCTCAAACTCCTGGCCCCGAGCGATCCTCCCGCCTCAGCCTCCCAGAGTGCCGGGATTGCAGGCGTGAGCCACTGCGCCCTGCCGGGGCTACGTGTCTTATTTACGGCTCCACGTCCAGTCCAGGACCTGGAACAATGGAGGTGCTCAGTGGGTGACTGAGTAAGGGAATGTGGGAGGCAGAGTGGCCCAGCAGAGGGGTCATGGAAGTGGTTTGACTTGTGTAGAGAAGGCAGGGGTGTGCTGGGAACTGTCTCTCTGCCTCCAGGTGGGCTGCTGGCTATTCCTGGACTTGGGGGATGGCGCAGACCAAAGAAACTTCCCTTTCTGTCAGTGCCCTGGTCAAATGCTTTGTCTTCTCTTCTTCCTTATGCCCCACCAGTACACACACATACACGCATGCATGCACACGCATGTGCAGAGAACCATGACCGCCTCACTCCTCACTTCTCGTTTTTGCCCTTTCCCAGGACGACCTGTAAGACCACAGGATGTGTGAGCCAAGGAACTGATGGAGAGCGGCCTTCCCTGCCTGGTCTATGTGGGAGACGGCTCCCCCACGCTAGGCTGACGTGTGCCACCTCCCCCTGCCCTCCGCCGACAAACCTGCCACTCCCCACAGGCAGCTCTTTGCTATTCAGAGTTTTCTGAAAATTTTTTTTTAAAAACAAAATTAGGTTACCTATTGGAACAGCTGACTCACCTCTGCATTCTGGGCATACACATCTTCCTGATCTGTCTTTACCAATTTCGGAGTCAAGACTATACTGGCCTCATAAACTGAGGTTAGGCAGCTTTGAAAATCTTTGGTAAGGTAGGGTTTATCTAGTTTTCCAAAGTTCAGTAAGAACGGACCTGTCAGAATGATTTGTCCTGGAGAGGATGTGGGGGGCGTATGGCCTTCGATTACCGCTGCACTTCCTCTGCGGGGCACTGGTCCCTGCCGGCCTTCTGGAGGCCACCAAGAATGCGACGTCACTGGACGCCTCAGACTCCAGCTCCGCACAGAGTGGCCGTGGGAGCTCAACTTCTCTTCCTGTCTCTGCTTCCCCAACTTGAAGACAGAACTAATAAAACTGATGCCATAAACTGTTGAGATTAAATAAAGGAAAATGATGTGCTTAGCTATTCTTGAGCCAATTTTGGTACTTTGTATTTCTACAGAAATCTGCCTGTTTCATGTAGATCATCACATTTGTTAGAACGCTGTGAAAATTTCCTTTTGTGCCCATAGTTATTTCTCTTTTCCATTTTGCATGGCCTTTTTTGTGATCAGTGTGGCCACAGATTTGTCTTCTCTTGTTAACATCTTCTGGTTTTTGCTAACTTTCTTCTCTTGTGTTTGTTTTCCAGTTCCTCGGTCCCTGCTCCCCACCGCTCCCCCTTCTGCGTCTCTGCAGGGCAGGGGCTCCCTCCGTTGCTCCTGTCCAGTCTCCTGAGTTGAACGCTGAGCTCATTTTAAAAAGTGTCTTGCTTTTGATAAATGCATTTAAGCCTTTGCTGGGCCCTGTCAAAACTTGGCACGCAGTGTTGTTTTTTTTTTTTTTTTTTGGAGACAGAGTCTCGCTTTGTTGCCCGGGCTAGAGTGAGTGCCGTGGTGTCAGCCTAGCTCACAGCAACCTCAAACTCTTGGGCTCAAGTGATCCTCCTGCCTCAGCCTCCCTAGTAGCTGGGACTACAGGCATGCTCCACCATGCCCGGCTAATTTTTTGTACATATATATATTTTAGTTGGCCAGATAATTTCTTTCTATTTTTAGTAGAGATGGGGTCTCACTCTTGCTCAGGCTGGTCTTGAACTCCTGACCTCGGGCGATCCACCCGCCTCGGCCTCCCAGAGTACTAGGATTACAGGCGTGAGCCACTGCGCCCGGCCATGCACGCAGTGTTTTTTGAGGCCATGCACTTTCAGGAATTTGAAAATTTTCCTTATGATTTCCTCTCTCACCTAGATTGCTCAGTCTCCAGATGTGTGAGATCTCTTAAAATTTATTTTGAATTTCATCACATCATAGAAAAACAGTTCTATGATGTCGACTTTGGAATTTACTGAGACTTCCTCTGTGGACTGGTACATAGTTGTGTTCCTTTAAGTTCCACGTGTGAGCAAAAGGAATTTGCGGTTGGGTGTGATCCTCTCTCTGAGCCCAAGTTAAATAAACGTGGCATTCCGGCCTTCTAGATCTCTGCTCCTTTCTGACCTGCTTGACCTGTCAGCTTCCGAGGAGGGCATTCACACTCCAAACTAGACTTTTTGCTTTTCTCTCCATGGCACTATCAATCATCATATACACACACACACACACACACACACACACACACACACGTCATTTACATTTATTTTAATTACCACTATATTTATGCTTTTAATTTTTTCTGTTTACCATGTTCTTAGCTAAAAACAGATACTACACTTGACCTTATCCAAAAGGCCAAGAAGCAATAATAGTATTTTCTTTTCCTGACTAAATTTCCTTCTTCTGGCTCACGTAATGAATTTCAATTTTATCTTTTTATCTATCAATTTTAACAACTTCTTAAAATGGACAGAGAACCTAAGTATGGCCGTAGCATCCCCTCGCACCCGCTGTCCCCCCATCTTGGCTCCACCTCTGGGCCTTTGTCATGCAGTCCTGTGGCCCAGACATGCCCACAGGGTGACAAGTCACTCCTCAGCCTTCTCACAAACCACATCGAGTCTTCAGCAGGTTTCTCTGAAGTCAACGTGGACCCATCAGCTGCATAAATGCTGCTCGTTGTAGCTACTATTAAAATGTCCCCATGTGATGTACAACTATGTATGTACATGTCTGTGCATACTGTGTCTTTGTCTATAAAAGTACATTCATATACCTCATGTATATATTAATTTAGAGACATTAAAAAATTGGGTTGCTTATAAAAAATCAGTGGGGGGAAATTACTGAGCATGTCAGTATCAATGCACGCCACCTCCACACGTATGATACACGCTGTACTCGGGCAGACAGAAAGGGGCAAAGCACTTGTGGCAACATGGTGGCCTCTGGGGAATCTGGTTGAGGAAAGGTATACACGGGAATCTTTGTTATTTCAAAATTAAAAGTTAAAGATGTAATGAGGTCAGTCAACAAGACATAGTAATCAGCTTTGAGAGCTTCCCTGGCCACAATTACGGCAACTTAAGTCTCAAAAAACTTAAATAGTCAAAGAAAGAGAAAGCCAGAAAGATAAACCCGCCGTGACGCCACTTGAGGCCGCTATCAAACCAACATGCCACTCTGGACACTGGTCACTGAGGGGAGAGCAGGGCAGGGGCCGCCCTGCAGTCAGAGCTTCCCTCGGGGCCACCGCACAGCTGTGCTGACGGGGGAGCTCTCCCTGGCAGCAGAGCACCAGAGAATGTCGTCAACAGGACAGATGAGCTAAGGAGATCATTTCTCCATGGCCCTTGTGAAATTCTTGCTCGTGGCAAGGATGGTGAACTGAGATTAACAGCATGAGACGTGGTGAGTGGGGTGTCCCCAAAGGAAGCCCCCATGGTTGACTCTTGTCACCAGGAGGAAAACGTCACTGTGTGATGGAGGACTGGACTCACCCAGTGGTCAACGTCAGCATCACCCATAGTGGGTCAAACACAGATGAGAAGTCTTCTGGTGTGATTTCATAGAAAGAACCCAACATCACCTAAATGTATTATGACCAAAGACGTAGGTGAATCTACCAAAGCTTTAAAGATACCTTCTAGACCCCAGGGGACGCTGGAGAAGGGGGCAGGGCAGGGCAGCTGGGGGGCTGCCCGAGAGCTCAGACGACCTGCCTGCACCATGGCTGGTTTCCTGGGGGTAAGGAGGTACTTCATGACCTGACCGCCAGAAACCAGCAGCATGAACGCATGGGATTTGACTGGGTCCTGGCGGAACAGGCAAGGTGTGCTCAAGGTGACGAACTTCTGAAGCCACACCCAGCTAAAGCCGGGCTCTGCTCTGCCCCACGGAGGCATCTTTGCAGTCGGCAGCAGCGGCAGGGCCGCCTGGCACGAGCTGCACAGTCAGCAGCCTTCTCCGGTCACGCTGACACAAAACAAGGCTGCGCCCTGACCCGCGGACACTGGCACAAAACTAGTCGTGTTTTCTAAGTGGCCACAGGACATCCAAAGCATAGACATCAAGGAGGGAGACTGGCACTCGCCACCTGTTCCTCCCAAGTGAAAATATTAGGAGCTCTGAGATCCAGTGCAAGGTGCCAACTCATTTTTCTTGAAACACGACCAGTAAGTGGAGCAGAGAATGCCACTGAAGTGTGTTGGCGATTTCCACAAGGTATCCATCCAGAGCCTTCCTCACGGCCTTGTGGCAAGATGAGCCTCTACATGGGCAGATCAGTCCTGCTGCCGAGGCAGACGCCAGCGCATGGGCCCCGTCTGTGCTGGTGCTCAGCACTTGCACGTGGATGTGGTTTTGGGAGGCGTGTTCACGCCATGAAACTGACAGACGTCCAGCTGGCAGACAGATGCTAGGACAGATGACAGAACCGGGATTAACTGCAACGTCACAAAATCCAGGACTTTTGATGGCCACGGGCTCAGAGTGTGACGTGGCTGTTAAAGCTGGAGCCACTGAGTGTGTGTTGATCAATGGGGGCCTTCGAGGGTGCACTGCTCAGGCTGCACCCGGCCACTGCGTCCCGTTCTGGGCCTGTATTTTAAGGAGCAGCTGACAGGCAGGCCCCAGGAGTGAGGCTCTGGGGGCTTTTTCACAGGAGAGAAGGTTGGATGAACTTTGAGTTTAACCTGACAGAGGGAAGACTCGGAGCTTAACTTTCCAACTAGCATCGGAACTAACATTAAAGCCTGCTATTTAAACCGGGCCAGACTTGCTCTATTTCACCCAAAGGAAAAGTCTAGGACCCACATGTGCAAGTTGTAGAAGCCAGATTCGTTTAAGAAAGAACTTTCTAACAGTCAAAAGTACAAAAACTTCAGTGGAAAGGGAATTCCTTTCATGAAAGCCATGTAAACAGAGGCGGAGTGCCCAGTTGTAAGAACTCTTCAGGTCAATTCCTACCTTGAATGCGGGTGTGAGCTAGAGACCTCCTCTGTCCAGTCCCACTCTACATGGAAATGGAATTAAAGCACACTGACAAAGATGATAAGAAAATCACAGGGAGTTTTGGGGAGGAGGGGAGAAAATATTTCTGGAGAATCAACAATTTAAAATAGGGTTTTAAGTGAAAGAATTTATTTCAAAGCTCAGCACAGTACTACTACTTTGAAATTAAGAGATGCATTTAAAGGTTTGTTTCCATACCTTTCCATTTTGCACCCGAGGTCCACGTGGAAGGAGTGATGGGAATGAGCCAGTTCACTGGAACCAAGTCCCCATCAAGTAAGAACACTGACCAGTGCTGGGGCTCAGGGCGAAGAGTTCCCCATCTACACCCAAGACCTGTGTGCACGAGTCAGAGGCCTCCCGTGGCTCTGCTCCCCGAGTTCATGAAGCATCTAGCAGCTGCATCTGAAAAGGGCTCTTGACACGGTGCCCACTGGGCCAGGGCTCCTCGGAGAGCTTGGTAACACGTTGTGCTCATAGTATTTTCTTGGGAGAAGGTCACAGGTGTCACTGGCTTCTCAAAGATGTTTCTAACTAAAGAGAGGGAAGAGTGAGATTCTCAAGAGCAAGCTGTGGTGCAGGGTCAGGACAGAGCTGCCGCCGCAGCCTCCTCGCTGCTGCATGGCGTGGGTCAGATGGAGTGACTCTGCATTTCCCTTCCAACTCTGACGCCGTGGGGAAGAAGGGGAAGCGGCAAACACTCTTGCTCCCAAGGGCCCCCGGGCCCCCGTAGCCTTGGTCCCTCAAACTGCCGAGGAGCGTGTCACCCCCAGGCCAGCTCCCACAGCCCTCTCACATCGTGGCCACACTCAGCTGCAAGGAGCTGTGACTTACCACTATGTCACTGTGATTACTGATTTTTGTCACCAACTTTCCTGATTAAAAACAAAAGATATCAAAGAACTGTCTGATTGTCAAAGGTAACCTTATGCTTAAATTCACACAAGTAGCCACAGAATCATCAGGACAACGTTAAGTAGCTAATTATGGAGTTATTTTGAAATATTAGCACCCTCCCTCCTCTCCCCAGACCCTACCCCGCCGACGTGTACTATTTCAGTCAATAAATACAAAGTATTTTAGTGCTGCCTATAGTTCGACAGGGAAGGGGTAAGATGGGGAAATGGAACCCAGCCCGATACCAAGAGAAACATCTTCCTTCTCTAGAGACCTTTAAGAATAAGACTGAACTCATGTATCTGGAGAGATTCTAGTCCTTCTAACCAGAGGAAAGACAGGGAGCCATGGAGAGCCCTTCTACACCTGTGCTTTTAGCTATCAAACACCCTCAAATGCCTCAACAAGGAAACTGAGACAAAAGTGGCTTCCCCCATGCACAAAACCACAGGCACAGAAGCACCATTAACAGTTTTAAGTAATACAAGTAAAGATTGATTGGCGAGTTCTCCCAGCCACACCTCATCAGAAAACAACTATACTGACACTCCAAAAAACTTACTGCCATTGCTTTTGAAAACTTAGATTCAGGAATTTGCAGAATATTCTCAGTAAGAGAACTAACAGAGAAATGTTTTTGCCTTTCAATGTAAAAATGCTTATTAATATTGACTGAAATCAGGACATCCAGTGGCTACCCAGGTTCATGGTAAATCTGTAATCACAGACGGCAATGTATAAATGTACAGTCAATTGTCACTCAAAAACACATAAAAATTGGACATGCTATCCATTTCTCTTTTAAAATGTAGTCTGTATTATTTTCACCAATCAAAACACACATAATATATTTTATTATAAAACATTAGGCAATGTTACTTTTGAGATATGCAATCTGAAAGGTCACACTTGTATTCATCACCAGTATGAAATACTGGAGAGTTACATTAGAAATCAACCAGACGGACTCCTGACTATATGGCATTAAATCCGGTGATGACGGCACCCCACTCAGTGTTTCTGCATGGACTCTGGGCGGCCGCGGCGGCCTGCGAAGGGCTTTCTCCTTTCAGCCCTGGGCTCTGAGTTCCGCATCCCAAAGCTCAGGGCAGAGCCCTGTTTCCAGCTCCAGGCCCAAGGCTGATTCAGCGTGCGCAGCAGTGGTTCTAGACTGCTTTCCGACGCTGACAGAACTCTGTCTACTCTCCGGAACCTGCACTTGAAACTAAGACCCAGACTGAGGAAAGACAGTCATTTCCTTATTGACTGAAAACTAAGCCAACAAATGAAACAAACCTAGTCCAAATTCCAGGATAATAATAAATTACCTGGTTTATAAAAATACATGTCCAAAATAGTTACTTCCCGGGTTGTGTACAATATAAATTACAAAAATAAAATAGAAAAGATGAAAAAGTTGAGCACATTTTTCAGTTCTTTATCCAACATCGGCATTTCTCCGCAGAGATCAGCGGAAGCCATCGCCCTGCACCAGGCCCCTGGGCGACCCAGGCTCCGAGGGGAGGACCCTGACCCTAGGCTGAGGTATTTCTAGGAACCCTGTGGCCCGTCCTAGGTGCACTGGCTTCTACCTGACGGAAGAGAGCCTTGGCTGGAGACCCTGTTGCGCTGTGGCGGGCTCCATCCTCAACAGTAGGCTCACTGGACCCACAGGCTGGGGAGCGGGCGACAGCCAGTCTCAGGTCACCATGCTTGCTTCCGCGTCCCTGCTGGGCGCGGGCTCCATGGTGCTCGGTGTCAGAATTTGCACCATGTGGGGCAGATAATGCATTTTTAAAATTCTCCCTTTTCTTTGTTTTTCCTTTTAAAGATAGATTTAGCAAAGTCTTTTAAAAGAATATGTATTAAAGAGAAGGCCATTTTACGATGTTTGTATATGTATAGTGACAACTTTCTTAGCTATACTATAAGGGCTCCAAGGCTAAAATAATCTCAAGCCATATAATAGGTGCTTCTGCTTCACTGCATGTTATTACCATTTTGTACTTGAAAGTGTCTAAATGACACAATGTATAACTATTCCTTATGTCAGTATTAATTGTGTTCATCAAGGGTTCCAGTTTTCAGTGATATGACCAACCAATAAGATATAACTGGTGCAGAGAGAACCATGTATTTTAGATACTATTTATAATAAAGTTTCTTATCGAAGTTCCTCCTCAGAACATACTCTATAGAATGTTGATCAAATAGCTTCCAAAATAATTGAATACAAGATATGAACTGGTAACAAAGTAAGCTCAAGGGGAAAAGCATTATGAGCACAGGGAGGCAAATGTGGTCACCGTAACTCCCACTCTGCCGTGACACTTAAACACTCAGAATCTTAATGAATTTTGAACAATGTACATATCATAAAGTCTGAAAGTATCAATTTCAGGTGAGCAGTTTTAAATCAGAAAATATTCAATGGTTAATCTCTACTCTTCAGAGCATTTCCTTCACATCCCTCTGCAGAGTTTTCCAGAGCGTTCGCGGAGTCCCCTCAGGAAAAGGCAAGGCCTGCGCGACGGGAGCCAATGGCAGCAAATGCCGTCTGAGCCTGCCGGGCCCCAAAAAAGCGGACGAGGAATCTACCTGGTTTCTTTCAGCGAAGAAAGCAAACTGAGCACGGACGTGGTGTTGGCAAAGGGAAATGCTGCCTTGTGGAATCACGGGTCCCACCTTCAATGAGGGAAGGTAAGGACAGGACCCAGGCTGGCTCTGGCGAAGGAAGGAAGCTCTCAGGGAATGGCTGCAACAACCTCTAGTGAGCGCTTCATCAAATTCTACTCTCACATCAGGCAATGAATTCAGCAATCCATCTGCCACTGTACTATTGACAGGGAGTGTTGTGTGTCTAGTAAAGAAGGTGAAGTTCTAGGTAGCATTTAAAATTAATAAGTCCAGAAGACCAAGGAAAAAAGAGATAAGGTAGATAGGATTTCAAAGGTATGTATGTCTGTCTTCAGCAGCATAAAACAAAACTTAAAATTCCATCATGCAGTAAAGCTGAATGTACAATCAACCAGTCTAGACAGGTTAGAGAAAACAAAGTGTCCATACAAGTGTCTTGGTTGTAGCAATGACAATTCTCAGCCCCAAACATCACAAATTTAAGAAAAGCTATATTTTTTATTTATTAAATAGATTTACTTATATTCCTTCTGAAATATAATAGACTAAATCATACCATAAAAGAGGATAAGATGTGATAACATGATAATGGCCAATTAATATACATAAATCTATTTTTTTCTGGACAGACACCAAATTACTTAAGAGGATTAAGAGATAATTCTAGAAGCAGCACTACCTGGAAGATTATTTGGCATTTACATACTGATTTCCCAAGTATTAGGTGGGCAAGCCCAAGCAAGCATTTGTGGTCACATGCACGTAAGTCCCAAAAGTTACGAATGATGTGAAACTGTCACTACTATCACCACACAACTTAAAAAAAAGTCACCTATTCTAACTGCTCACCTGAAATGATCTTGAACAAAATCTCTAAAAGTGTGGCTCGTACTTTTTCCTTCAGACATGATCTGCTTCATGTCACAGTCTAAGCAGGAATCCTATTGGATTGGAGCAGGGCGAGGCATTGCGTTTCATGCAGAACATGGAGTTTTCTATTTGGTTCCATCAACTCCTGAGTATTTCAGGCCCATGGAAGTGAGAGTTCCTTCAATGATGACAAGTTTGCTGTTGCTAACTTATCATCGACAGCCTTCAAGGGGTCCTGTTGAGGCATCCAGACTGCTGTCTGTGTCTGAGGCCAGGGTCTGCTCGGTGGACATGGATGAAATGTCATTGATAGACGAGGACTGGGAAGGAGTGGCGTTGCTACTTACTGCTGCATCTGTGCTAAGAAAACCAAATATAATAAAATCTGAGGCACGACATTGCTGCAAATCCAGGCAATGAGACTTTAGGCCATTTCTTGGCTTTGTCCTTTTCGAGTTGCCCAATCCTAACTATTAGTATAAACAACAAGTTAGTCAACTGTACATGTGGAACTTTTTCTTGAGTCTTTTATTAGGCCCAGAATCCCAAATATTCTTATATCTTTCCCTGAAACGTTCTTTTCTTCCCAGAGACTAATCACATATGTGGGCATGCGTAGTCATATTAACTACTTAAAAAAATACCTGCTGGATTTCAAATAGACAACAAAAGGATATTGCCAAATTTATCCTAAAACTCAGTATCACAAAAGGCTTAAGTCTGAATAGGATTCAAGTGTCATCAGATACTTGAATTACAACAATTATAACAAACACTGAATCTATAGAAAAAAGCATCAACATTCAAAGAAATCTTTTGCAATAAATAGAATAAAAGCTCTATACTACAAAAAGAAAAATTTAGTGGCCTCTTGTACATTTTATTTTTGTTTTATGAATACAGAAAACTGACATTTTAATCTTTTAAGGCAAATGAAACTATCCTATTTCCTACTATTCATATTTTAGTCTGGTTTGAACAAATATAAAACATGCAGGCTGCCAGAGCTTAGTGTTTGCAGTTTTAAATTTGTGCTTAGTTAACAAGCACCTACATTCCTGCTGCAGTCATATAATCTCTAGATGTTTGACACACACGTCATGGTGAATATGAAATTCAAGAATAAAAAACTGTGCGCTCTGCACTTCCTCATGCGCATGTACGCACAGACTCTCTAGTGGGAATGGGAGTGAGAAAATAAACAACACTGCAGACTTTCATTTAGTAAACAAGTATAATACCTGGTACACAGGTTAATACCACTAATATCAGAGTCTTTCATAATCTTACAATTACCTAGTCCTTAGGCTTCTACCACTAGGTAGATCAAGTAGAAAATGGAGAATGACATGAAAAATTTCCTCAAAAGAAAACTTACTTCCATTTTACCTAGATTTGCATTAATGTTCTTTCTTAACCGGGTGGGCCCAGTACAAAGAGCGCCATGCACATCAAAAAGGCTTTGAGTTCAGTTTCCTTGTCTGCTGCGAGGCCGGAACAGGAGCGTCCGCACCAGTCGGTTTGGAGCCCAGCATGCGGGCAAATGTCAGCCGCCGCCGCCACCGGCACGACCGCCATGAGCCACACAGGGGCACCGTTTCACACAGCGGTTTTCAAACCCAACGCATGCCAGGCTCGCATTTAATACGCTGTTGCCACTTATAAAAATTGAACAGGGAAAGAAAAATATACATTCAAACTATTAAAGCAATCACTAACCTGAAGGCTGATCTTTCACAACGCCATTCTTGCTTCTTTCTTCCCAATCCATTACTTCTTTGTAAATTAGCTCTTCAAACAGAAATGTGAGTTAAAATGCTTCATCTGTTTCTCTGCATCTCTAAACTCTGCTTCCAAATCAATGGTAACTACTCCAAGGGCACTGTGATATGTTATTTTTAATTGTGATATTACAGTCAATTCAGTAGTATAGTTTACCTGGACCAATATATCCATGTTTTGATCCATTAAATCTTTTCAATTATTAAGGTAGCAAAAAATGTAGGGCAGTTCTGAATCCACAAGTGGGTTTTACAAAGAGAGAGAACTAGTGGAGTGGCTCTCAGAGAACATTTTAGAGGACTGGATGTTCTCACACCCATGTCAACATGTTTCTCTCCATCACTACTGTGGTTCTCAAACCAGCACCCATGCATGGGCCATGAGCCCCTCCAGCCTGGCCAGAAATGATTCCATACACCTAAGTCTTTTTGTGGCTTCAACTTCAGTTTTCCTCAACTTTCATTTGTAAGAAAAACTAATTGCCGACTAAGTAAGCTGTTAGGGATTTTCACACTTTCGGTATTCGTGAACCTCAGTGCACTGCACACATGCACGGAGGCCGACGCACGTGCTGTGTGCACACCCTGCTGAGCACACACAGGTAACTGGCACTCCCCATGTCCCGCAGGGCCTCGGGCAGGCCTCACCATCAGTGCTGACTCACTCTGACTGCAGTTCTCAGTGAATACTGATCCTGCTTTTTAATGGAAAATTGTGACTTCAGCCTCTTCACTATGGGCTTGGTTTGTAGTGGACTGTTTGGTTAATCTTATACTGGTAATAATACTCATTTGCATATTTTTGATCTAAAATTTTCCCCAAACTAGATTTTAAAACATATATACAACCACACGGCTTAAAAAACAAACAGAAGTTCACAGGACCCGCAGCTCTCACGCCCCGTTTCTGCTCAGACAGGGAACTTCATAGGTGATGTCTGGCCTGTGTGTCAGGGTCACCTGCTGATCTGCAACATGTGATCAAGACAAGTGTGAAATAATATTAATATTATTTCAGTTTACCAATATTGGAAAATGTAAAGTCATGTGAAAAAGCCCTTATTTTTCTCTCTTGAAGCAAATAATAAGAAATTCATACATGTTCCTCTATAATTCTGTTACTTTCAAGTTCCTTTTCTACTGGAAGGTGGAGGAGAGGACAAGTGGGCTGCAGGGTCCTTTGCCCTTCCCGAAGGGCTGCTGTCAAAGTGCAAAGCCTCTGCTTTGCAAGACTGTAAGAGACGTCGTAAGTAAGGATCAAAGTAAGCTCTGTCTTTACCTTTCCATTCTTCAATTGCATGTTCTCTTTCTTCCAACTGGGCATCGTAAATTTGAGGTGGTGGCTAAAATTAAATCAGACGGAAAGTCAACAGTTCAAAAAATAATGAGGCATACAAACAGGTGAAATCACTTGGAAGACTTCTAGTCTATGATACAGATTTAGTTTCATCCAATACATGGTTTATTAAAGATTTTTGTTCTAAGTGTGATATTCCATCAGTTTCAGAATCAAAATAATTGTGGAAAAATTAACCAAAAAAGAGAGTTATGATGGTCTTCTTAATAATCACATGACCTCAAAACACTAAAGACACCTGCCCAAATGTAATTATAAATTAATAATCACAGGCTGCTTCCTAGAATTCCCTCATGGATAAGGCACCATGGCAGGAACTATGGAAGGCACTGTGTTTCTCAGAACATACTTCTAGTTTACATTTCTTCACATTAAAACTCCCAAACCCAATCCCCAACTCATAAATGGATTATTCCAAAAATCTGTTTATAAATTAGACTCTTTTTATAAAAAACAATGTTTGAAATGATGGTTAAAACCATAGGCCATAACATAAAATGTGTTTTACCAGTGGCTTGGAATAAGCATGCCACTTTGTAGCCACTTGCCTTGCAGCTGACGACCATTCACACCAGTGCTGATAGGGAAAAATGCACATGGGCACCAGCCTCAGAGTGGAAGCCCCAGCAGGGGACGGGGGAGTACAGATGCCTTCAGGAGGGTTACACAGGCTCGCAATTTTCAGCAAGCTGCTCAGCCTCTCTGACTGGGTGGCCTGAGCAGGAGGATGTAACCAAAGCCCATGGCACAGTGCCAGGAACAGAACAGATGCTTAATGAATCATTACCACACATCAGCACTGGCATAAATGGAGACAAGTGTGTGGCCACAGCGTGAGCATGTTCACGCCCGGGTGCTCTGAGCTACAGCTCCAACCCCATGTGCCCCAAAAGGGGCAGTGACCCAGGTCCCAGCTAACACCCAGCCTTTCTGTAATTGGGAGCTCTAAAATCTAGAACTTGCTATCCTTACGTAGCCATTCTGGACTAACAGACAGAAGATCCAAGGAAATACCTTTTCAAAATCAATACTTACTGCTTCTGCTTCAGTGGGGTCGTACCAGACAGTGATATAGGGGTGGCGCAGGGCCTCGTCTACAGAGATCCGCTTGTCGGGATCAATCACTAACATTTTTGATAACAGATCTCTGGCTTGACTCGCTAGGGTGGAAATAAACATGAAATTAATAAACTAATGTGGTGAATCTGAGAAAAGAAAAGCACACAGTAAAGAGTTAAATATGACAGCACATAGCACAGCTAGAACGAATACATGTTAACTTTGAGAAATGTTTGACAGGTGCAAGATCAACAGAATCCAAAAACTTTTAAGAGAAAGTCGAGTGGCCACTGTCATGACAAACCAGGTTTCCAGATGTGGTTTCCACCTCTGGACCTGCGAGGGGAAGAGAAGCATGGGGCCGAGGGGGGCACCAGCAGTCTCAGACCAGTGTCTGGACAGGGCCTGTGGTGAGAAAGCACAGCCAGGAAGGGGCGAGCGTGGGGCGAGGACAGTACTGCTGAGCACGCACATGGAGCACATGGGAATGTTTTTCTCTATGTCACGTTGAAATGAAATTAGAATGGACTTTTTAGATCACACAATAATCTTACATTCCCACAGTATAAACCCTCCACAGATGCCTCTGCTCAGTCTGCCTGGTACAATGTTGGCAACATAGACTTCTTTTTTTTCAATCTAGAGATAAGTACTCAGAAAAAAACCAACAAGTTCAATAACTTAGTTACATATAAGGCTCACCTAGGTTTCAGCAAATAAAGTTACAGCACGATAGGCAAAGGAAGGATTGGAGCTTTTCTAAGGCACAGTGTACCCGGACGTGGACAGAAACAAATCTATTCTTTTTCCTTAAACAATTACACTTCAGTGAAGGGCACAGAAGGGCAGGGAGGACAGTTTTTATCGAATTACCATCATGTTTTTGACTCTGGAATCTGTATTCAAGTGTTCCTTATACCTGAAAACTGTTTGAATTCCAATTGCTGTAATTATAGCATAAGAGTCTTTCAGAATGATTTGAATATTTTGGTTTTGACCAAAGGCTTCAATTAAACCATCTTACACAGGATGATTCTAGGCCTTTAGGCCTTCTCTTCTCGGAGCCCTCACAGATCACATTCTAGCCTGTAAATGACTCGATTTCAGGAGTCCAGCCACTTTATCTCCCAATGATCACATGAAAAAGTGAAAGGTTCGACTGAATTATAAAAACAAATATAAGAAAAAAAGGATATCTTACTTTTTATTTTGTCTCGTTCAGATTCTGATGGGAATATCCAATCTGGAAAGAGTTCTTCAAATTTGATTCCAGGATACTTTGGTCTATTTTCTACATAATTCCTCACAGTTGGCTGAAGTTTCTTCATGAACTCTGCTGACGGTGTTCCTAGCTGCTCAATAACTTTATTCCACTGATCAATATCTAAGGAGTCTCTTGAGGAAAATACAACTGAAATGCCTTATATTCGTATTACGTGTAGTAGCATCATTTGAAAAAAAGCTATATTTATACCAATTGACAAGTGATTAGCCCACCCCACTGGGTTGGCAGAAGCATTGTGAAATGATATTCAAATTAGGTTTAGGTTTCCAAGCTAGACAATTTTTAAAAACTCCTACACTCTGAATCTTTATAAACTATTATCACAGTTTATTAAATCAATGCAATGAGGCCTATATATGCCTTCCCATTATAGTTCAAAATAAAGTTATCTTGAAACTAAGAATATCTATATTAGAAAAACACTACATAAGCAAATGGAAATTCATTTTTGTACTAGTGCTACCTTAGATTCGCAGCTTTCTGAAGGAGAGGAACACAAGAGCCCTCAGAGGGACCCATCTTAACTAACCTCTTCAGCGTACAGCTGGGGAGGAGGCCCTGTGGGCGCTGGGCAGGTGCGGCAGGTGAGGCAGAGGGCTTTCTGAGCCTCAGCCTAGTCCTTTGCCAGACTCAACTGCGCACCAAATACTTGTAAGGTGTCAGGGAAGTCAGTCTCCCTTGGGGCCAACTTCCTCATTTGTACAATGCCAATGGCACTAGCTTTGCCTACTGCACAGGCTGCTTGTTAGGCTCAGGATGACTGGGATTGTGTGTGGGGAAAGTGACACTGCAACTGTAACCAACTACACAAGAGAACACAAGCCAGAAAAATCCTGGACACAGCAACTTAAAAAAGTGACTGAGGCGTGTCTTAGAAAAACAAACTTAGGAAATAACCTATGAAATAACGTAGGCAACAGGCACATGAACTCAATTTTTCCCAAAAGTTATGCTTCTGAAGACCTGCTTGGGAAATGAGTTTCTAGCATTCAAATCACTAGCAAATGCTCCTTCTTCACTCCCCCGTTTCATACATGTTGCCAATCAGAATCATGCCTACATTTCATTTACCTACTTCCCACCTTTCCCTCTCTCCTTATACTTTGGACGTCTCTTCCCCATGCTCGCAATTCACTGGGAAAATGGAGCCAATTTCAAGAGAAGCCTCCCAGGGCCCCTGCAACGCCCCACACCAGCATCCGTGTGCCAGTCACCACCGAGGAGCCACCTGGGCTCCTGGCTAAGGCACACCTGCCTGGCTCCAGACCCCACCCTTGAGCCCACGCAAGGATGAGCTGCCATGATTCCTCTCACTCCTACATCATCAACACTTTGCTCTCTCCTAACACATTCCATCACCACTCAGATATGATGATTTTTCTCCTGTGCTAACACAGCAGCCACTTTCTCTTGGCACCCACCTCCCCACGGGCTATCACTCCATTTCTTCACTCCTGTTTGCAGCAACACTTCTTGAAAAGTTACCTACACTGTGTCTCTAATTCCTAGCCTCTCATGCTCTCTTAAGCAGACTCCCATCAGGCTTTCTTCCCCCACTTCCATGAACATGGTGCTCATCAAGGCTGCCAGCAGCCACCACAGAGCCCAGTGGGAGCTCCCAGTCCTCGTCTCCTACACCGCGTGCACGAGCCCCCCTCAGCCCCTTTCCTCCAGCCTCCATGGTGTCACTGGAGTGCCTTCTCCATTTCCTTTCCCTGTTCCTCTTTTGCCTCCACCCTGAGTGGCGTAGTCCCGGGTCCTCATCCCTTCCCGCTCTGCAAGCACTCGCTACCAGACTCGAGGCTTCAACGCTACTGACCGACCGACAGCGCCCACACTGACCTCTCTATCCCAGACGTCTCCCCGGAATCCCACTGTCTGACAGACACCTCCAAACTCTAACAGGCTCTTGGAGGGTTCAGCTTCAAAGCAGACACAGGGTGCAAGCCCTTCTCCCCCGCTGCACCCCTGCCAGCCTACAGTGAGCCTCTGCCCTGCTCTGCTCTGCCCTGGTCTGCTCTGCCCTGCCCTGCTCTTCTCTGCCCTGCTCTGCCCTGCTCTGCACTGGTCTACTCTGCCCTGCCCTGCTCTTCTCTGCCCTGCCCTGCTCTTCTCTGCCCTGATCTGCTCTGCCCTGCCCTGCTCTGCTCTGCCCTGCTCTGCCCTGCCCTGCCCTGCACTGGTCTGCACTGGTCTGCACTGGTCTGCCCTGCCCTGCCCTGCCCTGCACTGGTCTGCTCTGCCCTGCTCTGCTCTGCTCTGCTCTGCCCTCCTCTGCTCTGCCCTGCTCTGCTCTGCCCTGCCCTGCTCTGCTCTGCCCTGCTCTGCTCTGCCCTGCTCTGCTCTGCCCTGCCCTGCTCTTCACAGTTTGCCTTAACTTCAGCAGCCTTTAAAGGAGGGAGGGAGCCTTTAAAATCGAAGTCAGACTAGGAGCCTAAAAATGGGCAAGGGCTAGATAAACAACTGCTGGAATAACGACAAAGGGTCATTTCTATAGACAGCAGGGTGGCAAGAAGAGAGAAGATAACCCTGGCAAGCCCGGTGGGCCTTCTGAGTGCGTGCAGACACTGCTGCCATTAATTCCCATGCCCTGTGAGGCAGACCACAGAGCTTTCATTTTATAAAAGAGGAAACCAAGGCTCAGAGAGGCCTGGAATTCCTCAAGCATGCACAGCTGCCATCTCATAGGCCACAGTAGGGACAGGGATGCCTTTTCTACCGCAGGTCACAAATCTAAAGCAAACATCTGAGGATCTTAGTTTGGTTTCTGGAACCTCTTCTCTTCTCCAAGTTTTCAATCTAATGTTTAAAAGAGTTACAAAATTTTCTTTGATAGTGGCTGGGGACAGTAGCTTAGACCTATAGTCCCAGCACTTTGGAAGGCTGAGGTGGGAGGATTGCTTGAGGCCAGGAGTTTGAGACTGCAGTGAGCTATGATCATGCCACTACATGCAAGCCTGGGTGACAGAGTGAGACCCTCTCCTCTCAAAAAAAGAGAAAATGATATTAAACTCTGTGTGAGTTTTGAGAATAACATTAGGTGACCTTTATATACAAAACCATTAATTACTGACATTGAAATATGTTAATATGTAAAGTAGGAATTTTAAATTACTTACTAAAATGGATCAAAAAGTACCCACATTTTCATTTTTGTATTTTTTGAAGAAAAAATTTCTTAATTAATAAAACAAGGCATAAATTAATTAAGAATTGAGACAAAGTGAACATTAAGTAGATACTGCTAAATTATTAATCATTAGAATACTTTGACTTTTCCCTTTTTAATTGCATTCACTTGCAAAATAAAGACCTCCTTATTTACAGGTTGAAACAAGTGAATCTGAGGTAAGGCTATGGAAAACTGCTAGAAAATTTGCTAGAACAAAATAAAATGCTATCTTTAACTTCACTCATCATATAATCTATGATGTAGAAAATGCAAAGGAAGGTAAATAACAGGAATAAAACCTTTCCATTCCAAGTTTGTGTTGTGAAGAATTTGTAAGAAAACCATCCTCATAAAATTGTTAAAAACTAAAATTACTTTCGTAAAATACATATAAAACACTGACTCCAGAGCTTGATCTCCTTTCAAAGCAATCATCAATCTGTCAAAGGACAGAGACCATTTTAAACTTTCATAACAAAAAACAAACTCAAAGACTAATGAAAAATTAAATGATTAGAACACAAATGAAAAAGGATATATGTTAGGGTGAAAAATATTAAAGATGGGAGAATGACCATATGAGGAAAGAGAGCGATTATAACTATCACAGTAACTACTCTCCTTTATGCTATACCGTCCATGTGATTTCCTGATCACAGTACGAGTTAATCTTTTTCATTTTATATTTATTTAGACTTCCCCAGTGTGTCACAAAATAACCCTCTAGATCAATTTTTTAAAAAGTTTCAACACAATTTCAGCAGAGTAACAAACAAGAAAATTTAACATATCATTCCTCACATAATTTTCACTTTAATCTTGTTCACTTAGGTCTTATGTACATAGTGTGCTTCAGTTCTTACTCTGGGGGAAAACATTTTAATGCATATTGATAACAAAATAGTTTATTAATTAAATCACACCTGCATACTAGCCTATTAAATTTAGATAGCATCTTTCCTAGTTAAAGTGATAAACTAAATAAAACAGTATGTTCATTTAAATATCAGAATATACTTATTAAAGAGTAAATTATTTCTTCTTTGTGCCCAGCTATTTTTGATAAGATTATGAGCTAATGTAATTGATTTAACTCCAAGTCTCAACAAAATGGTCACAGATAGTCAAGTAAAAAAGAAAATGTAAAACCGAATCACTTGGTTTGTGACACTAATTTAACAGACATAATAAAGACCCCCTTAGAACACAGTCTAGAATGAGTCACGGCATTTTCCTTGTGAGCATTCGTGTGAGCAGGTGCGATCATGCTGCCCTTGGTGTTACGGAAAGCATGGCAGGGCCAAGGTCTCGGGGAAGGATACGGTCCGTGCCTTGGAATATCACACAACCTTTCACCAGCTCTCCCATGATGCAACCCACTGACCAGATATCAACTGAAAACAAAATGAAATGATAAAATTATGAAGTGCCATGAACAAAACAAAAGTGAGGAAAAGGAATTCTAACAGTGCACTAAACACACAAACATGGAAGAATAAATTGCTAGCTAAGGGTGAACTTTTTACACAATACGGATGATTGCTGACCTCTATTTTAGCCTTCGGTTTGCAGCAATCTGGGGTTTTAGTGCCAAAGATTCCAATACTTTATAGCTTAAAACAAATGAACAAACAACCAGAAACAAAAAGTGCCTGTGAACACAAAGCTTTTCACGGCCACAAGCTCACCCCTCCCCGCAGGCTCTAGGGCCAAGTGCTGGGTCTATCCCTGTGAAGGATACAGTCTCTTCCTGGAAACAGGACTTTGTGGAGGACCATTTCTGCCATGATGCACCCGACAGACCAGATGTCCACTACCAAATACCAGGTGATTAAAAGCAGCTCGAGTCCCCCATCTCCTTTCTCCACACCCCTCCCAAACAGAGACAAACCCAATAAACTTCACCAGCTTGTCAGCAGGAGCTTTCATAAAACATGATGCCACACCTTCTGCACCATCGTCTTCTAAACTGCTGTGTCAGCAAGGCAGCTGTGCTCAGTATGGGAACAGCCTGCTCGGCTGGGTTCCAGGTGAAATCCTGCCAGAGGGGCCCCGACTTCCATGGTGCCACCCTCATCTGTGGGCCCTAGCCCGACCCCAGGCCTTGGCCAGTGCAGGCAGCACTATCTGAGTGCCCAGCTGGGCAGCGGGTAGGAGAAGTTAACAGGGGAGCTGATTTTCTCTGCCTTCCTCGGGAAGCACACGGAGCTACGCCTCTCAGAGTGGGAGCATAGGCTTCGAAGCACACACTGAAGCAAAACTCCTTTCAGATGACTTGGGCAAACTTTCAGGTTTTTTTTTTTCTTTTTTTTTTAACAAGTAAATGTAATTTAGTTCTTTTCAACAAATTTGTTAAAAGCTAAGTTTCAAAGAGCTCTCAGATTGCTAGAATAAGCTAAATTGTGATGTTAAAAAAATACCAATTTTACATGGAAGAGAAATGTTGCATTATTCCATTTACACTAAGTTCAAAAAACCAAGTAAACCAACAAGCAAAGCCAGTCCATGGGCTGGAGATCAGGGTGACGGCCACCTTGTGGGTGGGGGCCAGGGCGTGGGGAAGCCTGGTGCCGCGGGTTTTGAGGGTGTGCTCCATCGAGTTGCACATTTAAGATCTGCGTGCTTTCCTGTGAGTAGGTTATATTTTGATAAAAAGTTCAAAAATACTAATTTCAAAAGTGGGTTTTTAAAAGTCAATGATTTTAACCAATGGAAATACAAAATTATTTCTTATCTATGGACTATTATTCTCTCTTATATTTCATACAGTTCAAAGGAAAGAGAAAAAACTAGAGCTGGCCACTAGAGCTATTTCAGACACCACAGACTCTTCTACGGCCGTCCGTACTCACCATTCTCTTTGTAGCCCATCCCCAGGATGACTTCGGGGGCCCGGTAGTACCGTGTGACCACGTAGGGAGTCATCATGAAGTTGGTGCATGCTGTCCGGGCCAGGCCAAAGTCAAGGATCTTAAGGGTGCAGTCTGATTTCACTACAATGTTGCTGGGCTTCAAATCCTAGGAAAGAAATGGTTTAAATGAACAAAATGAGCAAAGCATGCGAAACAAACTATTTCCCACTGGAAAAGGTGTGTGAAGCCAGTGACTACTGAAGTGTGTGAGAGTCTAGGGAGGAGGACAGCTGGAATCCAACTCTGGGATTCTGCAACAATTTCGGAAAACTCAAATCAAAACTAATACAAATCAGCCTAAAGGGCTTCCCCTCACCACTATGTGAAAACATTTATGATCCTCCTTTGCTTAAAACCTTCTGAGAACTTCCATGCCCCTTTCTGTGGCCTCCCAGGCCCTGAAGGCTGCCTGCCAGTCCCTCACGTCCACCCCCACTCTACCTGGCCCTCCTTCCGTTCCTCCAACCCCTGGCTCCCTCCGACTGAGGCCCTCACACACACTAGTCAGTCCAGAGCAGAGCTGTGTAGTAGATAATATAATATGAACCACATGGATCATTTGCATTTTCTAGTAGCCATGTTAAAAAGTGTCAACAGAGGCCGGGCAGGGTGGCTCACGCCTGTAATCCTAGCACTCTGGGAGGCCGAGGCGGGAGGATTGCTCGAGGTCAGGAGTTCAAGACCAGCCTGAGCAAGAGCGAGATCCCATCTCTACTAAAAATAGAAAGAAATTATCTGGCCAACTAAAAACATATAGAAAAAATTAGCCAGGCATGGTGGTGCATGCCTGTAGTCCCAGCTACTCGGGAGGCTGAGGCAGGAGGATTGCTTGAGCCCAGAAGTTTGAGGTTGCTGTGAGCTAGGCTGATGCCACGGCACTCTAGCCCAGGCAAGAGAGTGAGACTCAGTCTCAAAAAAAAAAAAAAGTCAACAGAAATAGGTGAAATTAATTTTATTAATACAGTAAATTTATTTAACCCCATATATCCATAGTATTATTAATATCATTTCAAAATGTAATCAACAGGCCAGGCGCGGTGGCTCACGCCTGTAATCCTAGCACTCTGGGAGGCCGAGGTGGGTGGATCGCTCGAGGTCAGGAGTTTGAGATCAGCCTGAGCAAGAGCGAGACCCCGTCTCTACTAAAAATAGAAAGAAATTATCTGGCCAACTAAAATGTATATGTACAAAAAATTAGCTGGGCATGGTGGTGTATGCCTGTAGTCCCAGCTACTCAGGAGGCTGAGGCAGTAGGATTGTTTGAGCCCAGGAGTTTGGGGTGGCTGTGAGCTAGGCTGAGGCCACCGCACTTTAGCCTGGGCAACAGAGTGAGACTCTGTCTCAAAAAAAAAAAAAAAAGTAATCAACATAAAAAATTACTGACATATTTTACATTCTGCTTTTGGTACCGAGTCTTTGAAGTCCAGTATGTATTTTAGGATTACAGGCTAGCCACATTCTGAGTGCTCAGCAGCCTGTGTGCTTAGTGGCTACCGCACCAGACAGCACAAGTCTCCTGCGCTCACCTGAGGCTCTTCCCAGGGCTCTGCCTCTCCTGGGAAGAGCCACCCCCATCACCAATCCCAACTCTTCCCTCAGCGACAAGGACTCACCACTCCCTCCAGAGCGCCCGTGTTATGTCTCCACAGTCTGTATGTGCCACAAGTGAAATCATCTGCTCATCCTCTGGTTCCCAGCCCCTCTCGTTTCCCCAGGGCTGACTCTGTGAGCAGGGTGGCAGCTGTGCCCTGGGGACTGAGCAGCACGCCCGGCGCAACATGCATGCACGGGAGCCACGCGGACTGAACACGTACGCCATCTCCGCTGCACCTTCCACGCCGCAACACGACTGCTGCAGTTTTCCCCTCGTGACGTCAGGGCCTTTCTTTCAGCTAACCCTCCACACTCCAGCTCATTCCGTAGGCCACAGGAGTTTGACCTTTGCCTGTGGCCTCCAGCCTGTAGACTCACCCAGAAACTGTGACTTCTGAACATCCCCATCTATTCTTCTCACATGACATGCAAACGTGTAGGTGTACCATCAAACCGCCAAGCCACCACTGCACGGTAGCACCAGGGGGTGCTTTACGTGTGAAGCTGCAGGTTCCATAAAACTGCCCAGCACCGACTGCCGCACTTCCCAGCTGATGGGCCGTAAGAGGGCCGCGGGCATGCCGGCCACGGTGACGGTTAACTGTGATGTTAACAGCATAGGCACAGATCCCATAACAAACTGACAACAACTACAATATACTTCAATACTACTAAATGCTCCCTTTCTAAATTTCCTGGATTCAGTAAAATTTAAATTATAAGTAGATGATGTTTAAAAATTCGAGGAAAATCTCTACCAGGCCCCATAAAGAGGCCCCCAGCTCCTCCATCCCACCTCAGGGCACTGGACAAGTGGCCCCTTTCACAGGAGAGGCCCGAGGTGAGGAAGCCTCGGCCCTTTGCCTGACCCTGCTGCTCTGCGTGAAGGACGGCCAGGGACGTGGCAGCCCGACTCCAGCCAGGACTGTCCTCTGCTAGGAATCCGTGATGGAGCAAAGACCAAACAAACCAATTTGTTCTCTAGTTTTCTTTTTTAAGATCAAAGAATACAGCAAGAACAGGCATTTTGGAATACAAATTACTAACAGATAAAATAATGCTCAACCTCACAAAATTTTTTTTAAAAACCCAAAATGACAAGGAACCATTCTAAGCCTATCGTGTGGCAATGGTGAAAAGAAAGCAGCATCCACACTGGCAGGAGGACCCGAGAGATCCTCCTCACGCTGTCAGTGGGGGCCTCAATGGGGACTTTCTCTTTAGGAGGCTGATTTTTAAAATATGGGAAATGTATATGCTTTACTACCCAACAGTTCCAAAGTCCGCTCTGGCCTAGGACTGACAGCACAGCCGCATGACTGAGGAGGACAGGAGCAGCCCGGGGCCCACCAAGGGCAAATTCAGCCATGGGAGGAGCCACCTCAACAGGCCACCTGCCTGCGAACTCCTGATGGAGTCAGAACACATGCCCATTTTGAGACTCCATCTGTCAGGTTAAACACACTTTACTGCCATCTGCTGGAAAACTGCCATAATAAAATGCCAATTCGGGCCGGGCTCGGTGGCTCACGCCTGTCGCTTGAGCTCAGGAGTTCGAGACCAGCCTGAGCAAGAGTGAGACCCCATCTCTACTAAAAAATAGAACTTTGGCCAGGCAACTAAAAAAAAAAAAAAAAAAATTAGCCAGATGTAGTGGTGCATGCCTGTAGTCCCAGCTACTCAGGAGGCTGAGGCAGGAAGACTGCTTGAGCCCAGGAGTTTGAGGTTGCTGTGAGCTAGGCTGACGCCACCGCACTCTACCAGGCAACAGAGCGAGACTTTGTCTCAAGAAAAAGCAAAGCCAATCTGGACTTTCAGGGGAGCTCATCGCCCGGGCCCCCCAGTGGGGAAGTGGTTAAGGAGGTCCAGGCTCTGAGGGCTTTCGCCCACCCTTTTCCCAGTCAGCCTCCACAGTACATCCAGCTTCCAACACTTAGCTGGACTGCAGCTTCAAGACTGCAGAGTAAAGACAACCAGGCCACTTCAAATCTCAGAAACCATCTAGAACATGGAAAACAAGAAATGCAAGTTAAGATCCAAATGACACCTGGATTTAAGGGCTCAGCCCCCAGAGGTACAGAAGATGGCTACCAGGCCCGGTACCCCTGTGGGCAGCAGTGAGGGCGCCACGAAGTGTGGCGGGAGCAGGGGCAGGGGCTGAGCTTCACCACTGCCTGCGCGGTCCCCAGCTCCAGACCCACTGCCTGAAGAGCTGTCCCAGGAGGAAGGACCCTGTGCATCGTGATAAGCGTCTGCTGTCCGGCTTTCCCTGGTCCTTCCTCACAGGTGCACACAGCCATTTACTCGGGTGGCTGCACACTGGGGAAGGAGAAGAGCCAGACATTTTGAGGATGACTGGACACAAGTTCTTTTTTTTTTTTTTTAAGTTTAAAAAATACAGGTAGTAATACCTTTATTTATACTTTTACAAAAGGAGGGGATGAAGGTATTTTCTCAGCTCTTAACCACTGAACACAAAGGGCATGCACACGCTGGGCCACAGAAGAATGCCAAACCCCAATTTGTCTAAGCACCTCGTCTAATTCCCAGCACCCTCATCAGGAACCAAGGAGAGGGCACTTTATCCTGAAAATATGGACTAGACAGCCTGCCCTGGGTCAAATGCAATTTAGACTCGGCTATAGATTATAACAAAATGAGTTAACATTTTTAAACTGCATCCTACTGGATTTACTTGAATCATCTCATTTAATTCTCACAACAACCCTACTGTTATCTCCATTTTATAGAGGTAGAAACTGAGGTTCAGAGAAGTTTACTTTCCCACAATTGACGTAATAAGTGGAAAATCAGGAATTTGACTTCGGGACAAACCAATTCCAAAAAGCCTTTGTGGGTTTCTTCCCAGAATTATTTTGTACAGTGAGTCTAATTTTTGAGAGCCACAAATCCTTTTTGGAATAACAACAAGAAAGCGTAAAAGCCTACCACTCCTCCTCTACAACCTCCCTCCAGCGCATTCCTTCTATGTTCTCCATACAAGCAATGACATCTTGGCACTTGCTGTGTGACGGGACTGGTACAATAATCTGACTTCTTAGCTGCCAGCCTTTTCCACCTCCAGTATATCCATGTATCTCCACTAGAGCAATTTCCCCGAAAAACAATTTCATCACTTCCTTCCTGTGATTTAACAATCTGACAAGTTACTACTAATTCTAAATACCATTTGCTATGGTTTGAATGATGCTGTCCCCACCAAAATTCATGTTGAAACTTAATCCCCAGTACAACAGTATTAAGTTGAATGGGATGGGCGCCCCTAAGAAAGAGCTCGAGGCTGAAGGGAGTGCTCTTTTGCCCTTCTGTCTCTTCTACCTCATGAGGACACAGTTTCCACTCCAGAGGACACAGAAACAAGCCACCATCTTGGAAGCAGACAGCAGCCCTCAGCAGACACCTGTCCTGCCAATGCCTCCATCTTGGACTTCCCAACCTTTGGAACCATGAGGTTCTTTATAAATTACCCAGTCTCTGGGATTTTGTTATAGCAGCACAAATGGACTAAGACAACATTTAAACAACCAAACCTTCATTTTCTACTTTCATTTTCTGCCTACATGACCAGACTGTTCATCTCATTACCTTCTAGCACACTGTTTATCCTGGCAAACTGGCTTTATTTTTATGCCTTTCCCCTGCCTAGGGCACTTTTCTTGTCATTTGGAATCCTACTTTTCTCTTATAAGAAAACACCATTCCTCGCCTGTAATCCTAGCACTTGGGAGGCCGAGGCGGGCGGATTGTTTGAGCTCAGGAGTTCGAGACCAGCCTGAGCAAGAGCGAGACCCCGTCTCTACTAAAAAATAGAAAGAAATGATCCGGCCAACTAAAAATACATATAGAAAAAATTAGCCGGGCATGGTGGCACATGCCTGTAGTCCCAGCTACCCGGGAGGCTG
>CM052443.1:50478764-50496066 GCA_028533085.1 Varecia variegata
TACTAAAAATAGAAAGAAATTATCTGGCCAACTAAAATATATATAGAAAAAATTAGCCGGGCATGGTGGCGCATGCCTGTAGTCCCAGCTACCCGGGAGGCTGAGGCGGTAGAATCGCTTGAGCCCAGGAGTTTGAGGTTGCTGTGAGCTAGGCTGACGCCACGGCACTCACTCTAGCCCGGGCAACAAAGCGAGACTCCGTCTCAAACAGAAAAAAAAAAAAAAAGAAACAAGTATAAATTCACAAGAAGTTACAAAAGTAGTACAGAGAGGTCCCATGTACCCTTCACCCAGTTTTCTCCAATAGTTGTATATTTACATAATTATGGTACAGTATCAAAACCAGGAAGTTGGCATTGGTACAATGAATGTACAGTCTTGTCATTTTTTTATCACATGTGAAGATTTGTATAAACACCGCCACCACAGTCAAGGCTCAGAAATGTTTTATCATCCCAAAGATCTCCTCGTGCTACCCCTTTAAAGCCACTCCACCTTACCCCTGGCAGCCACTAATCTGTTCTGCATCTCCATAATTTTGTCATTCCAAGAATGTTGTATAAATGGAATTTTACAGCAGGTGACCTTTGAGATTGGCTTTTTTCACTAAATGTAATGCCCGAAGATCCACCCAAGTGTGTATCTGGATCGTTATGTGTGTCTGGATCGGTAGTTTGGTTGTTTCAGTTGCTCAGTAGTAAGTAGTCTATGCTATGGATATGCAGCAGTGTGTTTAACCGTCCACACACTGAAGGACATTGGATCGTTTGTTTCTGGTTTTGAGCTATTACAAATAGAGCTGCTATGAACATTTGTGTACAGGTTCTCGTGTGTGCAGTGGCTTGCATGCATCAGGAATGGAGGCTGGAGAGCACTTCTGCTGCGTCTGGGTCCCGGGAGCAATGAGAAGGCTTTACCCAGGGCACTGGGGGTGCGGGCTGGAAAAGGGGAGAATGAACAGGCCCTGGTGGATGAAAGAGGGCTGGTGGGGAGGGTCCTCGCTGAGTCCTTAGGAGCCAACAGTAGGTGAGGTGATAACCAAATACTAGTTCTTACTCTCTATCGCAGTGTGTACAGTAGCTTAAGAACTGATGTCCAGAGGATGGCCCTGGGAGACTGTAAGGTTCTTGATTATCAAAGAAAAGTTAAGTTGTTGTACTAAGGTATTTTTCTTAAGAATTAAAGTAGGAAAATAGAACAATTTGATGAAAAAATTTCAATAGCAA
Source organism: Varecia variegata (assembly GCA_028533085.1). Lineage (NCBI taxonomy): Eukaryota > Metazoa > Chordata > Mammalia > Primates > Lemuridae > Varecia > Varecia variegata. The sequence goes on from CM052443.1 coordinate 50,479,991, forward strand.
GTATTAAAAAAAAGAGTGATGGTGAGAATCTGCTTTTAATTGTAGCTGTCAGGTGGGTATTTTGAAATTACTGTGATTAAAGGTTGAATTGAATCTGTAGATCACTGACTCACCTTCATCATCAGGAGAAAAAGTGTTTTGGTGGGAAGCCAGCAGGATGAAACGTTAAGGCCTGTGTTTTTCTGGCCTGGTCCTGACCGGCCTTGGACACAGGGCTTTGCTTTCTAGATAAAATTAGAGATGTTAGAGTGGTGTGTTGGGAGGAACATGAATATTCTGGTCAAACCATGTAGATTCAAATCTGGGCCATGCTGGGAATTTGGGCAGCTCCCTTGCTGTCTCCAGACCTCTGTTTCCTCATTTGCAGAGTAGGGGTAGTAACAGTGCCCCTCACAAATTGTTGAGAGAGTGTTTATAAATGCGGACGTGGACCCTGCCCACTTTCTTGCCCCCAGTCTCACCTGCCTCAGACCCATCCTCCATGCATGTGTCAGAGTGATCATTCTGCAGCTCTTCCTTTAAAATTTTTTGTTTAATCAGTTTTTTAATGTGAAATATGTACGTTTTTTTAAAAAAAATCAGAACAGAAAGTTATGAGTCATTTCCCCCATTTCTCTATACTTCCTAGCATAGTGTGTGTGTGTGTGTGTGTGTGTGTATTTTTAATGTAGATTGCCATTTATTATGTGCACTCTTCTTCACCTTGCTTTATTTCCTTTATATATCTTAGACATCTTTCCATATCAATACATAAAGTCCCTGCATTCTGTTTAATGGCCTTATTGTACTTTTATGCCATAATTTATTCAGTTGGTCCACAATGTACATTTTAGGTTATTTCTGTTTTTTGCCTATTACAAGAAAAGTGCTACAAACATCCTTGCACAAATATCTTTGAATACTTGGACACATATATTTGTCAGATGCATTTATAGAATTGTGGTTGTCAGGTTAGGATTCATGTGCATTTAAAATTTTCATTATCTATTACCTATGTTCCTTCCAAAAAGTGTTTTACCAATTTGCAGTTCTCACCAACATGTATGAAAGTACCCATTTCTTTTTTTTGTTTGTTTTGGGGTTTTTTTGGTTTTGTTTTTTTTTTTTTTTTTTTTTGAGACAGAGTCTCGCTCTGTTGCCCCGTCTAGAGTGCCGTGGCATCAGCCTAGCTCACAGCAACCTCAAACTCCTGGGCTTAAGCAATCCTTCTGCCTCAGCCTCCCGAGTAGCTGGGACTACAGGCATGCGCCACCATGCCGGGCTAATTTTTTCTATATATTTTTAGTCGTCCATATAATTTCTTTCTATTTTTTAGTAGAGACGAGGTCTCGCTCTTGCTCAGGCTGGTCTCGAACTCCTGACCTCGAGCGATCCTCCCGCCTCGGCCTCCCAGAGTGCTAGGATTACGGGCGTGAGCCACCACGCCTGGCCGAAAGTACCCATTTCTTCATGCTTTGGTTGATACTGTGAACAGACTTGAGCTCAGGTTTTGCCTCCTCCAGGAAGCCTTCCTGCACATCCACCCATCTCTCCCTATACTCATTCACTCTTTTCCCTGCCAGCTTTTGAGGAGCTCATGGCCTGGGGGAGGAAGGCAGACCTGCAGAAGCTGTTGCGCCCCGCCGGTGGCTGCCGCACTGTGCAGAAGCAGCGCGGAGGGAGCCCGGGCCAGACTGGTGGCGGTGCCAGAGCAGTGCAGTGTGCTGCTGATGTGCTTGCATGGAGCATTCGTGTACTTCCCAATTCGTAAAACTGTCTTCTGAGCCCCACTTGATGGTCTATTTTGTTGAAATATAGTCTCAGCAGTTGACTCATTAATAGCTAAATTACATGCTTTCTCAGGTTACCTTGAGATTCTTTCTCTTGCTCTCATGAAGCCGAAGCTTGACAGAGAAGGTAGCTTTGACAGCTTCTCTCTTAGGTGATTTTTTTTGCTTCCTAATAAGGGCAACGTATTTTAATTTTAGAATTGTTTTAAAATTTTTTTTTTTTTTTTTTTTTTTTTTGAGACAGAGTCTCACTCCGTTGCCCGGGCTAGAGTGAGTGCCGTGGCGTCAGCTTAGCTCACAGCAACCTCAAACTCCTGGGCTCAAGCGATCCTTCTGCCTCAGCCTCCCGAGTAAGAATTGTTTTAAATCTTGATATGAAATTATATTAAAATTCTAGAACCTAATATGATTGAATGTACTCCCAAAATTCAAAGAAGCTAACCTAACGCTGTACTTACTGGTCCGAGTATAGGTTACAAGCAACTGTAGCAGAGACTTGCAGACTGCTCAACAGGGTTGAGGTTGATATGTGTCAGTCCCAACATGGGCAGGTGCCCCAGAGTTGGAGGCAGCTCTGTGCCACAAGATCCTTCAGGAATCCAGCTGATGGGCAGCTCTACCGTCAACAGCATGTGACTTCTGTCGCTGGGTCTGTGATAGCAGATCCTTCAGCTAGCAGCAAGGGAGAAAGACAGATTGGAGAGCAAGCAGCTTTCTATAAAAACGAATGTGATCTGGAAGTTGCATACATTACTTGTACTCACATTTCATTGGCCAAAAGTTGGTCAACTGGCCATACCTGGCAGCTGGGAAAGCTGCCAGATATTGTCTCTAGTTGAACAGCCATTTGTCCCACAGGAAAGGGGAAGCTTCCGTTACTAAAGCGAGGACGGGAGGAATGGATCTAGGGGTATCTCAGCACCTGTGCACACCGCTGGTGGTTTGGTGGCTCCCACAGCCCTCAGGACCAAGCCCAGATGGCTCCTGCCGGGCTTATGGTGATCTGGCCTCATTTTCTCTCTTCACTCCATTCTCCCTCTATCCAAAAAACTAAATCTCGAATGACTTACCACATTCAGAGTGTGCCTACACCTGTCTATAGATGCTACTTCTCTACCCCATAACCCCTGATCTTTTTTATCCTTTGGGGTTTAGGACCCTCCATTTGTGGGGTCTTTTCCTGAGTATGGGTTCACTGAGGGCAGGCGCTGTGTTCTGGCACAGGACCTCGTCCGCAGTGGGTGCTCAGTAAATGTTTTGAAATGACCAGTGTTGCTGGTGTATTTACGATATGGCAGAGGAACAGCTGCCCCCAACAGAGCAGGTTGTAGTGGGTACCTGCGTTTTTGCTGAGTCTGTCTCTAATCCTTTGCACTTATCCTCCTAGCCAAGCTGAGCAATTCACCGTGTCTGGACACAGTCAGTTTGAGCTTTGTGCCTCTGCTGTCCAACTCTGACAAAATAATCTAAGGCGGATGCCGCCTCCTTCATGAAGCCTTCCTTGTCTTCTGCACCCCTGCCAGAGGGTAGGATCTCTTTTGCCTTTTGATTTTGTTTACATTTTGCTTATGGCCCCTACCTTGTATTATAATATAGATAATAGATTCACTCCTCGCACTTCTACCCCCAATAGAGAATCATATGCTGCTTCAGGACTAGCTCCTGCCTGACCGTGCTGTATTGCCTGTGGTACTTACCACTTTCTTGTCCAAAGGCACCCTCTAAATGTTGAGTTGAATTGTTTCAACTTCTTGCAAACTATAGATAAGTTCATCTCTAGAAAAGGATATTCCTTCAGATGTCAGTAAAATGGAGCAGCATTGTGGGGAATTATTAAATGCCATAGTATGGGTCAGATCAGCAAAGGTTTATTGAATGCACACACCCTCCCAGGGACCAGTGCCTCCCTGTCTTACTGGCCTTGGAGTTTGAGATGCCATGGTGAAGGAGACAGACCTGTTCCCCCTCCTGGAGCTCAGGGCACAGTGACCTGGTAGCCCAGGTCAGCTTCTGCGTCCCCTCACAGCAGTGTGGCCTGGGCAGGTGTTCCAACTTGCTCAGCCTTGGCTTGCTCCAGTGTAGCGGGGGGGGGGGGCTGTAATCCTGCTGTGTGGGTCGTTGTGAGTGGTTGTTTGTCCAGCATCGAATGCGAATGCAGCGTGGTGTCCCTGAAGTTACTCCGTGACCAGTGCTAATGGCTCTCCGCAGGAGTGGCTGGTCAGACCAGCACCTGCGACTGCAGCCACCGCCCTGAGAATGGTGAGAAAAACACAGAGCAGTGGTCAGCTCGAGAAATTGTTAATTTGACTTCAGTTCTTTTAGAGGTTAGTAATTTATTTCCATATTTAAGGAAAATCCTCAACACCGTTGTGTTGAAATACAAATCATCACTATGAAAAACTCATTGAGTAGATGTTAAATTTTAGATGGTAGAATAAAAAAGCAAGGAATTTGATGGAGCTGTAGGGTAAAATTTAAATTTGTGTTTTTAGACAATATAGGATGTTTACATATATGATTTTATTGTAGGCTTTATAATTTTAAAAAAGACCAAAATAAACCGCTTGCTGATTCTTTTTTTTTTTTTTTTCCCCCCCGCTTGCTGACTTTTAAATAAACGTCATCAGACAAGAGCCAGGGAGCCAAGTAAATGTAACCGCCCCCTGATTTCTGCTTGCTTATTTTCCGTATAAAATCATCCCGGCTCCTGCAGAGTGGGAACCTTAGCCTGCCGCCTAAACCCTGTGGTTTCAGTGCTGCTTTCTGGGAGCTGCCAGTTTATACTCAGATGTTTGCGAAAAAACTTCATAGTGTTGATAGTATTGACTGTGGGTCACAGCAGAGTTCTCCGTATACAAATCTCTATACTGAATCCCTGCGGTGTTACGGGACTCGGGGGCTACAGGCCAGCACTGGGCCCCTCCTGAGGCAGGAGCACACCCATGGGCACACACAGCACACCAGTGTCACCAGTCCTCTAACCGCCTGTCACTTGGCGTAGGAATCTTGCTTTCTGGTTCATCACCTTAACCTGACTTAGCAGAAGACTGGTCCATTTGCTTTTCTTTAGGAACCCTAGAAGTGATCATTTGGAACATTGGTTGAGACTGCTAGGCGTAAACTGGTCCCTCCAGAGGCCAGCTGACGGGAAGCCTACAGTGTGATACAGTCTTTTCATGGCCAGTAGTAATGTATAAATCCTTTCCCCACAGGTGGTTCTTTTCTAATCCAAACCCTTAAAATGTGGTCTTGCTGGGATCAAAATTTCTTCCTTTTATAATAGTCTCATACCACTGACATGTCTTTGCATTTTTTGTGTGTCTTGCTTAATTAAGTTCAGAACTTGGTGAAACTGAGTTTATCAACTTAATAGCCACATTGTCTTATATACCGTTAAGTTTGAAAATGCTATTAAGTGAGCTGTGTACATATAATTTCAGTAAGAGTGCACATTTTGTTTTTCTTTGAAGGACTTTGACAACGTACCAGCCCTTGGGAACATTGCATGACGTTGCATCATGAGTGACAGTGACTGTGACAGTCAGTTTTACAGTGTGCAAGTGGCAGACTCCACCTTCACCGTCCTGCAACGCTACCAGCAGCTGAAGCCAATTGGCTCTGGGGCCCAGGGCATTGTTTGGTAAGTGTGGTCTGTTTTAGTAGTGTGGATTAAGTTTTTGCTATAAAAGTAAAACTGAATCATCAGAATTTAGAAATACTGATGTTAAGAAATACTCCTTGTTAAAGGTTTATGAGCTAAATTGAACCAACCTGTTGCTCTAGTTATGTGTAGTCAGGCTATAGGATACAAACTCAAATTCTTAGAATGCTGCATAAATTTAAATAGGTAGCAATTTTTCTTTCTTTCTTTTTTGGTTTGTTTCTCTGTTTCTTTTTTTTTTTTTTTCATTTCGCCTGTCATTATGGTAGAGTAATAGGTATGACAGTGAGTTGTAACAGAAATTTGGCGTTTTATTCATTTCTTCATCATGGCCACCTTTTCCCCCTCCCCCTTTTATTCCCAATCACTCCTGTTCATTTCTAGGCACCATCATTGCAGTGCCTGCCATTCATTGGCAGGATGAGGCAGTCAGTGTCATTGTCACTCCATGGATTAACCAGGAAGGGATGCCGTGTGAGGGGTTGGGCTGGCCGTCTCTCCCCTGGTGTCTCACTTCAACTATGTGTCCAGCCCAGGACGTCAGAATCGTTAGTCTGACCCTGAACCTTAGTCTCTTGCATGGTAAGACAGTCAGCTGCCGCGACATCACTGGCCAGCTAAAGGTAAAGTTTTCACATGTTTTCTAGACTACAGTTATCAGCACTTCCCAAACTTTTATTCTGGGCAAAACTCTTTTTTTTTCTTTTTGTGGTCAATGAAAACAAGACTATCTTTGTACCTAAAAGAAACTGTGATGAAGCTAAACATCTGATGTTTACAGCTAGTAGGAAGAGGGGATTCAAGATAAAAGAGAACTCTTTTGAATGTTTTGGTAGGAGAGTTTAAGTTTACATGTAAAAATGTTGAGCTTAGAGAATCATCATCAGTGGTTTTTAACTGATCCTCTGTTGCAGAGACATGTGATCAGGGAAATCAGTTGTTTTCTTCAGCTTAGGTGGTTGAAGGCCCTGGGAGCTAAGAGGAGATTGCAGTCCAGAGCTTCTGAGAAAAACTAACAGGGGAGAAGGAATGCCAGCCTGTGTCTAAAATAGTGATGATCTTCACTTCCAAATGGTTAACAACTGTATTGGTACTTAAATCCAGTGCTGTGCCAAAAGAAGTTTTAAAGTCAATGGGTGGTTCGCATTAGGAAACTTGGATGGTAATAAAAAGTTGTAAACAATAAAATATTCGTTTTATTTATAATCCATCTCTTATTGGGAATTAGATGGTAATTTGACACAGATAATTTGGCACATGTGCATGAGAGAGAGAAGAGAAAGAGAGGTAGCAAGAAGCAGAAAATAGCAAAGGTCTAGCTGGGGGCAGTTATTTAGGGCTGTAGACAGATAACCGTTTTAAACATGGGCTTCATTTATCTCAACTGGCCTGTCCTTCACTTGTTTTTGAAAGTTAGTAGTAATGCAAACATTATCTAGTCACTGTGAACTCTGCCATAAACCTCATTGTATAAATGGTGAAATTAGGACTGAGAAGGTTTGTTGACTTCTCCCCATCTCACAGGGTGTCAGTGATAGGCCTGGGTTTAAAACCCAGCTGATGGATGGCGTTTTGGGACCAAAGATTTGTACTTTTGGTCCCAAATGCTTGTACTGAGGAAAGGTTTGTTGATTACTTTGAACCACTGATATTTATTGATATGACCAGGACTCTGACCTAACCTCTCTTTAGAATGTTAGGAATAGTGAGTAAATATTCACTAAACGCTATTAGAAAATTCTCTGTTACTTGTCTTTATCTCTTTAAAAGACAACGGTTGTGTTCAAGAACAGTTTTAATTTTTATAGCTATAACTGGTACTCAGTTTTATGGTGTCCTCCCATCTTATGTTCTAATGGGGAAAGTGAACAATTTGTAAGTCATTTTAGCTTCCTTTTCCCCCTTTCTCTTTTGTGTCCATCTGCACCAGGCTATGAGGCACCAAGTGGAATTGAGAAGTAGTCTGGTTATGACACATCCTGTTTTTAAAAAAAAAAAAAAAGCTTACTTTTCTTAAAATACAGTCAACAATAGGTTAGCTACTACTTTGACAAGAGGAATTGGGTTCTCTATCACATTCCTTCTTAAAATATTGCCATTATACCTTTAATTGATTTGATGGTCCAAAACTTCCTTTTGTCACTGTTGTACTTTAAAATCATCCATCAGTGATCTTTTGGGGGGTGTGGTAGCAGAATTATGGCCCTGCCAGAGATGTCCACATTCTAATCCCTGGAATCTGAAACTATGTTACTTCACATGGCAAAAAGAACCTTGCAGATGTGATTAAATTAATGATCTTGAGATGGGGGATCATCCTGGATTAGCAGGTGGGTTCTTCTTATAAAAAGAAACTAGGACGGTCATAATCAGAGATGATGTGATGACAGAGCAGAGTTTGGAGTGACACAGGGCCACAGCCAAGGAATATAGGCAGCTGCTACAAGCTGGAAAAGGCCGGGACCAGATTCTCCCCTCAAGCCTCCAGAAAGAACGCAGTCTTGCTGACATCTTGATTTTAGTCCTATTTAAGACCCATTTTGGACTCTGATCTCCACAACTATAAGATAATAAATATGTGTTGTTTTAAACCCGTAAATTTGTGGTAACTTGTTACAGTAGCAATAGGAAACTAATATAGGGAGGCATGTGTGTTTTTATATTTTTGAGAAATAAAATATCGTAATAGCAACAGTTTATGATTTATACAACTAGTTAATCTTCTATATAAATTAGAGCTTCATGAAGACCTAGGGAGGTGTGCAGATGAACCAAAGTGCAGGCAGGGCTGGGGACTTTTACAGGAGTAAATGGAAGAGCTGGAACCAGAGTAAAGTATTCTGACTCCTAGTTTTGAATTGTTTTTAGTGTTGTCTTTGATTTGTTTGTTTCTGTGTTTTTGTTCCTTAAAAACATTAGTAAAATTTATTAGGAAATAAGTTTTAAAATGTTTATCATTTTGAAGTATTAATAAATATCAACTAAGTTATATAGTAAAATTAAGTAATTGCAAGATTGGGGAAAATGTATGTACATTTCTTTCATATATATTCAGTTTTTCTTTCTCCTTGTAAAGTCTCAAGTTCTTCAAGCCAGGCGTAGTGGTGGCACTTGCAGTCCCAGCTACTCAGGAGGCTGAGGCAGGAGGATCACTTGAGCCCAGGAGTTCGAGGCTGCAGTGAGCTATGATCACACCACAGCACTCCAGCCTGGGTGACAGAGCAAGAGCCTGTCTCTAAAAAATAAAAATCATAACAAATAATATTTTAAAAATCTCAAGTTGTTCAACCAAAAAGTAAAGATTACTCAGTTTATGAAACAGTTCTATGAAATGTTCAACCTTTTGAAAAAAAAGTTTAATATTAAGTCTGGCAGTACTTAGAAGTAACAATTACAGCCTTAACATGAAATAATCAGTATAGCTTTTATTGCTTTTTCTTTTCCTCTAGTTCTGTACAAGCATGAGCATTGGCCTGGTCCTAATACTGTTTTATTTTCTCTCTATTAATATAAATAAATAAAAACATAATGTTTATAGTAAAATTTGTATGATAAAGGAGACAAATGGCATAAGGCATAGGATGGGTGTGATTCAGGAGACATGAGTTCTGAATCCAGCTCTGATCCTCATAGCAGTGGTTCTTTGTGACCTGGGCAAATCACTGTTTCTTTATGGGCCTTAATATTTTCACCCGTAATGAGTAGTTTGGAATTTCTGATTTAAGATAGTAGACCAAACACCTAAACAAAGGGAACAAGGATGATAATGAATACATGAGAGTTTTATCAAATGCATAAAATATAGAAAGTAGTTGGAATTTTGATACAGATGAAACAACAGAGGAAGTAAGAATAAGTAGACGAGGCATTTGCAACAAGGAAGAGAACCTGTCTATAATAAAACCCTAAAGAAGCCATGGGTATAGAGGTGACAGTGTAGAAAATGAGGATGAAATGAGGGGCTACAACCAGGGCTGTGAATTAAAATGTTCCTATGAAACAGCTGCTCCAGTTTGCTCCCAACATTCCCACCCTCCCCCATGCTCAGATTTGCCCTTAGAGAGCTAGTAAGTTAGTGAAGAATTATTAAGTCAGGATCCAAGGACGGACAGAGGCCTAGTAAGGAGAGCTCAGCATTTGCCTTGGGGGCATTCTGGAAGGGGCAGCTGAGAGATTGGGTAGTATTTTGGACTGCCTTGTGCCTAGGAGACAGGGATTAGAGTCCAGGGCCCTCAAAGGAGGCCTAGTGAGTTTCCTTGCTTTGTGTTGGGACCAATACAAGAAAAGACTGGCTCCTAGAAATAAAGGTAACCGCAAGATAGGCCCTTGCAGGCACTGCCAGTCACTTAGCTTCAAATCATCTCATTTGCTGAATTTGTACAAAGTTTAGTTCTAAATTGCTAGGGTCCCCAGATGCCCAGCAATAGTAAATGTAAATTCTTTCTGGAAGAAGATGGTAACACAATAGATAAAATTATTTCTAGATAGCAAACAGTTTTACAAGTGCAAGGTCCAGTATACAATCAAAAATAATTAGGCACAAGGAGATAAGACAACATAAACAAAATCCTGCAGAAATAACAGACAAGAGAAACAGATCCAGATCTAATATTGGCATTATTAGATCCAAATTTTTAAATAGGTATGATGTTATGTTCAAGGTGATAAGAGGCAAGACGAAAAGTTTTGATGAAGAAATGAAGACTTAAAAAAAAAAACTAAACAAATTCTAGAACTTAAAACTGTAGTAATTGAATTATAAACTTAATATATTTAACAGCATTTTAGGTATAACTGAAGAGAGAATTAGTGACCTGGAAGTTAGGTCAGCAAAAATATGCAGAATGGAGCCTGGAGAGACAAAAGAGCAGAAGAGTACAGAGGAGAGAATACATTAGTTTTCTATTGCTACATAACAAATTACCACAAACTTAGTTATTTAAAACAACACCCATTTATTATCTCTGTAGGTCAGAAATTTGGGTGGGCTTGCCTGGGTTCTCAGCATCTCACAAGGCTGAAGTCAAGATGTTGGCTGGGCTGGCTGGGTTCAGTGGCTCACACCAGTAATCCCAGCACTTTGGGAGGCTGAGACAGGAGTACGGCTTGAGGCCAGGAGTTTGAGACCAGCCTGAACAACATAGCAAGACCCTGTCTCTACAATAAATTTAAAAGTGAGCTGGGTGTGGTGGCGCATGCCTGTAGTCCCAGATACTTGGAAGGATGAGGCAGGAGGATCACTTGAGCCCAGAAGTTTGAGGTTGCTGTGAGCTATAATGACACCACTGCACTCCAGCCCAGGTAACAGAGCCAGACCATGTCTCAAAAGAAAAAAAAAAAAGAGAGGTTGGCTGGGCTGGGCTCTTATAAGGAAACTTTGGGAAGAATCTGCTTCCAAGCTCATTCAGGTTGTTGGCAGAGTCTCATTGCTTACAACTGTAGGTCTGAGGTCCCCAATTCCTTGCCATCTGTCAGCCAGGGGCTACTCTCTCCTCCTAGAGGCTCTCAAGTGACCCCTCCATCTTAAAGGCAGCAGTGGCATGCTCAGTCCTTCCCACGACTCAGGATCTCTCTGACTCCCCCCTCTTCCCATTGGCCAGAGCAAACTCTGCTTTTAAAGGGCTCTTGTGATTAGATTAGGGCCACCTGGGTAATCTGCCTTTTGTTAAATTAATGAGTATGTTTAGCCCCTTTGCAGGATATAGGGTCAATATACTACCCTTCCCCACAAAAATCAATTTCATTTGTATTAATATATACTATCAGCACATGGAAAAGGAAAATTTGAAAAGCATACCATTTAAAATAGGATGAAAAAATTAATTATTACATCTAGGTGAAGAAAATCTAACAAAATGTGAAAGATCTGTGTGCAAAAAGCTAAAAGAATTAGGAAAAATAAAGAAAACTTAAATATGATAGGAATATCGTGTTCATGAATTAGAATACTTGATACTTTAGAAGTGTCATTTTCAAACTGTCTAGATTGATTATAGTCTAAATCTCGGCAGTCTTTTTTCTTTTTAATTAACAAGCTGCTTATAAAATTTGCATGTAAAAGTAAAGGTCCTAGAATGGTCAAGACACCCTTGAAGAAATAGGGAGGAGGACCCCCTCTGCCAGATGTGAAGACTTGCTCTTAATAGAAAACTGTGGTGATCAGGTGGTGTGATGTGGGCGCAAGGAGATACAATAAAGAACCTAGAAACAGAACCACACACATATGGGCTTCAGTGCTGGCCTTATGGAGCCCTAGGGAAAGGGTAGTCTTTTCGATACATGGAAACAGAATTACATTGTCACAAAAGAGGGTATCCAAATAATCTTTCCAATAAACATAGGAAAAAGTGCTCAATGTCATTGTTCAACAGGGAAATGCAAATCAAAACCATAATGAAATAATGCTGTACACTCAGCAGAATGGTTAAAAATTAAACTATTGATAATACCAAGTGTTGGTGAGGACGTGAAACAGCTCACAGACAGTTCTCAGATGTAGACCTCTCATGCACTGTTAGTGGGCCTAGAACCACTTGGGCAAAGAGTTCGGCATTATCTACTAAAATATAGTAGATGCATTCTCGCTCTTAGCTATCACTCATCAGAAATGCATGCATAGGGGACTCAGAGCCGTGTACAAGACTGTTTATGGCTTTTTTTGTAATTGCTTGAAAACTAAAAGCAACTGAAATATCTATCAACATTATGTGATACAGTCATACAAAGGAATATTATAGCAATGACACAGAATGAATTATAGCTACATACAACAATGGATGAATCTCCTAAATATAATATTAAGCAAAAGAAGTCAGACACAGAAGATTTAAAACAACAGGCAAAAATAAACTATGGGGGCTTGAGGATGCTTGTTTAGCAAGAAAGTAATTATTATAAACAGAAGTAGTTATTATCTTTGGTGGCCAGGAGGGATAGTAATTAGTTGGGGGATATGAGAGGGACTTTTAGGATACTGACAGACATGACTCTTTGATGAAACACTGAGGTAGAGAACAAAAAAAGAAGCAAAGGAATGAGTACAGTATCAGGCTAAGCCTTTTCACCAACAACACTCAATGTTGGAAATCAGTGGAACATGCCTTTAAAGTTCTGAGAGAAAGTTGATTTTAAACTTAGAAGATAAACTATCAATCAAGGGTGAGGGCAGAATAGGATCATTTATCTTCCGTTCCTTTTTCTGAGGAAATTCCTCGAGGATGTACAACAACAGGAAAGATAATATGGGAACGTGTAATACAAGAAACAGTCAAGGCCAATGAAGAGAAATCCCAGGATAATAGCCATGTAGCAGGCTTTGAAAGAAGCTCCAAGAAAAATGTTTTTTGAAAAAGAGAATAGATTCCAAACAATAATGATAATGTAAGAAGCTATTACAGGAAGTATTGGTGATAGACTAAAAATAGGTACATTTTTCTTCTCTTAATAAGAAAAAAATAGTTTATTAGAAACGTGTGTGGGAAAAGCTAGAAAAAATCATTGTCTAAAACTGCAGTCCCCAACCCCGGGTCCAAGGCCTGATATCACGGTCCGTGGCCTGTTAGGAAATGGGCCGCCGTCACCACCTGAGCTCCGCAACAGCTGCCCCCCCCAGGCCGTGGAAAAATCGTCTTCCATGAAAACCATCCCTGGTGCCAAAAAGGTTGGGGACCGCTGGTCTAAAATATAAAAAGGACATGATATTTGAGCAGGTGATGGAATGTAAGAAAAGAGAATCCATTTGCTCTTAATGCTGGGAAGTCTCATGAACAAGTGGCCAGGGCCATGTGACCTTTAGAGAATGAAATGTAATCCCAACTCTGCAGTTAGTAATATTTACATGCACTCTATGTATTGATTTTCAACTTTCAGACACATCCTAAAGAAGAAACACGGAAGGCTTAATTATAAATATAAATATGTTATCAGGCTTGACCATTTAAGACAGAAGTTTGGAGCAAAAGGGAGGAGGATAGAAGAGAAAGAGAAGGAATGTCTTAGTCTCATCTTGCATACCCAGGAGTTAAGAGGCTCCTTTGAAAGCCAAGGAAACATGAAATTTAGGTATCTTATTTAAAGTTACAGAGGTAACCAAGGGAAAACCTAAAAACACGAGAATAGAAAACTGGGAGGTATTGGGGATTTCAAGGAAGTGGCTAACTGCTCAGTTTTTCCAATGGGGCGTATAATAGATCATTTCTAAAATTGATAAATGAAGAAATAGTGATAAAAATATATTCTTTTGAGTTAAGAAGTGACTACAAGAACCAAAACCAGGCATAATTGAAGCTAGTTGCTCCTGGAGCCAAATTAGGAGCGGGAAAGCATGTGTCCACTCAGATGCTTAGAATTGGTCTATTTGGCTCATTTTGGACCAAAACTTTTTTTAAATTGACAACATATACATATACTTATGTACAGCATGTTGTTTTGAAATATGCGTACATTGTGGAATGGCTAAATGGAGCTAATTAACATATGCATTACCTCACATACTTATCATTTTTTTGGTGGTGAGAACACTTAAAATCTACTTTCTTAGCAATTTTTCAAGAATACAATACATTGTTATTAACTATAGTCACCATGTTGTACAATAGATCTCTTGAACTTATTTCTCCTAACTGAAATTTTGGGCAAAAACTTTTGAGACCAAAAAAATGTGTCCATTTTCAAATTCTTGTGATTTATTTCACAAATAGATTTAATTTTACATTTTATAATTCATATGAAATTAGTACATTTGCCTCTGAGCATATGGATTTACATATGTATCTACACATACACATAGTATGAATTGACTTACAAAGTAATTAAAGAAAAATAAGATGAAGTTTCTAATAATTCTAAAATACTACAGCAGATAGCCTCAACTTAAAAGCAGATTAGGCCGGGCGCGGTGGCTCACGCCTGTAATCCTAGCACTCCAGGAGGCCGAGGCAGGTGGATTGTTTGTGCTCAGGAGTTCGAGACCAGCCTGAGCAAGAGCGAGACCTCGTCTCTACTAAAAATAGAAAGAAATGATCTGGCCAACCAAAAATATATATAGAAAAAATTAGCCGGGCATGGTGGCACATGCCTGTAGTCCCAGCTACTCGGGAGGCTGAGGCAGGAGGATCGCTTGAGCCCAGGAGTTTGAGGTTGCTGTGAGCTAGGCTGACGCCACGGCACTCACTCTAGCCCAGGCAACAAAGCGAGACTTTGTCTCAAAAAAAAAAAAGCAGATTAAATTAAGTTAGAGTTGTTTGGCAAAAAACATTATTAATAGAAGAAAATAAATGTATACAGTGTTAATTCTAATAAGCCTAATAGAATAAACAAATAGAAACAATATTTAAAATGGTGCTTAGGTTCGCAGACGACCTTTAGAAACTTTTAACCCCTGATGAATAGCAAAAGGTAATAATTTTTAGAACAGGTTTAAAACCTAAAAATGTGAGATCAGGTACTCGATTTTTCATGTCTGTTTTCTGAGGGGACATGAACACTAAATTTCAACAGGGAACTTGAGATGCTAGAAACACACCTCTAGATGTTATTAATATTCTTACTACAATAGGAGGAGGTATTTCTAGAAGAATTTTATGTATAGCAATGGCTTACATTAGAGATTTTGTGTCTTAGGGATTTACCACGAGCTGCGATTTTAGCTTCTGTTTTCTTTTTAGATCCTTTTGTCTGGGAAAAGGTACAATCATTCAAGACTTAGATTTATTATATTCTTATGAGCTCAACCATTTCCTCTGCTGTGATACTCCAAAATATACTTATGTTTTAGGCTGTGATAACAGTGATCTTTTTTTCAACTTCTTGAAAAAATTTCTTCTTTTAAACTGAAGATTTCATTTCTTGACCAGTCTTACATGCTCTATTTTAAATTACCTGGTTCTGAACCTAATAATCTCAACTAATAAAATGAGAATTCAGTGTGCAAAGGATTGCGGAATCCCATCTTAACTGCAGCTGAAACGTTTGTGCCTTTGCAGAGGAGTTAGTCCCTCCCGGCAGTCTTAGCCTGTTTACTTTGCTCTTCATGTGTGTAAGTACCTTGAATGGAAGCAAGCAGATTTTCCTTGTTATTCACTAAAAAGATAATACATTGAATGTACATTCTGTATTGCTGTATTTTCCAAAAATGTTCTATTGGATTGTTTATTATATTTCCTAATTATAGTGCTGCATTTGATACGGTTCTTGGAATAAATGTTGCAGTCAAGAAACTAAGCCGTCCTTTTCAGAATCAAACTCATGCAAAGAGAGCTTATCGTGAACTCGTCCTCTTAAAATGTGTAAATCATAAAAATGTAAGTTATGTATATATTTTTTCTGTATGCTTTAATGTTGTCAACGATGTCTTAATCTTCAGGGTCCTTTGAAGATACATTGAGTTCAGACCTAGGATAAACTAATGATCAAAATGGCTATTAAAATGGTTATATTTTATTGATAAAATTCTTTTTTTTTTTTTTTTTTTTTTTTTTTTTGAGACAGAGTCTCACTCTGTTGCCCGGGCTAGAGTGAGTGCCGTGGCGTCAGCCTAGCTCACAGCAACCTCAAACTCCTGGGCTTAAGCGATCCTACTGCCTCAGCCTCCCAAGTAGCTGGGACTACAGGCATGCGCCACCATGCCCGGCTAATTTTTTCTATAT
>CM052443.1:50496566-50537525 GCA_028533085.1 Varecia variegata
ACAAAGTTATATGGACAAAGATGTTCACTGCTGTGTTCTTTGTGAAGACAAAGAGATAAGGAGCAGTTTAAATAGTAGAAGACTAATTGTAAAGGAAGTCATAAGACTGTGATGGAATATCATGCAATTAGATGTTTCCTATAACAATAGCATAAAGGCCGGGCGCGGTGGCTCACGCCTGTAATCCTAGCACTCTGGGGGGCTGAGGCGGGTGGATCATTTGAGCTCAAGAGTTCGAGACCAGCCTGAGCAAGAGTGAGATCCCATCTCTACTAAAAATAGAAAGAAATTATATGGACAATTAAAAATATATATAGAAAAAATTAGCCGGGCATGGTGGCGCATGCCTGTACTCCTAACTACTCAGGAGGCTGAGGCAGAAGGATTGCTTGAGCCCAGGAGTGTGAGGTTGCTGTGAGCTAGGCTGATGCCACGACACTCACTCTAGCCCGGGCAACAGAGTGAGACTCTGTCTCAAAAAAAAAAAAAAAAAAAGACATAATACTTGTAGTATAATAAAAGGAAGATGTAAAATTTTATCCTTGATACAATATTGAAAATGTTAAAAATTACGTGCACAAGAAAAAAACTGGAATAAAATATTAAATTTGCTAATTGCCTTTGGGTGATGAGCTTATGGTTTAATGATACAGTTTTTCTTTATATATTTTGCAGTTTCCAGCTTGTTTTCAGGGGGTGTATGCTGCTTTAAAAAGGAAGTTTTTTTAAATGAAAATTCTCTTATGACCATTTACTGCAAATAAGTATGCTGGAGAAGAACATGAAGGAACTGTGGGGCTGTGTCTGTCCTCTTTGCTGTGAGGTGCCATTCTCAGACGTACGTCGTATCCTCGGAGAACGGCCAGGTGGAAGGAGAGGAGCTGCAGGGGGATGACGCTCAGGACACCCTGGAGGCAGTCCACGGTGCGCGGCAGCGAGATCGCTCTGTATGCAAACTTGGAACTCTCCGTGTCGTCCTGGGAGCACAGTATAACCGGGCGACCCTGAAGCAGAGAGACATGACTATAAGGCAGGCCGTGTCAGACGCAGCAATCCCTCACACGCGGCAAAGCATCTGGAGTCAACATTACTTGTATGATGACAGTCATCTTTTGTTTTTGCTGGAATTATGGGTGAGGTGATTAGTACGGGACACAGCGTTTGGTGCTTTCTGGTGTGCATCTTCCCCTGGGAAGGGGACTGCCATCCTGCTGCCTCACTCAGCAGCCACTTGCTGGCTGGCTTCGGTGTGCCCTGTGAGAGGAAGCGCAGACCCGCTCCTGACTCTGATGGGCTCATCATCTAGTGGTGGGAAACAAAACCTAGACAAGCAAACCAATAAGTACAGAGGAATTTCAGAGAAATGCCGCAAAGGCAACAAGGTAATGTGACTGGGAGACATGGGTGAGGTCTGGGAAGGCCTCTCAAAAAAGGAGACGTTTGGATCGAGACCTGAGTGGTGAGGGCCAACCTCTGCAGATCCGTGGAAGGAACATTCCAGGCAGAGGGAACAGTCAGTGCAAAGGCTCAGAGGCAGGAATGAGTTGGGCATGAGCAGGAAACAGAAGGAAAGCTGGAGTGCCCGGAACTCAGTGAGACGGGAGGAAGGGGTCAGGTATTACAGGGTCGGGGGTCATGGTGGTTTGATGGGAAGCCACGGGAGGGTTTTAAGCAGGAAAATGATGCGATTGTGCTTTATGCCATCTCTCTGGCCACTGTGCTAAGCCAGGTGTGGCAGCAGCTAGATGGAGCCCCCTGTTGGATTTCACCTCCCTGTAACTTCATGAGCCCCCAGGATGGACCTGTGGGGGTTCTGCTCTCCTCCCTCAGGGAAGCTGTCATTGTATAAAATTTGGCTGGACTTTGTCCCTGGTTCCTGGGAGGGAACCTCTAAACCTTGGCTTTTCCAGGTGATAGAAGTGTCTTTTGTTATTCGTGGGGGGTCCCTTGGACTTCTCCTTACTTTATGCTAATCAGGTGACTCATCATGGCTTCAGATGGCTTCAGGATTGGGGCTAACCGTGCCACAAAGACCAACCATATGATTAGAGGGTTGGGGCTCTGAGCCACACGCTGTCAGCCTGACCTCCCAACCTCCAGGGTGGAAGAGGGGCTGGAGACTGAGTTCAGTCACATGGCCAATGAGCTGATCAAACATGCCTACTTGACAAAGACACCAGTAAAAACTCTGGACACTGAAGCCAGCAGCTCCGGTGAGCTCTCCGGTGACACACACTTACGTGCCGGGAAAGTGGCACTTCCTAAGGACACAGAAGCTTCACATCTGGGGCCCTCACACTATCGGTCTTTCCTTGGGTGCTGGTCATGATTTGCATCTTTTATAATAAAACTGTAGTAGTAAGTATAGCATTTTCTGAGTTCTATGAGTCATTGTAGAGAATTCCTGAATCTGAGGGGAGCACCGGAACTCTGGAATCTGTAGCTGGCTGGTCAGAAGCAAGGACAGTCCTCCGGAGGGACCCGACCTGAGTCCGTGCAGAGCACGCAGTGGGAAGCACGCCCACGCACGCCCCTGGCAGGAGCATCTCCTCTGCCGCCAGGCCAGCAGGCTGGGCCACCATGGGCACGGCTGCAGGCCGACCGGTTCCTTCCCAGAGGTGTGCACTGCTCACAAGGGGCCCAGGAGAATGGGAGGGAGGTGCCCTGGCCCAGCGGAGAGCCCTCACCTGGCGGGCCGTGACCTGCTGCAAGGCGTTCTGGCACTTGGCAAAGCAAGGGTCCTTCATGATGACCATGATGACGGGCATCTGCTTGTCAATCAGTGCCAGAGGCCCGTGCTTCAGCTCCCCAGCCAGGATGCCTTCTGAGTGCATGTAGGTGATCTCTTTAATTTTCTGGGGAAACAGGAAGTGGGATGAGAGGTACACTAGGCAGACAGGTGGCTGGAGCTAATCAGCCAGAGGGCAAGAAGGGCAGCAGGGGAGATGTGACCCTGGAGGGCAGAGAGCTGAGGGCGGCAAGGCAGATGATGCGTGCCACAGTGTGGTTGACAGCACTGAGGATGCCTGGCAAGGGCCAGGGCAGCAGTCTGCCTGCTGCCCAGGGCATGCACAAAGCCCAGCACACAGCCTGTGTCCCCAGATCAGCCACCCCCTGGACAGCCAAGTCGGAGTCAGCCTATATGGCCCTCTTTGCCTCTGCAGCCAGCCACCGGGCCTCTGCAATTAGCATGTGTCATGACGGCATTGTATTCTGCTTAGAGATACCTTCAGTCAGTTATGTGACTAAGCATTCCCCTAATTTCAGACCACTAATAAGTTCTGAAGGGTTGCTCAGACTGACCTAGGGAGCAAAGCTGCACACACTGCGGCATTATTTGAATTTTTTCCTATGCTTAGGTAGATCTATTTCTATTCAGTCACCATTAAATCTACACCATTGAAATGGTGAGAGTGTCGAAGAACACATCTCGAAACTCCCCTAGGACTATTTATTTGGGTCAGGGAAATGCTGTAAGGGGTGTGGCTCCACTCTGGAGGCTGCAGACCACGGGGGCCCCGGCCTCCAGAGGGGCCAGTAACTTGTGCCAGCAGTAGCCTAAACACTTCTTTCTTTCCCCACAGACTCACTTGGAGGCACAGTTGAACTTGCGTCTTTCACCAGCACACTCGGCCACTGTAGCTGGACTCCCCACCCAGGTGGCTGACCTATCTGGGGGCTGACAATGCACCCCTGAGAAGCAGGGTGCCAGCCCTGTGTTCCTCAGAATCTCCATGGGCTGGGTGTGGGGGCTGGAGCTCCCTGAGGTCAGGCTTGTGCTCTTGGCTAAGATAGCCTGAAGTAAGCTCTGGGTTTCTTGTGAATCACTAGCAACTGGCATCGTCTTTCAAATGGGGTCGGAGGGGAGGGAACAGAGGCTTTCATGGGGAGAGGATGGAGCAAAGCTGGGCAACGGATAATGCCCTCGTCAGGTGCTCTGTGCTGCCTTGCCTGGAACACTGTCTCCCTGCTCCCTGGGCAGAGTGTTTTGATCCATAAGCTGCGAGCTGACAGTGACCCTGCCTCGCCATGTGCCCGTGCTCTTGGCAGCCTTGTGGCCCTGGCCCCTTGCCCCTGCTCCATCGGCTCTCTCTTAGTGGCCTGGATCTTTGCTGCAGCAGGGCAAACAGCCAATCACCAAGTTCTAAAGACTGCAGGGCCTTCGAAGCTCATTCGTGCAGGATCTCAAACTCCTCTCGGGAGGGAAGTTCTGCAGAGACCTCCACCCTGCACTTCTGCTCTGCCAAGATCCTCCCACACTGTGGTGGTGGACAGAGCAAAGGCCACATGGATCTGGGTTCCATTCTGTTCCTCTGTCACTCGAGTGACATACTTCACCTGGAGGCTTAGTTTCCTCCTGGGTAAGATGTGCGCAGGAACTGCCAGCCTCTCGGAGACGCCCAGGAAGCATGTGTGAGCTGCTCTCAGCAGCCTGGCACTGGCCGGACCCCTCGAGGAGCTCGCCCAAAGATGCCCTTTCCCCTTCTCTCCAGTAGACTGGGAGCTCCCTGGGGGGAGGCACCTGCCTCACCCATCTCTGTGTCCACAGGGCTAGAAACCTGGTCAGGAACTGATGCTTAGTGCAGGCTCAGGGGGTGGCCCAGGAGCCCTCCTTCCCGCTGTGCCTGCCCTCATGTTGCCCAAGGGCTGCACAGCGGCCCGGGGAGGTGGGGCTGGGCAGGGGGCTCACCAGGGCTCCTTCCAGGCACGTAGCGTAGTTGTAGCCCCGCCCCATCACCAGAAGCGACCGCTGTGTGTAGAGCTCCAGGGCCAGGTCGTGGATCTGCTCGTCCAGTGACAACACCTCCTTGATCAGCTCTAAGCCGTACACAGAGCAGAGGGAGAGAGCCAGTCATTCCAATTTTAAAACAGTATTCATGAAGAAAAATTATGGTGATTCATAGATGTGTGAATACTTTCTCGAGCACCACTAAGGCAGGTAGGGAAGTATTATCTTTAGCTCCATTTTGCAGGTAAGGCAACTGAGGCTCAGGGGAGCGAAATCACCAGCTGGCAAGACACAGAGCTGACACTCTACGTTGGTGTCCCCTTTCTTGCCCAAGTGCTGTGTTTGAAGACAAGGCCAGTGTAAGGGGGGCCAGTGGTTCTCAAACTTGGTCTCGGACTCCTCTATATTCTTAAAAATTATTGTGAATCCCTAAGAGCCTTTGTTTTTGTGGGTTATATATATCAATATTTGCCAGATTATAAATTACACTGAGAAATTTTAAAATATTAATTCATTTAGAAATAACAATAATATACCCATTACATTACTATTTAAAAAAATAGTGAGAAGAGTGGTATTGTTATACATTTTTGCAAATCTTTTTAATGTCTGACTTTTTAATAAAAAATAGTTGACTCTCATATCTGTTTCTGCAGTCAATCTGCTGTGGCATGTTCTTCTAGTTGAAGTATAGGATTAAAATCCAGCCTCATAGAACTGTGAATATTGTTCTTTGATATTACAGTACACCTAACTTGAGAAACAATAGTTTCTTAAGAGGGTAGTTGCCAATATGTAATCTAAAATTATATCAGTAGTTTTCTACTTTGTTACAGTAAAATTTACTGGTCTATCTTGTACTTTTAAATGGATCATTTACACATGCATAATTTTGTAACATCATGCATTGGCCACAAAGTTATGCAAATCTTCTTAAAATAGATACATTCCATCATAAAATCTTTGTTTAAAATAAGATTTTCTAAGTCACCAGGATCTCATCAGAGAAGTCTTTGAATGTTGGGAAGTAATCAAGCTCACGGTGGCAGATACAAGTTTTACAAAATTCTAAGTTTCATTTGAAAGCTCCTAGTTTATCACTGGCAACAAATACTATCAGTTGTTTTTACTGTTGTGTCAAGATAACTGTTAATTTTGGGAAAATGTCCGCCAAATACCCAAATAAGCTTGCTATTCAAACAATCCCAAGGGTGCATTTCTTTGAAACAACCATCATTCTTCAGGGTGAGCAGAAGTGCTCTATGCATACTTCCCGTTTTATCACAGAACATTAAGGGCTGCAGTTTACAGACTAACGTTTTGTTCCGCCTCATCAAGGACGCTCTCCGGTGAAGCTGGGTATGCGGTGGGGAAGAGCACAAGACCACTGGGTCTCAAGTGTGCTAAGGCACCAGGTGTAGCCACCCCAGGCAAAAAAGTCATATTTATTATAAGTAATGTGTTACTACATAAATCGTTTTGACTGAAAAGGCCTGATAGACCCCCAGGTCCTGTGGACCACATCTTGAGAACCGCTGGCTTAGATATCAGAATAGAGTCCTGTTTTGCATGGTTATAACCTAGCTTGAAGTAAGAGTGCTTTTCTTGTCAATCAACTTTCAACACGTTGTCTAGGCCAGATTTCAGACCGTAGGCCTTGGTATTGACCAAGGCGGAGACCAGCCGGTAAACAGGTGAACAGGTCACTTCAGATCACGAGATATGTTATAAAGAAAAGAAATGGGCTAATGTTTAAGGAAGTGCTGGGGCACAGGGCTGGGGACTCTTAGGGTGATATTGGAGCTGAAGCTTGGGAGCTGAGAAGCTGCCAGCTGTACAAAAAGGTGTAGGAAGACGGTATCAGCAGAGGAGAGAGCCAGTGCAAAGGCCCTGTGGCGGGACAAGCGCTTGACACCACTGAGAATCTGAAGGTCAAGGTAGCAGCCAGCCCAGGGAGCGGGAGGGAGCAGAGGAGGCAGAGGTAGTGGACTCAGCGCGCAGGGCTCCAGGGCCTGGTGAGGAGTATGGATTTTAACCTTGGCCCAGTGGGCGCTGCTGGAAGGATTCAGTGGTGACCAGGAAGTTTTAGGAGGAGGGAGTAATTAACAGCATCGAGTACAGGAAAGTCAAGGAAGAGAGTGACCCAAAAGAGTCCACTGGATTTGAAGCTATGGGAAATCGAGTTGTGGAACATACCAGGTAAAGATCTCAGGCCACGGATGATCTCTTGCCTCCTGTTTTGTAGTGAAATTCTGTCTTCAGACATCATCAAACCAAACATCACCAGAGAGATGAACTGACTGGTGTAAGCCTGCAGGCAAAGGAGGAGGTGGCCAGAGCTTTGAAGCAAGCGTCTCAAAGAGGCTCAAAGAGCTAAAGGCCAACATGGAAAGGATGGGAAGACAATGTAGGAACAAAACAAGACTATAAAGGAAGAGACAGAAATCACTAGAAAAAGGAAAGAAAGTCAGCATCGCTGGTGTGTCAGGGCACGATTGCCCACTGCATGCACACCAGAGAAGGGTGGATACCAGGCACCCTGGGCCTCTGGCCCACCCGCCCAGGCTCTTCCGGAAGGAGAGCATGCTGTTCCTTCTACCTTGGTGCTGGCCACGCCGATCTCTGGCCCCGCGTTGATATGGACACCGCAGTCGGTCTCCCGGGAGATGGAGCTGCCCACGGTGTTAGTGACCCCCACAGTCAGGGCGCGGCGGTCCTTGCAGTATCGCAGAGCCAAGAGCGTGTCTGCAGTCTCGCCTGCCGCACAGGGCCCTTTCAGTGTGCGCTGCCAGCCTCAACCCTACCCCCAGCCCTACCCCCACTCCGTTACCCGGGCTCTTATATCAGTGCCCAAGGCACAGGCAGGGTTGGGGGTGTTCAGAAAGTAAAATGCACACTCAACAATTTTTTTGTTGATTGTTAGATTGAAGATGTTGTTATTATTTATGTGACAAGCACTTTCTCATCCACTATTTCATTTAAATCTTATGACAGCCCTGTGGGGGCCACTGTCCCCACTTTCCTTTGAAGGATGAGGGGCTCAGAGACAGGAGAAAATCAGTGCCTCTATCAAAGTCACATGGGCAGCAGGTGGGCCTGGCTCCCAAGGCCCCTTCAGCCACTCTAAGCTGCCTTATTCAGCATGTGCTGAGATGTAGCAGATTTAACGTTTAAAAAGCAGGAATGCCCCCAAATGGTGTTTCTCGAATAGATCTTGTTTGAAAGGAAGCACTTCTTGCAGCCTCCCAGTGAGGACTCAAATTGTTTCTAGAATAAAGCTAAAGAGGTTCATGCATAAACTCCCTATGTCTGTACGTTGTAAAGAACTCAGACTAAATTAAATATGAGCCAGACCATAAAATCAAAACCGCTTGAATTCACATGAGTTGCTAGAGGTTGTTCTGTCTGCAAGGTCTCCGCTCCTGGCTGTGCCTGTCCTAGCGTCTCTGCAGGGCAGGCTGGCACTGCCATGTGCTGCCGCATGGCCAATTCTCCTCTCCCTTGTTCTCTTCAGGTTGCTTAGTTTATGGCACTGGAGTGCCGTGTGGCACTTCCTCAGCACCAACCGTGGGGGCAGGGGGAGGATGACGGGGAAGGGGGCTCTGTCTTCAGCTGCCTTCCCGCCCCAAGTTTTGACAGGTTTTTCCCAATCTCATTGCGGGGCTGAACCCTTCTGTACCCAGAGACTCAGGAGCTGCCGCTGCATTATTTTCACATCAGACCCACCTCTGTTCTGTCGCTAATGGCTTCCACCAGTTTATAAAATGTTTTTAAGCTCTGATGGTATCAAAAACCTAAAGGCGGCTGGGAGCGGTGGCTCAAGCCTATAATCCTAGCACTCTGGGAGGCCGAGGCGGGTGGATCGCTCGAGGTCAGGAGTTCGAGACCAGCCTGAGCAAGAGCGAGACCCTGTCTCTACTAAAAATAGAAAGAAATTATCTGGCCAACTAAAATATATATAGAAAAAATTAGCCAGGCATGGTGGTGCATGCCTGTAGCCCCAGCTACCCGGGAGGCTGAGGCAGTAGGATCGCTTGAGCCCAGGAGTTTGAGGTTGCTGTGAGCTAGGCTGACGCCACGGAACTCACTCTAGCACGGGCAACAGCGCGAGACTCTGTCTCAAAAAAAAAAAAAAACCTAAAGGCAAATGTGGCAGCTCCCGGGTAACGAGGCGGTCAGCCAGAGGATGGATACATCTGTGTCAGTTTTTCTTAGCTTGCCATCAAAATGGAAATGGTATTAAGATTCAACATGGAAGCAGTATTAAAAGCCCCAATAGATATTAGAGCATTACTGTCAACTTTTTAGTTGTGGTAATGACATTGTGGTTATGTTTTTTCCTTTTATCATTTTAATCATACATCCTGACATATTTGTGGATGAAATAACAGGATGTCTGGTCTGGGATTGGCTTCAGAATAACCCAGCACAGGGAAAGGGTTAGTGTGGGTGTGGATGGCAGTTACTGGCTGTGTTGATAATTGCTGAGGCTGGGCAATTCGTTACATGAATCTCTCTACTTTTACAAAGGTCTGGAATTCTCCATAATCAAAACATTTCAAAAATCATTCTAGAGCTCAAGGGGACTGCAAGCATATGGCCACGGGTCACTCCCCTGGAGCCAGTGTTCAAGCCCAGCACTAGGATGGCACCTAGGGGGTTTGCTCACCTCAGGGACAGGGGGGCCCTAAACCAAGCAGTGTCTCCCACATGCCCCTGCTGGGTGGCGTGGGCACTGCACACTGAGGCCACACCGAGTCCCAGGTGTGACTCTCAACCTAGCAGAATTTTGAAGATTTTTTTCTCCATGAAGTTAAATCCAAGTTTCTCTTGATGGAAGTAATATAGCTAGTAATGAAGAAATGATAGAATTAGAGTAATCAATTTATGAACTCCTAATTATTAACTCTAATCAAGAACTGTCAATGGCTGTTGAAACCAGGAGGTGAAAAGCTGAGGGCAGCTTTTACTGGACGGATAAGGCTGGCAACACTTGAACCCCTCGTGGATTTTAGCACAAAAAGAGAGAAAAATGAGACATTATGTGCCTCTTGGTGAGTAGTCACTGAAGTCTTGAACTTGGATTGGCAGGAGGAGGGAGAAGCCACGGGGCAGGGGAAAACCAATGGACCTGGATTCTGGCCCAGGTCCAGCACGGCCTTGGACATGCCTTGCCCCTCCTGAGCAACAGTGACAGTAACTGACAGCTCCAAGAGTTAAGGGACCCAATGCACGAGAGAGCGTGGGCACAAGGCAGGTGCACAGAGGACTTCACTGGATGGAGGAGGGAGGGAGATACCTGGTATGTCACAGAGAGGAGAGAGCCCAGAGCTGACCTAATGATCACCTGGCCACGCGGCCCTATCCCTTACCTGATTGACTTATGAAAAAGCAAACGTCATCCCTGAACACAGGTGTGTTCCTGTCCAGAAAATCACTAGCAAGTTCAACCATCACAGGGAGCTCGGTCAGTTCCTCCAACACTTGCCGAGTCTGAAACCAACAAGAATGGGGACTAAAGTCAGTCACAGGCTCTATGGGGACACAGAGCAGCTGGGCTTCCAGGGACAGTTTGTGACATGGCGCCTCACCAGCGCTGTCATGGTGGTGAGGAGATTTCAGTCACTCACACCTTGCAGGAGAAAGGGCCCTGTGCCACTTCTCATGCTGGTGCACGGCAGTGGGGGCAAGGGCTTTGCAAATGCAGAAGGCCAAACGCATGACAAAACAGAAGGCCAGCGTGTCACCCCAGACAGCCAATTTCCCTTCACTCTCAGGGGTCCAGTGTGTTGCACTTACAGCCAGGGCAGCGTGGTAGCTGGTCCCACAGCCAATCACAATGAGCCGCCGGCATCTTCGAATCTCCTTCAAGTGGTCTTTCAAGCCACCCAGGAGCACTGCGGGCACATGGCAAGGTGTCAGCTGATTGCACAGTGCAGGCAGAGGCTCCCGGCTGAGTATAGGAATTACCTGTGTTGCTCTCAAAATTCACCCGACCTCTCATGGTATTGAAAACCGATTCTGGCTGTTCAAAGATCTCCTTCTGCATAAAGGCACTGAAGTTACCTGGTCAAATAAACATCAACAAGACTGGTCAGTTTCAATTTAGTTACATTTCCACTGCTTAACTTTTAATTAGGAGGAAAAGTGGTTATGGGACAGTGATAGTGACACCCGTAAAGCCCACTGCAGGGACTGTCCTGGCCGGAATGAGGACTATCTCTACTTTACATATTAGATCCTGAAACTTGAGGAAGGGAGGGATTTGCTTGGGGCATGTAAGTAAACAAATGGTGTGGCTGGTCTTGCTGGGTCAGGCTCCCCTTAAGGCCAGAGGAAAGTAAAATGCTTTACTTCCAAAAAGCCACCCACTTAGGGAAGTACAAATTAAGCCAGCCCAAAGAAACAGACAATTTTGTTTTTAATAAATAACCTCCTAGCTTCTGTAATAAAAACCAAAATCTTCTTAGCCTCACATGCATTTCTGGGCTCTGACTGGAATGGGATTGGACGGCAGCAAAGGGACGACCCGGCCATAGCATGTTCAAGCCCCTGACGGAGGTGTGGCGCCTGACGCTCTGGCGGCGCCCACAGACTTGGTGAGCAAGGTTCTCCAGGATACAGGCACTCGTGCTGCCCAGCACTACCAGTGTGCCCTGCCTGCTGCCTGCCACACAGCACTTGTACAAAGAGCAAGTCAAGCCAGTGGGGGGGGGGAGCAGGGAGGAGCCACAGCAGACACAGGATTAGAGGACTCTGAGGGCGCCATGCTTCAGTGGAGCTTGAGATGACTGCTGGGAGCCAGGCCCATGAGAAGAACAGTGAATGAAGGACCTGAGGTGGGTGAGGGACTGAGGCATCCGGGCCAGGGCTGGTGGGCAGAGCACGAAGGGTCAAGTGTGGTGGGCCAGGCTTTGGCTTGGGTGGGGTGGGGGTTGTGGGCAGTGGCAGAGGGTTTGGATTTTATTCTAAGAATGGTGGGAAGCCATCAGAAGGCTTTAAGCAGTGGGAGCATCACACGGTCCGAGTCATGTTCTGAACAGTTTGCTCAGGCTGCCCTGTGGGGTAGTGGTTGTAGGGGATGGAAGTGGGTGCAGAGAAAGTGCTCCACAGCCCGCAGGAGAAATGATGCCTGGGCGTGGGAATGTGTCCCAGGGAGTCAGCACAGGAAGGCAGCTGATGCGCGGAGTCGGCTCAAGCAGACAGGAGCCCCCTTGGAGGCACCAGGCCAGGCTCCACACATCCTTTCAGCTGTGTGAGCCACAAGCCACCTGCAGCCCGCCCTGGTGGCCCCACCCAGGGCAGGGCAGAGTGTCAGGAGCTCCACCACAGGCGGTGGCCCCAAGGCTGCTGCACACAGCCCCTCGGCGGCACCTGCCTTTCATGATCTGCTGCAGTTCCATCTGCAAGGTCTGGATGGCTCGGGATGGGGCATCACCAGCCGAGCGCTCGATCCGGTGAATGGAGAGTTTCCCATCAGCCACTGCGGCAATGTCGTCGTCCTCCAGGAAGATGACCCTGTTGGTGTGCTCTATGACGGCGCTGGAGCAGGGAAACACAGGCATCGTCACCATCACGCCCTGCCCTTGGCAGTCACAAGGCAGTAGTCGCTAGCTGTTTCCCAAGCATGGGGTCCACATGGGTGGCGTTTTAGGGGGGACAGAGACACGCCACACTAAAAACATCAATTCCCAGGTGAATCATCCCCCTCTTCAGCCTCCCCCAGAATCATTCTGAAGCCAGTCCCCAACACTGTATTGTTTCTTCTGTAAGCCCTTTAGCTCATATCTCTAAAAGATAAGGACTACTGTTTAACCTACTAAATGCCATTATCGTATCTAAAGTTAACAGTGCTTCCTTCCCATCATCAAATATCCAGTATGTTCAAATTTCCCCAATAATCTCATGGACGTCTTTTTTTAGCTGGTTACTTCAAACCAGGACCCAGCAGCATCACCTCGGAGGATGCTTGGGAATCAACACACCATTCCGAATCACAAAGGGGAAGAAGGGAGCACTTGTCTTGCCTTTCTGAACAACCTGTCTTTCAGAACCACAGTTTACAAAGCCAAGTTTCTCTTTATGGAAGTAATACAGCTAGTAATGAAGAAATGATAGAATTAGAGTAATCGATTTATGAACTCCTAATTGTTAATAACTCAAATCAAGGACCGTCAATGACTGTTGACACCAGGAGGTGAAAAGCTGAGGGCAGCTTTTACTTGACGGATAAGGCTGGCAACACTCGAACCCCTCATGGATTTTAGCACAAAAAGAGAGAAAAATGAGACATTATGTGCCTCTTGGAGGAAGGACACACCATCACCTATGCAGTTTTGCCAAAACAATCAAATCTCAGTGAGATCAAATTTCTAGACACTTGTAAACTCCAGTTTACAGGAAATACAGTAGACGGAAGAACATGGCAAACCACACCCTGGGGGGTTCACTCAGCAAAATCCAGACAGTGGGAAACTCAGGACAAGAGATTCCGTTTCTTACACACACACACACACACACACACACACACACGCCCTGAAAATAACCTACAGAGTACGTCCACCAATGAAACATAGGGCCATTGTGTTTATTTTTATAACTTTCTCTGTATGGAAAGGGATAATGATTTTTCCCACTTGAGATCACAGTACAAAGTGTCTTTTAAAAATAAGCTTAAGTTAGAAAAGTTGGTAAGTGAAAAAGAAAGTTCGGTAATTAATAGCACAGGTGGTGTATAGATATGGTAGAAACCATGCAGGTAGGGCTTGAAGGACCACTGGAAAAAAACTTCATTCTAGAAAGTGCCACACCCACAAGTGTCTCTGCAGGTAAATGAACAAACTCCTGGTACAAAGTTAAGGAGAGAAACTATCAAGCTCGATGGCTCTACGAGAGGCATATCCAGCAAGATCCCAGGGAAGACAGAGAAAGGATGGAAAGCCAATGCACTGGGAAAAAATTTTAAGCAATACTCAGCTACTGGGTAAAAAGGAGAGATACAGAGTCACAGGAGGAAGAAATATAATAAAAATGGCCCTACCCTGTCTCCAAGAGATAAACACTGCTTACATGATAGCATTGCTCGATGCATGTGTGTTTATATTTATGTGTGCATGTATATATGTATGTCTAAATATAATTATTATTTTAATTTACAAAATGGATAGTAATGGATGGGAATCTAGTCATTAAGGTCACTGGTACAAGAGTTAGGCCTGAGGTGGATGCTGCAACTCTGTCTCTTACTGGTCCTGTGCCCTCAGGCAACACGGGTGACTCCTCTGACCCCCTGGCTCTGGCTCTTCCTCTGTGAACAGGAGAGGGGAGCTGTCCCTTCTCCGCAGGTTGGCTGTGAGCATTAACCAGGGCAGTCCAGGCTGGGCGCGGTGGCTCACGCCTGTAATCCTAGCACTCTTGGGAGGCCAAGGCGGGCGGATCGTTTGAGCTCAGGAGTTCGAGACCAGCCTGAGCAAGAGCGAGACCCCATCTCTACTAAAAAATAGAAAGAAATTATATGGACAGCTAAAAATATATATAGAAAAAATTAGCCGGGCATGGTGGCACATGCCTGTAGTCCCAGCTACTCAGGAGGCTGAGGCAGGAGGATCACTTGAGCCCAGGAGTTTGAGGTTGCTGTGAGCTAAGCTGACGCCATGGCACTCACTCTAGCCCGGGCAACAGAGTGAGACTCTGTCTCAAACAAACAAAAAAAAAAAAACAGGGCAGTCCAGGCGTGGCCCTCGGCAGTGTCCCGTGTATGTGCACAGCTGGCTGCGGCCGTCTCAGAGCTCTGCAGCGTGTCTTCATATCTAGGAGGTCACCGTGTCACTGGTTTACAGTGTGTGTTGGCTTTCTTGTCTATACATTATACATGACAGAATCACTTTTTTAAATTCCAAAAACCTAAACAAACAGAAGAATCTTAAGGATTTTAATTATAGCATTGAATTCACTGATTAATTTAGGGGAGAATCTACACTTTTCAAAAATTAATTTTTAATTATTAAATTAATTTAAAATTTTAAGTCTATTAATTTTTGAAAATATCCACTTGGGAAGCTGAGATGGGAGGATCCCTTGAGCCCAGGAATTTGAGGCCAGCCTGGGCAACACTGTGAGACCCTGTCTCTATAAAAGAAAACAAAAAAAGAAGCTTCTTACTGAGGAATGTGGAATCTCCTCCTTCATTCAAATCTCTTTGTTCCTCATGGTAAACTTCTGTAGTTTTCTCCAGATTCCAAACCATTTTTATTGAAATTTATTCTAAGGAATTTAATTAAACATTTTTTTCCAGCCGTGGTGAGTGGTATTGCTTTTTTTATTTACCAAATGTTTGCCGAGAGCCTCTGGGGCCCGGTCACAGTCACGTGAGGAGAGACAGGCGGGAACCAGGCAGATGTGGTCCGGGCTGCTCAGCCAGCAGCACAGGGGCTGGGGCTAGAGTCTGGGGTTTCCACACCTTTACTCCCAGCTGCTATTCGTAGGTCTAACAGCCTTTCAGCTGGGATACAAATATTATTTCATCTCCTTTCAGGCATTCATTCTTTTTCAAAAAAGAAATATTTATCATATTTCATCGAAAATAGGTACTGTTGGTTGTAAGATCACAATTATTTGATACACTTGGAAGAAGTAAAAACTTCAGCAACTAATAATGGCAAGATGCCAAAATCTATAAAATGCCGTGTCTCAGAATCATTGAAATAATCTTAACTTCTCACTGAAAGGGTACGTAGGGAGCACAGCTGGGGGAATGCTGCCCGTCTCTGTCTGTGGCAAGCATGATGCTGGCTGTGGCCTTAAGCAGGCCCTGCGTTCCTATCATCCTGTCCCGTTCCCCAGGAGACCTGGCCTGGTGTCCCCCTGCCGCACCCCAAGGCCCTCCTGGAGGCCAGGTGGGAAAGGACCACTCTGCAGAGCGGAAAGAAAGGAAGGTCTGGATGAAGGAGGCAGCAGGGGCGTTCACATGGTTTTCTTCTTCAAGGCAGGAAGTGTTGTGCTTCCTCTCTCTCTCTCCCTCTCTCTCTGCATGTCAGTGTAAAATTTTTGTAATAAGATGAGTATGAAGCAGAATTTCTCAAATTTCAAAATGATTATTTTGCAGATTGATGAGAACATGGACTTTAGAATCAATTGAACAAACGCCCTAAATCTTGGCTCTGTCTCTCAGAAATGGACAGAGCCCAGCAAAAGTGGGGGGTGCGGGAAGAACTGAGGTCTGGAGACACGGGCCCCATTTGAAGGGAGCAGCCTCTGAGCAGACCCATTCACCTGGGGCCTGAGAGAGCACAGTAGTTTTTCCAGAGAAGCTAGAAATACAGATTTTTATGGAAAATCTTCTGATTTTAAAATGTTGGCAAATAATTCAATTATTTTGTGCAGACGCAAAAACATTGTGCCCATCAGTGGATCTGGCCTTTGGCCTCCAGGGCTGCAGACCACAGCCTTGCAGGTGCTCACTGGACAAGGACTCCGGGACAAGGGCCATGGGCGCTGGAATCTGCTTTGGCCCTGCACCTTGCTGAGCTACGAGGAAGCAGCTCACTTGGGGGAAAAGGAAGGAAGGGTGCTGTTTAGACGGGCACCCTTTGATTATGTAGTCCCAGGCAGGAAAGGTAAGAAAGGTTTGGTTACCTTGCATCAGAAGCAAAGAAGAATTCCACTGCCTTGTCACCCACTGCATGCAGGCAGGTAGAGCTGTCCAGCCTCTTCATCCTTGTCTTACAGATGTTCTTGACATTCTCAATAGTGCCTAGCAAATGAAGGAATGATTAGCAAATCTCATTTGACTATTTTGTTTGCATAACATGCAGCAAGGAACCAATTTCCCCTCTGAATGTGTGTGGGAGAAATGTGCAATTTTTAGCTTTGGCTGCGTCAACTGAATCATGTAAAAGATCCCCAAATAGCACAGTACCACTGCAAGAGCGTTCACAGGGCTACAGTGTGAGAGCAACGCAAACAAAACAAACCAAAGCAGCACTCAAATCAAGGCACAGCTGCCATCACACAACGGAGCTGCAAGCCGTTCTCTCTGCTTTTGTGTCTGTTTGAAAATATCCACAATAAAAATCTTTTTAAAAATATGGAGCCAATTTGCCATTTGTTCACTATTCTGGAAAAGACAAAAAAAAAAAAATATATATATATATATATATATGGAGCCAAGTGTCAGCTGCATGGAAACCTTTTAGACCTGGAGCCGAGTGCCAGCTGGGCCCCAGTCAGGGGGGCACCCTCGCCTCAGAAGGGGGCTGGCCGCACCCGCGCAGCCGCTGAGTCCTGAGGGCAGCAGCTGCGCTGTCCATGCCTTCCTGAGAGACTTACACGTCTTGTATAAGACGGGGATCTGCTCCGTGGAGAGCTTGTATTTGCTCCGCACTCCGATGAGCAGGGGGCTGCCTCTCCTGGGGAGAGAAGGCATCAAGTTACCTACTGCCTTCCACACCCGGGGCTGGATCTCCCCCTGGCATCTGAGGTGGGATCCCTGAATCCAGCCCTTTCCTCGGGGCCGGCAATCGTGTTTAGGTGCCACAGGGCGGACGCCTTGGCCACAGGAGATGCTCAGGGACCAGAGCAAGGACCCAGAGGCCAGCACAGGAATCCCAGCTCACTGACTTGGCATCCCCCACCTGCCAAATGAGCCTAGCGGTCTGTCCCATCCCCCAGGACCAGGGACTCCTCCGGTTCAGCGAACCCCCACACAGGTCACCAAGGCTGAGCCGTTTTGCATGCTTTTCCTTAAGGGGGGGTCCTTTAAATTATACTGGCGTCAAGCCCCACAAAACCTGGATTTGCCCCGATACAGTTTTGTTTTTATTTTAATTTGTTGTCAACTTCTAAAAATCTGGACATTCCAAATAGAAATCCAGCTTTCTGGTTTCGCTTTTTAAAATATCAAGCTGTAGTACCACCAGCCACAGAGACAGTAGGGCGCAGTCCTGGGGCTATACCCCAGCTGTCCTTTAGACATAGCGGGCACCTGCCAGTGTGCCAGAGGCCCTGCCCCTCCCCTGTGCCGCAGCTAAGCGATTTTATTTTATTAATTTCTTTCTTATTGGAAATATCAATGCATTTTGCCTTACCTTGTGGCAACAGCTTCTTCTGGGTAGTGGATGCTCTTGAAAACCAACGCGAACGCACCTTCCTGAAAACACACACATGAACAGCGAGGGCCAACTCGCTGCGGCCAGCCGAGCCTCTGCGGCCTGGCCGCTGCCCCAGCTGGTCCCCCTGGGCCCCTCTTCACTGTGGGCAGTCCTGGGTTCCCTGGGGAGCTGAACGCAGGAACAGCTCGAGCAGGGTGATGGCAGCAGGGAAAGGGAAACACAAACGCTGAAGTACCAGAGACCAGAACTTATTTCCTGGTGAGCAACATAAACCACACCCATCCAGTCCCACAGGGAGCCCCTTAGGGACACCCAACTCCAGGACAGGCGGGCTGGACAGGCACACTCAGAGGCACAGGCAGTGCGGGCCAGCCGGGCCCTGCCCCTGGCCCATGCCGGCGGGCTGCACTCAGCTCCACACACAGGACAGCCTGGGCTCAATCCCACCTCCGTCCTTTCATGGGGTGATGGTTTCAGGCACCTTTGTGCCTCGTTTTCCTCATCTGTGAATGGCTATGAGGACAGTCCTGCCTTGGACGGCTTCTGTGATGACGATGAGCTACAGCACTGAATGAGGCCTGGCACGCGGAGGACCCAAGAGAAGCCGAAGCTGCTATTACTGTTCTTGTTATTTCTGTGGATACTGTCACTTGCCCTCTGTGCCTCAGCCTGCTGGTTGTGCAAAGCCAGAACTAGAGTCTAGCTCTCCTAATGCAAGATCCAAAGAGCTTTTTCTACTTAAATTCTTGGTGCAAAATTCTCCCCTACATCCTGACTGTCCTGTATTTATTTATCACGACCCTAGTAGACCTCAGTGACATACAGTCGGCTATAAATCCAAGTTTCCATGCGAAATCTCCTAAGTGCTGGAGCCCTGGCAGCACCAGGGCCTGTGTGGCCTGTGTGTTAGGTCTAGCTCACCCACTCAGCGGCACCGCCAGAGGGACCGAGTCAGTGTCCCCAGGTCCCAACGGCCCTTCAAACTGCCTAAAACCAAGGGGCTCCAGGCAGATCCTGAGGCTTTTGCTAATTTAGGAAAAATCCTAAGTTTAAAAGTGCCATTATGGGGGAGAGGTATTTCTAAAGTATCAAAATAAAAATGGAAAAGCAGGAAATACCGCACTGCAATACTAAATGGGCTTCCTATGCATTACTCTCTGCACCAGCACATTCAGCAGGGGACGGGATCTTACTGCTATTTATACACATGTCCTCTAAATTACGGACTCCAAAAATGGGAGTTACAGAGCAAAGTGTTTTGACAGCAGACTTGCTTTTTAAATAAGACTCTGAAAACACTCGCCCAGGGATGATACATCGTAAACCACGGCACGGCGCCTGCAGCAGCCAGTGACCCAGGATGTCCCAGTTCTCAGCCCTAACACTGTCTCCATGCTGCCATGGTCATGGAGGAGCTATTGGTCAGCACCGAGAGGTCGGGGCCCTTCCCTCCTCCTGCCCCATCCCACGTGGACCTGTGTGGGCTCCATCTCCTCCGCCAAGGACGGGCCCCTTGGACAATCCCCCCAGGGTGAACTCCCCTCCCATCCCTTCGGCTCCTTGGGCCCTGCCCAAGGGATGTCATCAATCTCTCTCTCTCGGGTCATTCCGTTCAGCAACACAATCCTCCCTCAGAACCACAACCCTCTCCTGCACACCCTCACCAAGCTCACACGTGCATCGTGAGAAGTCATAGGCCACAAGGCCAGTCACAGTTTCAGGGAGTTAAAACAAAGCAAGGCACTTTTTATTCGGATGTTTACTACCCAAATCACAGAACATCTCCCAATTCTACAAAGATATAACATCTTTAGGCCCCAGGATGTGGATGAACCATCTTTTATCCTCAGCACTTTGTGCAAATTTGCCTAGTAAGTGCTTATAAAAAAGGAAGGAATGATTTAGACAGATGGGATTTATAACTCACCAACTGTTGAATGACTCTCTTGACCAGTGTTGAAAATGTAATGTCCTCAGTTTCTCTATTGTCAAACACATATTTAATCAGCTTTGCGATGGTCTCTGTATCTGTTTCTGACTCAAACTCGTAGCCTTTGCTTTCCTGGAATGTGTGGTTGGACACAGAGCGTCAGATAGTGGTCGTTGTGCAATGCCTGCCCAGCCAACTCCTTCTCCTCCCCGATGACATGCCCTTGGAGCAACTCCAGCCAAGAACAAGGAAAACTGGGAAGGGATGGAGAATGTTTGCCAGAATCACACAGACAAACACCTCTGACTCACTCCTGGATTCCCTGAGATCATCCCTCCTCAGAAGCTTGTCCTTGTCATTAATCCGGACATTGCAAAACAACAGCAGTCAAAATGATAAAATATGTGAGTCAAATCCACCCACATCCCAACCAACACCACGAGAGCTTTCCAAACTTCAGACACTCACCAACCTGACTCCCACCCTCGTTCCCCTGGTTGTGTGAGTCAATGTGTTCCCCTGGTTGTGTGAGTCAATGTGTTCTACAGTGCAGACACTTTCGTAAACCAAGTGCGTGTCATTTGATTCTGTGACTCGGCAGTGGCCTTGAGGTCAATGCTGATGCCCTGGTGTCTCCTCAGACAAGACCCGGGGAGGCCAGGCTGAGGCTACGTTCAACACGTGGTGGCCAAGACGGTGTCTGCTTCTGGTGGGCTGGAAGGTTTCCAAGGAGACCAATGCCACTCAGCCCAGATGTCACCTGGGAAGGAATCTTACCAGAAACTTCCTCAGATCTTTGTAATTTGTGATGATCCCATTATGGATGACAACAAATTCTGAAAGAAAAGTCAAGAGAGAAGTGCTGTGAAGAGGCAAAGCACAAGTCAGATGTGAAGGAAATGATGCAATGGCCTGCAAACCCCTCAACGCCCACCCCAACAGAGACCCTGCACAGCAGATTCTGTCCCCAGTGACCAGCACCGATGTCTGCGAGGACTGCGGTTCAAACCCGAGGAACACATATTTCTCTCAGTGACAGGCAGTCACCAACCTGCCCCTGCCATGCTTGGGGTCCGCAATGCTATCAAACAGGCTTTGGTATTTATGTCGCACAACAGACGATTAACCCTTCATTAACCAGGATTAACCCAGGCACTCCCAACAGACTTTAGGCTCAGAGAGGTCACAAGCTAACAGCCCGTTGAAGTGCTTTGTTTGGTCTACACTTTGCACTTTAGAATCCTGGCTTTCTTGGGAGGAAAATCCCCAGCACTTCTGGCATCCCTGGGCTTAGCCACACTTCTGTGTGTCAGGGTCTGCCTGTTGCTGCTGCCCTGCCTCCCCAGCACTGCCCCACACCCTGCACGGGGGGCCCCCACAGACCCTGGGGGGGCGAGGGCTGTGTCTGCCTCAGTGCCACTGCATTTTCTCAATAAATAGCTGATGAGTGAGCACCTTGAGGGAAAGGTCTAAGGCCAGCCTGAAAGGTTTTCTGGGCAAAAGCCCCCTTTCCCTCTCATCCTAGATGAGGGAATGATTCCTTACTGCCCTTAACATTTAATAATTCCACCAGGATGTGTTTAGATGTTGGATGCTCTTCACAAATATTGACTCTTATGGGATGATCCTTTGGATCTCCAATTCAAATTTTTCTTCAGTTCAGGAAAGATTTCTCCCACTACATCTTTTAAAACCTTTTTCTTTATTTTCACCATAAGTTCCTCTCTACCTTAAAAAAAACCTATTGTTTAATTGTGTGACGTCACACAAAAAGTGGGAGGGCTTGAATAAGAAAAGCCCAGGTTCAGCAGGTGCACTGGCAACAGCTGAGCTCTGCTATGGCATTTAGGGTTCTGTCTTGGGAACCCCTGCTGCCCACATGTTGGCTGTCTCTTACCTGGCTCCATAGTCATCCTCTTCTCCAATCTTTTTCATACCTATTGTGACATTATTTCTTTACATTATTTTCTTAACTCTCACATTTTATTTCATCTTAGTCTACTATTTTAACTTGTTATTAATTTCTTTCCTAGAATCCATGTTTTCTTTGCAAGAGCTTCTCCGTGCAATTTCCTTGTGCACTGTGGCTACTGGGAGTGAGACTTCCTTCAAAGTGTGCTCTTCAGCTATCACTGCTAGTTGTTAAGAAAGTTTATGAATCTTTGCTTCTTGCCTATGTTATTTTCTTTGCAATTACTCATCCTGAGTCAGGGCAAAAGTGTCCAAGTTCGGGCTTGGGTGGGTCTCCTTGGAGCCTCCCTGCTTTGGGGACACAGAATCATTGCCCTGGAGTGGGGGATTTTCTGGTGAGGTTCGCCTTATCAGTTGGGCGGCTGGGAGGCTGTGGCTGAAGTGGCAACATCTCAGGGCACACAGTCTTGGGGCAGTGTTTTCTCAGCCGACACTGCTGCTCTGGGGACCAGCTTCTGCATCTGCCTTGGGGTTTAGCCAGATGTACATTCCAGGTCCTCAGCACGGTGGGGTCTGCAGTCCTCCTCCGGGGTGTAGGGTGCTTGTCCCAGTCATGGCATGGCCTATGGTTCAGGGCATGGACCAGACCCAAGGAACAGTCACCGACTGAAGCCTCACTGCCCAAAGACTCTGACCACATGGACACATGAGTAGCCCTGGCCTCTGTGCTACCTCCAGCTGCTTTTCTGAGTGGGGTAGACGGGGCTCTCCTTCCAGTCTCTGGACAATGCCTGCCCTTCCAAATTGGGCAGGGAGAGCTGGTGAATCCCTGCAGAGCGCTTTGGAGAGAAGCTGCACTTTCTGTTAGGGGTGAGAGTGGTTGTCCTTCCTGCCTGGCACTACCTGGGGGCACCACTGATCCACAGTGGGTAAAGGACCCCAGGGAGGTGCTGCTCTCTCCTTGGCCCGACTTCCATGAGGACATACTGCAGTGAGGCTTGTCACGTGTGTGGCTAAGTGCCTGCTAACAGGCCCCCGACAACTGCTCTGATGTATTTGATCCTCACTGTAACACAGGACTTGGAAAGAACGTGCACTATGCCAGGGGACGTCTGGGGTCAGGGTCTGGCTGACTCCAGAAGCCATTCTCTTTGCTGGATGCCTGCCCTGCCATGCCCAGGTTCAAGTCATGAGAGGCTTCTGCCCTGACCAGGCCTCACCCAGAGTGGGGACCTACTGGAAGGCCCAGATCATGTCTTAGACTCTGGCAGGCCCTTGTAGGCCTGGGAGGAGTGAGAAATTGAATCCTCTCCCCATCTCCATGCCCACCGTGTCCTAATGCAGGAGGCTCTGACACCCTGGGGGCTGACCGACGAGCCCCTGAGAGCTGCTGGTGGGAACTCCAGCCTACCAGTCCTTCTGCCCCAGGAGTGGGAAGGGTGCCATTTAAGAGAACCACGACATGGAGCACTGTCCTGGCGGCCCAGCTAAGTGATGTGGACCCGTGAGCTGGCCTTGGGGGTGGGTGGGAGAACCCACCAAAGACGGCCGTGAGCAGTCACAGTGACCTTGGCCCTCTGCCCATCAGTGGTGCTCTGAGGCTCTGTAAGCTCAGTGTTTCCAGATTTCCCAGCTTTTCAAGGGATGCCAGATAGTCTGGACTTTTATGCACAATAATTCTTGATTTTTAAAAACACCAAGTGAGCCGAGTTGAGGGCTCTCCTGGGAAGATCCCTTGGGCTTCCGGCTGCAGCTCCTGCTTCTCCAAATCCTAAGCTCTTGGCTGCGGAGGTCCCCTGCAGGGGCCCAGAGGGTGGAGCAGGTGCCTCAGACACCAACCAAGATCAGCACGACCCCTGCCTCACTCTGGAACACTCTGTGGGGACGGTGGGTTTAGCTGGATGAGGACGGACCCCATCCTCCCCTTAAAGGTGCAGCCTTCTGGGACACTTCAGTCTCCTACGGAGGAAGAGTGTCCGGCCCCTCAGTCCCTCATGCTGCCACATGCCACTCATGGGCTGGGTTCCGAGGAGCCAGCAGCCCTCCTGGTAAGTGTCATCATTTTCCTGTGGGTGCCCAGCAGGTCGGCCCAGGGGCCAGGCTGAGTTTGTCTCTTCACAGAGGCCTGGGGCCAACCAAAGTGTTTGGGAGCAAGGTCGTTTGTGTGGGAAGTCAGCTAGAAGTGGGCACGGAACCTGCTCTGACCGGGATTGGCCCTGCAACGTGGCTCAGGGTGGGGCAGAACCTTCAGGGACAGAGGAGCAAGGCCACACCACGTACCATTGCCTTTGTCTGAGCGCTGGGGGTGGCTGTTGACAGCATTGGGGATCCCATGGGTGGCCCAGCGAGTGTGGGCGATGCCAAAGTGCGTTTCAAACTCCACCTTTAAGTCCATGCTGTTTTGTTCTAAATGAAAGAAAAATAAGTTTGCCACACTTTAAAAACAAGAAAGACACAGGACTGTTAAGGGAAGGTGGTGTCCTTACACCACGACACACCAGCCGTGCCGACGGCACGTCCCATCCGGGCCCAGCCGGGCACCCCTGCCGGGTTCTGCACCACCGTGCTGAGGTCTGCTTGGGACTCACCAGTAATGCAGCTCACTTCTTAACTGAAATAAACTCACTTTAAAAAGAAAATTATACTAAAATAGAAAAACAGTAACTGAATAATTAAAATAAATTTGCCAGAATAATTAAAATGAATACTGTACATAACTATTAAAAATTTTTAAACTTCTCCATGTGCCACTGCCTAAACTAAACCATCCTACACTCTGTGAAATATAGTTTTACAACATGGGCTTAACCCTCCTTATATTTAAGCTTGGACACATCAATATTTTTAGTCTCAAATGCTGTTGGAACAAAGTCTTTCTTTTAAAGTGGCCCATGCTGCATTTATTACTTGAACTCGGAGTGTTTTCCACTTACTGTAAAGTTCTTCATCCAGAGCCTTGACTTTTCCGCTTTTCTTGACAAGCTGGATTTGTCTTTCTTTGGCTTCGTGATTATTTCCATCAATTGCCACACCTGTGGTTTAAACATTATTTTTTCTGTTGGAATTTAAGTTTGGCCACAAGGTGCTATGCAGGGGAGGGCTGCACGCTCAGGCCTGCTGGTCACCACAGGTCTTGTATCCCAGGCTTGCTGACCGGAGGACAGCTGTGCAATTTGCATGAAATCTCCTTGGACGCAAGATGTGACGCGAGGGCGGCGGGATTAACAGCAAGCAGGGGGACTCCCTGCTTCCTCCCCTGCTGCAGCTGCCCAGCCTGCTCTGCCCTGGGCTGCTAACCAGGGCGAGCCCCACAGGCGGTGGGGGAGGCGCTACCAGCCCCTCCGCTAGTGGCAATGGGCACAGTGAAAGGCTTGTGTCCTGTGTGCTCTTCACATTATGATAGTTTTGCTGGTGTCTCAACTGCATTGGTGGCCCTGCAACCTTTTATTTGATTTGCTTTCTGTTAAGAACTTGATGGGGATATAAAATCATACGGCTCCCCACTTCTCCTTGGGCTGCTTAATTAAAAATGGGAAACAGGCTAAATGTCCACCTATTTGGTGGATGGAGTAAACTCAGACAGTTGCCTGACGGAGGATTAGGTAGCCACTTAGAAAGATATTTTGGAAGAGGTTAAGATAATGGAAATGCTAAGGTAAGAGAAAAGAGAATATAAAATTACAAAATTGAATAATTACAATTAGGTAAAAACAAAAAATATCCAAGTACAACACCTCCACCCCTCCCCTACCCCACATCATACCAACAGACTACAAGGACAGGATGAGGGACACGAAGATTGATCTAAGATTGATGGAAGGTCCTTTTGTTTTTTGAAGCCACATTATTGAGGTAGGGCTAACATACACAACGCTGTGCATATTTAATATCTACAACTTGATTGGTTTGGAGACAAGTCTGCACCCACAAAACCACTACCCCAATCTACACCATAGACCTACCCATCACCTCCACCTACCCGTCTCCTCCCGTCCTCATTATTTATAATTTGTGTGTGTGATAAGAGCACTTAACCTAAGATCTGCTCAGCAAATCTAAGGCCCTTTTAGCAAATCCTTGAGTACGTAATCCGCCATCCTTACCTGCAGGCCCCGCCATAGGGCGCCTCTCCAGCACCTCCTCGCTTTGCACAGCCGAAGATTTGTGGCCTCCCAGTTTCCCGATGGGGAAACTTTGATGGAGGTTTATTTTTTTATTTATTTTTTTTACCCTTGTTTCTTCTTTCTACTTTTCTATAGTTTTCAAATTTCTTTAGTGGGCAAGCATTACTTTTATACTGAGAAGAAATGTTAATAAGAAGTACCAGAAAAATCCCCAGGTTGTAAAAGCCCACTGCAGAGAGATGGGCAGCAGAGCCTGGTCCCTCGCGTGGCGGGCAGGTGGCACTCACCTGCAGAGTCGTAGCCTCTGTACTCCAGCCGCTGCAGGCCCTTGATGAGGGTCTCAAAGATCTCCTTCCTCGTCCTCGGGACTCTGTAGTTCATGTAGGCGAAGATTCCTGAACAAAGAGAAAAAGGTGGCACGTTTATAAAACACTCAGTTCATGTTTAGAAGAAAACACTTTGGGGGCACAAAGGTGGCAACTTGGGAGGTCTCTGGCTGCTTGCAGAGGGAGGTGTGGCCTTTCCAGACAAGAAGAGTGGCACTTCCCTCCTTCCCCCCGTGACAAAAACACTTGTGCACCCTGTGTCACGCCTCTTGGCCTTGTAATTCCACTGCAGAGAACTTACGCTGTGCTTTCAGGAGACAGCTTTCCTGTGGCAATGTCCATCGCAGCAAAGGCCAGCAATGCAGCCCAACCACCTTGGGACCCTGCAAGTCCCCACCTCCCTGCATTCCTGG
The DNA here is from genome assembly GCA_028533085.1 of Varecia variegata. Taxonomy (NCBI): domain Eukaryota; kingdom Metazoa; phylum Chordata; class Mammalia; order Primates; family Lemuridae; genus Varecia; species Varecia variegata. The sequence goes on from CM052443.1 coordinate 50,523,109, forward strand.
ATTTGTACAGTACACGCCTTGAAAGAGTCATACGGAGGTCATAGCAGCCCCTGGTGGCAGGTGGGGACTGGTGCTGGGCCTCTGCTTCCACTTTCCACTTGTATGTGTGGCATGGAGCTGGACATGAATAAGCACTACGATGACAACAGCAAGAATAAGACATCTCATTCTCCCTTGGGCCCCAGAGAATCCTCACCCTTAAGGTAGGCCGACAAACCAAGAAGATTTTGTTTGGCTTTATTTTCTGCAATCATATTTCAAAATAATACTTTTCCAAATAGGAAGCAATGGTTGTCATGTTGCTTCTGCCCTTCCAAACCCGTCTACTCCCCCATTGGTGACGATGGACCCTTGACCTGCCTCTCTCTGTGGGTGCCCCAGCCCATCATCCTCTGTCCTTCCATCCTCTCTCCCCACCTTGGGGAAGCCTGCCCACCTCAGGGGTGGTGTCCTGGCCCTGGCTCTGGCCACCCCAATGCACATACACATCTCCCTGACAAGGGCATGGGCTGGCACCTCTGTCTTTTTTTTTTTTTTTTTTGAGACAGAGCCTCATTCTGTTACCTGGGCTAGAGTGCCATGGTGTCAGCCTAGCTCACAGCAACCTCAAACTCCTGGGCTCAAGCAATCCTCCTACCTCAGCCTCCCGAGTAGCTGGGACTATAGGCATGTGCCACCATGCCTGACTAATTTTTTCTATATATTTGTAGTTGTCCAGCTAATTTCTTTCTATTTTTAGTAGAGATGGGGTCTTGCTCTTGCTCAGGCTGGTCTCCAACTCCTGACCTCGAGTGATCCTCCCGCCTTGGCCTCCCAGAGTGCTAGGATTATAGGCCTGAGCCACCGCGCCTGGCCACTTCTGTCTTTATATTTCTCACCATGCCTTCACACACAGTCCTGTTCGATAAATGTATGCTGAATAGAATGACCATATATCTGTATTAACAGAGGAAGCAATAGCACGGGTCATAAGAAAGTTATTGGGCTTCAGGCGTATTCACAGTACCTATTCTCGGTGTGCCTGGGCTGCTGTAACAAAATACCATGGACTGGGCGGCTTATAAACAAATAGGAATTTATTGCTCACAGTTCTGGGGGCTGGAAGTCCAAGATCAAGGTGTTGGCAGATTCGGCGTCTGGTGAGGGCCCCTTCCTGGAAGGGGCACAGGGTCTGTCCAGAGTTTTTTATAAGGGCACTAATTTTATTCATGAGGGCTCCACCCCCACAACCTAATCACCTCCCAAAGGCCCCGCCTCCAATACTATCACCTTGGTGGGGTGAGGACTTCAATATATGAATTTCAGGGGAACATGAACATTCAGACCACAGCAGTAGCTAATCTTGCTGAGACTCGCCACGTACCAGGAACTGGGCCACGCAGATGTCAGCACAAGCCCTCAGCAGCCTTCAAGGTTGGCCCACAACCCTCCTCTTACCTTCTGGAACAGAAGCCTGGAGAAGCTGGGACTCACTCAGAGCCAGAGTGGAACCAAGGAGACCTGACTTCAGGATTTAAATGCTCCTAACCACTGGGCATGGGATGAACACTGTGAAGGTTAAAAGATTTATTTTCCAGCCAGGCGCGGTGGCTCACGCCTGTAATCCTAGCACTCTGGGAGGCTGAGGCGGGTGGATCGGTCGAGGTCAGGAGTTCGAGACCAGCCTGAGCAAGAGTGAGACCCCCGTCTCTACTAAAAATAGAAAGAAATGATCTGGCCAACTAAAATATACAAAAAATTAGCCAGGCATGGTGGCCCATGCCTGTAGTCCCAGCTACTCGGGAGGCTGAGGCAGTAGGATCGCTTAAGCCCAGGAGTGTGAGGTTGCTGTGAGCTAGGCTGACGCCACGGCATTCACTCTAGCCCGGGCAACAAAGCGAGACTCTGTCTCAAAAAAAAAAATTTATTTTCCCAATTACATTTTGTTGGGATGAGAGAAAGTTCTGATCAGGATCAGAGTTCTTCCAGAAGAGAACTTCAGAGAGGACAACCTGCCCCGCAGATAGCCCAGGGCTGGCCATAATTATACACAAAACCACCTGTAACATCTCTGGTCATTAAGAAGATTAGATTCAAGTGAATACAGAATGAATGATTAAACTTCAATGAAAAGAATGTTATATTCCTAAACAGTAAGTAGGGTCCCATCACACAAACACGTAATAAAATTCATCTACATACAAAGTCAAAAAGCAGGTGATAAAATTAAATAGTATTATAAGTTATATTTGGCATTCTTATATACTGTAAGCTACCGTACACAGGATACATTTGCACACACATATTAAGGTGCAGGGTTTGTATAGAAAAACATGTACACAGTACACCGGCAATTTTGCCACTAAGCTATTTTTGTCTTCCTCGCTGACTTCAGGCCAGGCGAGAGGCGCTGAGTGTGAGGGCTGTGTGTGCCGCTGGGCCCTTCCCCCTCGGGGCCTGCACTACCCCGGCTCGCGCTTGGTACCTACCCTTCCACCAAAAAACACATCTGGGCATGGGACGTACATTTGTCACCTTGTTTTTTTTTTTTTTTTTAAAAAAAAGATAGTTACTTTTTAATGTCAACATTAAAAAAATTTTTACCAGCTTTCTTGAGATATAAGTCATGTACCACAATATCCTCCCATCTAAATTATACAATTCAATGGTTTTTAGTATATTCAGAGTTGTGTAATCATCACCACAATGTATATTTTAGGTGAAACTTTTAATAACATTAATTTTTCTAAAAACAATCAGAAAGTTCCCTGGGGGACATGGTCAAATTCTGGCCACTGTAAAGACCATATAGTTATGGGAGACAGTTACTCAGAGGACGGAGCAACTCAATAAATCGTTGTTGGAGTCTTTTAATCTAAACTTTCCTGGCATCCTGAGAATGTTCTAGAATTATACCTGCGCCTCACTAAGTAAGGGAAGCTGGCAAATATCACAGATGACACAAAGGCTCAGACATGGAACCATCACCAACTCTGAAAAGGTTTTAAATCTGTGTTCACCAGAGCGCTCTAAGGGTGGGCTCTGCGACTCCCCTCTGTGGTCCCCTCCTGCCGGCCACACGTGGCTTCTGCACACGCGTCAGGCATGTAGCTCTGCGTACTGTCTCTGACTCTCAGACCCCTGACAGTCGTGCCGCCAGAGCCCCCTGGAGGCTCGGGCAGTGAAAGGGTGCTTGCCCTCAGGACTGCGCGCTGTGTCCACGCCCAGCTGGGAGGCTGGCGGGGAAGCTGCCAAACAGTGGTTTTCACGGTCTTTGCGCAGAAGACACAAATCTAATTGTGTGTCAGTACGCAGTACCTCTTGCGTACTGACATCTATTCAGTAATGCTTTTCACGAGCAAAGCTCTCTCTCCTTTCGCAGCTCATCCTCCTTACCGGACTCTCCCTGTACTCCACTGCACTGAACTGAACAAAACAGCATTCACATAGTGTTCTGATTCTTGTCTTAAAAAATAGAATAAAATAAAAGGAAGCTGCTCTTTCAGGAATTTCTCTTGCTATTTACATAAGAATTCCCTTTTAAATCTCTCCCATCCATGAATAAAAGCCACAGTGAGAATACATTTTTTAACCTATTTTTACCTCTAAGATCAGTAAAGATCAAGCAGTTTGACAATAAGCGAGAGTTTAAATTCGAGCACCCTCTTTGGAAGGCCGTGTGGCAATCTTTCGAAATGAAACACGTACACACATCTGTTGAGCAGAGCTGCTGCACTTCTAGGAACACGTCCAACAGGCACCTCTGCAGAGACGCATGCGCACAGCCACGAGGACAGCTGCGTAGCATTGTTTGCGGTCATCAAAGGCTGGAGACAGCCCGACCCCGGCAGGGACCAGGTGAGGGGAGTTGCATCCGCACAGGGGGCCTGCAGCAGGCAGCCCTTACAGCCACGCACTCTCTTGAAGGCAATCTACATCTCCAAGACATGTCAAGGGGAAAAAGTAGCTTGCAGAACATGAATAAACTACACAGGGCTGGGGGTAGGTGCATGGAGCATTTCTGGAAGGGCACCAAGACCAGCAGGCAGTGGTTGCCTCTGACGTCACTGAACACGGGACAGAAACTTCCTTCCCACCGTGTCCTCTTTGTACGGTTAAGATATTTCCCCACATGCCACTATATAGTATTTTACCACTGTACGAATCAGGTGGTGGTGAGTACATGATAGTTATCTAGATGCTAGATAATGTCTAAATAAGAAAAGACTCTATTCTGTCAGCAGGGGGACACCCTGGCCAAGGGACAAGGGTTGACATGGACCAGCTGTTTAGACAGTGGTGGATGTGACAGCCCTGGTTCACCCTGATCTCCTGTGGGCACAGGCATCCCCGTGAGGGGGCCCTACAACTTCCAGGGAAAGGTGCACTGATGGTGTGGCACCTGGGACCTACGGCCAGCACGGACCTCTGGCGGGGTCTGCTTTTGTGGTAATCGTCTCATCACATCTAGAGTACCAGGACCACTGCCAGCCCTTCCTTTTGCAGGGCCCCTGCCCTGGCCAGTCCCCCCTGCCCCTCTACCTCTTGAGCTGGGCGGGCCCAGCGTGCCTTCACTGCAGCTCCCTGGCCCCACCCACCTAGAGGAACAACAGCTGAGCATACCTCCTGATCCTTAAAAGGACTGGCTCAGGGTCATGCACCTGGGGTGGCCTCCTTCCTCCCTCTGCCATGTGCTATCTGAGGGACAGCAAGAAGCACAGAGGGTGGCCACTGAAGCCTGCGGCAGCACCAGGAACTGATCTCAAATCCCTTTCAGTGCAGCCTCCAGCAGGTCACTGAACCCCTGCACCTCTGTGAAAAGGGGGTGATAGCTAGAATAGTGCCTGCCACACAGCAAGCGCCCATTAAAATAAACTGAGGCAAGGAGCTTGAGAAATTATCCCTTGAGAAGTTATCTTTAAATTAAACCAAGGGGAAAATTGTACCATTTACTGTTATTTCTTCTTGGCCTTCTGCCTGGGGAAATAATGGTTAAACCAAATGTATGATTTGGCTGTGGTTTGATCCAGATTTAATTCACCCTGGAAACATTCTCTGGCCGTGAGGGCCTCAGAGAGGGGTCAAGAGAGGACAAGGGTGCTCTGGGACCCCTGAACCCTCCAGGAGGTGGGAAAGGGCCTCCTGCTGGGGGTGGGGAAGACAGCTGAGGCCGGCTCTTCACAGGTGGCTGTGACCCATTCTACAGTCTCGGCTCACAGTTTCCCCGTGAGATCTAAGCACGCCTTTCCCCACCCCTTTCCAAAGCCATGTGGCCCCGTGTACTTTCTATACAGCATTTGCTTCCTCTTCTGTTTTCTGACTCCCATGGGACTGTAACCTATATGAGAGTGGAGGCCACATCCGCCTTATCCATCTTTGGGTCCCCAGCAGCTAGCCCAGGGACTGGCACATTTTAGGTGCTCAATAAATATTTCTTGAATGAATGAATGCAAGAATGAATGACTGGAGGGGGAACACCAAAGAAGGTGGCTTCTGAGCTGGGCATGAGAAGCCATGCTTAGCCAGAAACACGCAGATCAGTTTGCTGGAACCCACGGCGAAACCATAAGGGACACAAAGGCAGGGGGTGATGGGTACTGAGCCGGGGGTCCCTGGGTATCAGCCCCTGTCACAAGGAGAGCATGGCACTGCCAGAGCTCAGGGTGAGCCGCAAGGCACTCAGACGCTGATGTTCCCCAGCACAACCTCCCTGCCCCCATGCACTGTGATGGAGGAGCACAGCCTTCCAGCTGAGTGAGCCAGGGAAGCCCCCAGGACCCTGCTGGGTGGGCTGCAGAGTAAGCCACTGCAGAGGCTTCCTAGTGCCACCACTTTCTGAACCTCGTGTCCTCGGACCCTCACAACATCCTGTGCAGAGGAACTGGGGCTCCCGTGGGCAGAGAGGGCGTCTGGGGCTCCAAGGCCAGAAACTTGGGCAATTCACAGCCAGGTCTGCCTGACTGCAAGCCGGGGCTTATCACTGCTGCCCCCTAGTCAGCACAGAATCCTATCCCAAGGGGAGAGGAACAGCTCTCACTGACACCTGGCTTGGGGTAGATGCCCACCTGGCACTAGATGGACAGGCCTCAGAGACCCCTGGTCAAGTTCAGGCCAGGTGCTGCCCTTAGAGCCCAGCCCCACCCTGACACTCCCAAGTGCGACTCCACCCTTCTCTTTCTGTCCTGCCCCACCTCCAGGGCCTCTAGCCACACACCCCCTAACCCCACCCCGGGGCCCACAGCCCTGCCTCAACCTCTCATCCCGTCCAGCCGCACCCACCCCTGCTCCCCACAGCCCCCTGCGGGGGCCAGTCTCAGATCTCACTCCTGAGGGGCCCCCAGCCCGGTGCTCTCCCCTCCCACGTCCCCCACACCCATTCTCACGCGATGCCTCCTCAATCCCTCTACCCCAGATGAAAACCATCTTTCCCACCTCTGACCTCTCTTTTCCAATTCCCCATCCCTTTTCCACGACTTCTGCCACTTTCTATCTTGACCTACTGCCATTACAGGCCTTCACTCCTAGGGTTGCTCGTCCCATAGGACAGGTGTCCACACCAACACCCCTCTTCGCACCCCCATCTCAGCACTGAAGGGGCTCACCTTTTCAGTCCATAGACCTGATACAGGCCAGAGACTATCCCAAGTCCTGAACTGGAAGACCCCTGCCCCGACAGAAGAGCACAGGCAAGCAGGATTTCTGCCTCAAGGAATGCTCAGAAAATTCCTGAGTGTGTGCGTGTGTGGTGTCGGGGCAGGGGGCAGGTCCAGTCTCCTGGTGAGGCCCACAGGTGTATGGAGGCCTCGGGGCCATGGCAAGGGCCACTGAGGAGCTGTGGCCTCTCTGACTGTCCAGTCCTTGCTCACCTAGACTGAGGAGGGCCACTCCACTGACGGCATGGGGAGGACAACCCCCACAGAACCTCCTCACAGAACCAGGGCAAAGCTGCAGGCGCCGAGGAAGCGTGTGCTGTCACAGCCTTGCTTAAAGACAGGCAGAGGAGCCCGCAGGCCTGGCCAGGGGCCCTGAGCAGACCCAACTGGCTCCTCTGCCTCGGGCCTGCTCGGGGCTCCGTGGCTTAATGCTGCCTCCCCACTGGAACCCAGGAGGTAACAGACTCTGCTTCCTGCAGCAAACCAGACAAGGCTTTTCTATTTTTAGTAGAAAAGTTCCTGGTGTCCTTGTCATTCTAGGATTTTACCAAGAACAAAGTGGGAAGTGACATATACTCTAAGTATTACCGAAAGAAAAAAACTTTTAAGAAAAAATGTGTCAAATTTTGGCTATAAATGCCAAAATTTTTTTCAGTGAGAAATATTTCCCTTGAAAATTAAAAGGAGGAAAAAAAAAAGAAAATTAAAAGGAGGAACATGATAAGGTTGAATTGCTTAATCATTTTTGTGCAGAATTCATCTTTAGACTTTTCTCTCAAAGTTGTTTGTAACCTCAAGTTAATCTCTCTTTATAAGCTTATTTTGCTAAAGACAAAAGTAATCCCTTAATTTAAGAGCATAGTTTACTAATGCTATGCCACTAAATGTCCAGGTTTTTCTGAACTTGGGGAACCTCTGATGGTTGAGACTGACTTACGAAGCACACAATGACAGGGAGGAAGAGGGGAGGTGGAGGAGGGCCACAGCCCATGCAGAGATGGGAGCCATGTGGCCACAAGCCAAGGAATGCCAGCAAACACCAGAAGGTGGAAGAGCCCAGGACGGAGTCTCCCCTAGAGCTTCTGGAGGAAGCACAGCCCTGAAGACACCTTGCTTTTAGCCCAGTAAAACTGATTTGGACTTCTGGTCTCCAGAACTGTGAGAGAATACATTTGTGTTGTTTTACATGAGCGAGTTTGTGGTCATTTGTTAGAACAGCCAGAAGAAACGAATACCCCAATCAAGACAAAAGATGGTGAATTCAAGGCAAGGGCTTTACCTTCTAGCAAGAACTAAGAATTCTCCAATTCTCCACCCCACAGCCAAGTCTTTTTTCTTTTTTTCCCCCTTCATAGATTACGAAGTGAAGCACAGGGAAGGTTTAAGAGCTCCTGGCTGGGAGGAACAAATCCCTTCTGCCCTCCCTTTCTTCCTAGGAAGGTCAGCTTCCTGTCCCCTCTGTGCCGGGGTCCCAGGTTCAGACTGCTGGGGGGCAACAGGTAGCACCAGTGAGCAAGGCAGCTGGGAGGGGCAGGGAGAACTGGGGCACATGTGCCCATCATCCAGGGGGCCACTCATGCACCATTTGGAAATACGGACTCCGTGTTGCTTATCTTTGGATTTTTTTTCAAAAGAAGCCCAAAATCCACCTACTTATGTGAAATCTCCCAATTTTGTAATTTGGTAACTAATTTTAAAAAATGTTTTAACCCTGTGCGCCAAACAAAAAGATGTCTGTGTGCCTAGTTTGGCCCAGGACTGCCGGGCTGCATGTAGCCTGTGCAAAAGATCTTCCCTCTACAGCGGGATTTCTTGGGTCAGTCACGCCTCGTCAGTGAGCAGCCTCTGGACTGGCCTCTAACTCACCTGCCCCCTCTTTGGTGGGGGGACCAGACCCAGGAGATCTTCAAAACCCCAGGGCCTGGAAAACAGAGGGCCTCTCCATGATAGTCAGTCCCCAGTGGCTGACTGAAGAAGAGAGAAGGAAAGAAGGAGAGAGGAAGAAATACCGTAACTTTCCTATTGGCAGAAAGTCAGCAAAATGCCAGCAACTCTTGAATGTCAACCAAACCCGACATGTGAATACCTAAGTGCCCTTTCAGCTACCCTCTCAGTACACCGAAAGTCGAAAGTCGTGGAGCGTCATCTGCCCAATTCATGGAGGATTGACTACTGCCGGCGCGGGCTTTCCAAGGGGGAGCAGACACAGTCTGAGCACGGTCCTCAGCCCATGGATACGGAAGGGCCTTTGGTCTTCTTCCCTGCAGGAACCACCCAGGAGACCTGAGACCTGAGGCTGCCTCCACGTGGCAGCAACAGGCATGGCCCAGAGAAAAGACCTGAAACAATTCTTGCTCAGACACAGGTGTGCACAGTCCTCTCCAGGCCCTGATTTTCCCCCAGTGTAAAGTGAAGAGGTTATGTGGTTCTTTCCAGGAGCATCCTCACAATTTTTGCTGTATCCTTGTACCAATGGCACAGTTATTTCTTTAATATTTTTCTGTAAAAATTGACTAAATTTTCAAAAACATAAATGAATTCATTACAAAAGGAAACAACCATAAAAGGAAAGCCAGTATCACTTGCCATACACACACAGATCATAATCCAAAAAAAAAAAAAAAAAAAAACAAAACAAAACAGACCAATGTGTTCAATTCTAGCCCGCTGCTGCTGCCTGCTCTGAGCCTGGGAAGTGTCAGAGAGACGTTAAGGACACATTATCACCAAGCTGAGACTTTCTCCTGGTGTAACTTTCCCATGCAGGGATTCCATAGGACTCCAGGCTGAGCTACACCCGCCCTGCCAACAGCAAGGATCAGCCCTAGGGAAATGAATTCCCAAAAGGCATCCTTAGTCCTGCAAATACGCTTTGATTCTGGCTCTGGGCCACGGCCACTTTCTTGAGCCCTGGGTATCCTTTGGTGACCCAAGCCCCTTCTCACACTCAACCACAAGCAGTACCAGAAGATATGAGGACACAGGGTGTTCCGCCCACAGCTCAACATTTCCTATGGGAACAATACACATGCAGCCCTTTAAGAAAGCAGAACAAAAAACTTGTGATTTTGAACGTTGGAGAAGTTAGAGTCCCCCAAACCTCAGAAAGACATCAGAGAAAGCCAAATGCAAGTAGGACCGGTAGGACGCAGGAGGGCAGACAGGGTAGAGGTGGAGGGGCATGTGAGAGGAGGGGGCAGTTAAGGCTCTGGTGCTGGGGGGCAGAGGCTCCAAGTTCAAGGGTCTCATGCACAAGTCTGGGTCCAAGGCCACCAGTTGGCCAAGGGCCTGGAATGCCACACTGAGAGGTCTCAAATCTGAAGGGCTTTGAGACTTTCCAAAATTGCCACCTTTGGCTCATCTCTGTCCCCAGAAGCGTGTAGAGGCAGCCCTACACATTGCAAATGAGTACTGAGATTTTTGCTGAGGGTTCAGGAATTTAAACTGATGCGGGTTCAGCCTGGGTCAGGCTGCATCCCAAAGCCAGCTGCCCACTTCTTGGTCCTCTTGCCCCGAAACAAGGCCTGTACAGACCTTGGCCCAGGGCGCACAGCCGGCGCACCCCACCCCTCAGCCCTCAGCAAAGTCAGAGAGAGGCCTTTCATGGCTTCAAAAGTTCCACCAGGTCCTCCAGCCACAGGAGGCTGGATGGGTAACTGAATCCTAGTCAAGTGAAAAAAAAAAAAAGCACAGCGACCTTTTGTCCCAGCAGAAGTTCCAGCCTCTCTCCAGGCCAGCGGAGGCGGCCCAGCCAGAAGAATAAAGAATTGCAGATGTGCGCTTAGTGCCGCGGCCACCCTCCCGTCTGCCCGGCAGCCACGCGGGACAGTGGGGGTTCGCCGCGGGCATCCGGCCGCCGAGCCCGGCCCGTTCCCCGCCCTGGACTCCCTCTCCTCGCTTCGGGCCGAGGCTCCGCCGCGATTACTGCCTCTTCCCCACGCCTCCCCGAGAATTCTTTGCAGCAAAGAAGCGGCAACAGGGAACCAACCCTTCTACAGACAGGAGGTTCATTTGGGGTCGCGAGGAGGACGCGCAGGCCATTCCCAGAGCACCGGGGGCTGCTCTCCCTGCCGCGGGGGCGAGCCCGGAGGCTGCTGGGGGGTGCAGGCGCGGGGGCGGAGAGCTGGGCTGGGCCGCCTTTGTGAGCGGCTGGGGAAGTGGAGGAAAGCGCCCTCTCTGGACTTGGGGTGGGGACACCTCTGTGTTGCGGGGGTCCGGGCCAGGGGCCGGACCAGTTTCCCCCCTCTGTGGGGGAGTCGGGCCTGGGTCCCCCTCACCACGACGGAGACCCGGGCTGGGCATCCCCCCAACACCTCCTGGAGACACTCAGGCGGGGGCCGGGGCCGGGGGAAGGCAGGCCTGGTCATTGAGAGCCCCGCTCTCGGCGCCCCCAGACAGGTCCCCGGTGCCCGTTCCCGGAGGAGGGCGGCTCGGGCGAGCGAAGCACTCACCACACATCGTGGCCGCTGCTCTGGCCCTAGGCGGCTCCGGGACCTGCGCACTGGGGACGCTCCGGGTACTCCTGGCGCCGGGTGCTCAGAGGGCTCCGGCTCCCGCCGTTTTAGCCCCGAGCCCGGCAAGGGGGCGGGGCGGGGCGGGGCCCTCCTCCCGCCTACCTGCTCCCCATTGGGCCCCGGTTGTCTTGACAACGGCGGTGCCAGGGCCCCCGGAGTCCTGGAACGGCCAAGGGGCTGCTCCCAGGCGCGGGTCGCTGGAGCCTGGAGGTGGGCTGGGGGCAGCCGACGACCCGAGCCCATACCCGATTCAACCCCAGACGGCGTGGAACCTTGGGCGGAGGGAGGTTCAACCCGCTCTGTGCCTCCGTTTCCCCGTCTGTAAAATGGCTGTAACCATGGACCCCACCTCCCAGGTGCGGGGGAGGAGTAGGACAGTCGGTGTAGCCCTCAGGGAGCTGCGGGTCCTGGCTGCCCCGCTGTGCTGGACGCTCAGAGCTCCAGAGACGCGGCCCACGATCGGCCTGGTCCCGCCCTGCGAGGAGGGGACTCCTGGGCTGGGTCGAGAGGAGAAAACTGGGGCTCCTTGTTGCTGGGAAGGGACTTTGCCAAGACTGAACAGCCGCAGCGGTGGCAGAGTGTGAACCTGGGTTTATTGTGGAGCCTGAACTTGGAGGCGAGGATTCCCCACGTTGTGAACATAGCTGGGGGCAACCCAGGAAGCCACCCCTCCTTGAGCCGGGGGCTCCCGCCCTGAGCCGGAATCCCACCCGCTGCGAGCCGGCGACCCCGCCCTGGCTCCAGGCTGCCCCTCCCCTCCCCAATGAGCTCTGGGCCCCTAGTGTCCCGAGGAAGGTCAGAGAACTGGCCCAATATTTGGGTACTTTGAAGACATCTGGTTTTTTCTAACTTAAGAAAAAAACCAAATGAAGCTTTTCACGTCTTGTCTAGAGCATTTCTCCTGACTTGATCTCTCCCTAGCTTCACCGTGCCACTGTGGGCCCTGGGGGGAGGTGTTTGCTGTCCCCATTGGAGGGTCGAGGAAACTGAGACTCAGTGACAGCAAAGGAGGGGGCTCGGTTGAGTCACGATGCTGGGAAACAGCAGAGCTGATTCAGGAGCTGCTGCACTTGCCCCTCACCCTCCCACCAGGCAGGGTCCCGTTCACTCATTCATTCATTCATTCCCAAATCCTAAGCACCCACTTCACGCCTGTCCTGGCACTCGGGACTTCATGATGATGAGTGAGAGCAGATCTACAAGGTAGTTAGTGGGGAAGCAGGCGCCAAGCTGGTGGGCACACGGCAGCTGGACAATTCCAGGTGGGACACAGGGAGGAGATGGGCAGGGCCAGTGAAGAGGGTGCCAGGCTCTTCCTGGGGCCGGGCTGGAGCTGGTGCAGGTCAGTCGACAGCCAGGGCAGTTCTCCCAAGGAAGTTAACAGACACTCGAAGGGAGGGAGCAGCGGACATGTGCAGAGGTCCCCTGGGTGAAGGCTAGAACTTGAGCCTGGAGATCAGGCTGTCCTGCCCCAAACTGGCCTCTCCTGTCTGTAACTGAGATGGGAACAGGATGAGGTCGTCAGGCCATCTGCTAGAACCAGGAGCCCTGGGGTCCTAGTAGCGTCCAGATCTGTGCTCCATCTTCCTTGGGGATCCACAGTTCCATGGTGGGAGTGGCATGAATGAATGCTATGACCCCTGGGGAGGCATCATTGGCTCCCTCAGTGGCTGGCTGAGCATCTCCTCTGCTTTGGGGACCAGCCCCCTGAGAATCCTTTGGGAGGGTGGGGCCTGGGCCTGACCACATAGCCACTAGATCCCCAAGTGGGATCAGCCTGTGGCCCATGCTGGACCCTTGGGTGGTGCAACTGGATGGAGGATAGCCTGGTGATACTGGAGACCTTCTTGTCACCTTTGGGGTGGAATGGGGAGAGGCCATCTGACAGCAGAGTGATCCAGAGCACACAGATGGATCTAGGATGGAGACGATACAAATGAGAGCCCCTGCATCCAGCCAGGTCTGAAGCCAGGATCTATCCCTGGACTTCTCTGTATCCGGACTCCATAAATTCCCACCCTTGCCTGAGGCTCTCTGAGGTGACTTCTGTCATTTGCAACCAAGTAGAGTCCTGACTCCTTCAACCTGCTGGAATTAGGCTCTGAGGTTCAGGTAGGCAGCTGGTGGCCCCAGCCTGTAAAGTCCTGCTGGCTGGAGGTAGCTCCCCTTCCTGCTCTCAGCTCTGTCAGGAATCGGTCCTTACCCAGCTGGGGAGGCCCCTGGGGTCTGGAGAGATTAAACAATCTGCCCACAGTCACACAGCCAGGAAAGAGGGGCTGGTCTGGATCAGAGGGCCCAGGCTTGCTGCCTTTTGGGAAGAAGGAAAATGTGGGACGATGCATTGATGCTTCTCTCAGGTTGGCCCCTACCTGCGCTTACAGGAGCGTGAGCAGGAGTGGCTGGGGCAGGGCCTGGGTGTCCACTGCCCAGGCTGATCTCTATGGCTGGCTCAGGCCCGGTTCTCCAGGAGTGCCTTAGCCCTGCTGGCCAGAGGGTGGGACCACATGCTGGAATTGCAAACAGCAGCCACAGACATGGCTTCTTCACCTGCACAGTTTTTTCAAAGCTCTTTGTAGTTGGGAGATTTGCTCATTGATCTGGTATCTCCCAGACAACCCAGAGGTCTGCTCCCCACTCCTCCACCACTCCCAACAAAAGCAGCCCAGCTGAGTCCTGTGGCTGTCCTGGTAGATGTGGAATGTGCCTGTCATCCCTTGGCCACAGGCCCTGTTCATCCACTTTTCCCTGTGCCATTTCCCATAGGGTCTGGGGAGGGTTGTAGGGCCACGGTATGGTGAGGGCCCCCTCTGGCTCCTGCAGGCATCCTGGCTGGACTTTTACCAGCTCTCATGTTGTCATCAGGGTCCTCACTACGAGTCTCCACCAGCCACAGCTCTGCCTGAATCTGGGCTGGTCACCTGTTCTTCCTGCTCTCCTTTTACTCCTCTGGATGCACAGCATGGCTGCTCATGTGTCTCACAAATGCCCCCGTGCCTACCCTGTGCTGGAGGGGGCGGGTTATAGAGAGGAAACCAACCCAGTTTCCACCCTGGAGGAGCCCATAGTCTAGTGGGCAAGTATACACACACATATACACACACACACAGAAAAATCAGAAAATAGAGGGTGGGGTATAGAATCTGAGTATTGTAAGCTGAGAAGGCATTCAACTGCAAATGAGGCAGGCAGACAGGCGAGCACGTGCAAAGGCCCAAGGAGCAGGAAAAGCAGGTCAGGTGCAGAGTCAGCAGGGCAGGATTGTTGATCCCCC
>CM052443.1:50537625-50566435 GCA_028533085.1 Varecia variegata
CCCAAAAGCCTGTAGGAGCTTCTTTTTAATAATTCCATGTTGGTGTTACAAGTTTTGTTTATTTGCCCATTCAGTAAGCAGGCCTTTCTTTCCTGAAAGGCCACAGCCAGGTGCTCTGGCTGGGAGAGCTGCAGGACAGCCCAGTGGCTCAGAGTCTCTGAGAGCCGGAGGGTGGCCGTGGCAGGCACCTTAGTCTATCGGCCCCATCAGAGTCTCTTCTGTTGTTTGGGGCATTTCCCTGTGGAATCCAGGACCGGGGGTGGTAGGGGGAGCTGCCCAGACAGTCAGGGCTATGGCTGAGGAGCTTGGTGAAGGTTGAAGGTTGAAGGCTCTGTGGTGACCCAGCTGAGTGGGATGACAGAGAATTCATTAGGTAGTTTAGGCTTTGTGGGCCACGTACGATCTTGTCTTTGTTGCGTATTCTTTTTTGTGCATTTTTTGTCTTTGTTTTAGTTTCTTTCCTACAATTCTTTGAAAATATGAAAACCATTCTTAGCTGGTTGGACATACAAAATAGGCCAGGGGCAGGATTTGTCATTGTGGGCCGTGGTTTGCAGATCCTTGCTTTAATGGATGTGCTCAGCCCCAGAGCTGGCCATGGAGTTAAACCCTCAGCAGAGGGTGGCTGCACTGGTCCCCTTTGTGGCTGCAAATGGCCAACCCGGACTCCAGCTGCGGTTGGGGGCGTGCTGGGTGAGGAGCTCACACAGTCTGGGAAGCCCAGAGAACTGGGCTCAGGAAACCAGCAGGGTCCTCAGGAGGCCTGGCTCCTGGAGCCCTCCAGAACACACCCAAAGCCACCTGGGGGGCTCCCGGCTGCACGAGGGCTACCTCAGCCAGCAAAGGAGGTCTGCATGCTTTCCCAGAGCCATGCACATGTGCTCCGGGGGCTGGGGCCACCCTGTCTGGGGGCCCCAGAGGAAGGAGCCTGAGTGTGGAGAACTCGAGGCTTCCCCGAGCACATGATCTGGGGGGGCACTGGGATATAGGCCGGGGGACCCACCCCCCAGAACTGCTTGGGCATCTCACTTGAGCCACTATGATCACTGTGGGGTGATCACAGTGATCACCTTGGCAAGTTTTCGTTCTTCTGGGAGGCCTACTTTTGGACCTCTTAACCTGAACTTCACTTCTGTGGGAGGGTCCACCCTGCACCCCTGCAGGGTCCTCCAACCCACTCCCCTTGCTCTGTGCCAGGAGTGGCTGGCTTCACCAGGGGTCCCAGGCCCTCTGGCTGTGGTTGGCTTTGGCCAGTGGGCGACACCCAGCAGGATGTCCAGGGAGGGAGGGGAGTGAGGTCAGGATATTTGCCTCCCAGGCAGCCAGTCTCCCCAAAGCCTCAGGTCTCTCTGGTTCCTCTCCCACAGCTGCACTCTCAGGGTCCAGCCCCTTCAGTAGGAGTGGCCATGCCCCAGCTGGGAACTCCTTTAACTCTTTATTCTCTTCAAGTAATGCTCCTCAATTACCCTGTCCTGGGGTCCCAGGACTGTCCTGCTTTTAGCATTGAAATTTCCAAGTCCCAGGGAACCCCTCAGTCCTGGGCAAATTGGGACAGTTGGTCACTCTAGCTGCCATCGATTCCTGCAGCGACCCTGACGCATTCTTGTCTACTAAGCTGAGAGTAAGAAGGATCTGAAGCTGTTCCCTAGCCTTCCAGTTCCTCTTGACCAGTGAGAAGAACTGGAGATCCTCCCGAGGGGTGGCAGTGGCCCGGCACCGTGGCTGTATCTTTGGAGGGGCTCACTCCCACGTCCTCCCCATCCCAGCTCCCAGACTGGGTGCTGGCTGTGCTGCCTGCCTGATTTCCTGCCTGGCCCCGCAGGCAGCTGAGCCAGCTACGCCACATACTGCTGATGTCCCACAGATTCTGGGGGTGGGAGGAGGAGGGAGTTGCCTGAGTGTGGTGGTGGATCTCTCCTCCTAGTTGTCCAGTCTAGTGAGGGCATTTGGCTGTAATTCCCAGAGCCCAGGGCAAGGACAGAAGGTGAAGGTTTGGGACCCAGGACTCTTCTGGTTCCCCGTCCATCAGACAGCAAAGACAAGTTGGTTCTGGGGGTCCACACAGGCGGGGCAATGGAGGCCATCCCAAGCAGGGGCCAGCCGTGCACCAAGGGCCAGGGGGCTGGGACTCCAAGCACACCTGGAGCCACTCTGTCCTCATGTGTGGCCTTGTTTCCATGTTTCCAGTTGGGACATGAGACCCTCCTAAACCCCAGTGGTGCAGGTAGTAGGCTTCAGGGAGGACCTGCCTGGGTGTTCACTAAGTGTGCCAGCTATGGCACCTTCTGGAATGGCCAGTGGGCAGAGGGGCCGTGTGTGCCTCTCTCCCTCCCCACTGAAGACAGCACCCTGGATCTTCTCTGTGCAATCACCCCTTCTCTGCTCTTAGATCACATGGGTCTGCCCTGGCCGCTGGCTGCTGGGGGTGGGGGACCATGTGACCCAGACCTGAGCATGAGGGAAACACTGTGAACACATAGTGGTTCTGGGCTGGGCCAGGGACCTAAATCAGCCTAGAGAGAACCAGTGAGTGCCATCTCAGAGGAGTTTTGCTAGACCATCAGGAAAGAGGGGCTCTCTTTCCCATGAAGTTATGAAGGTGTTAGAATGTAAGATTGGAGTTTCACTTGTGGGGTTTCAACTTGACCCCAAGTGGAGAGAATCTGTGAGTAGGCATAACACAGAGGAAAGCAGTGACTCGGGCCTGGACTTCTCAGGCTTTTCATTCCTTGCCCGGATAGCAGCCTTGGCTATCCCTGGGTAAGGTGAGGTTGACCCTTACCCCCAGGGGCTACTGCACTGTTTGCCCTTTCCTCTAACCTTTGCTGCTCCGGGCTTGGCAGTGTTTGGGGGTCTTCCAGGAGGCCTGCCCTGTCACTTAGGCACTTGCTGCGTCACGCACACTGCACAGTGGGGGCGGATCTGTTCTGTGATGTGGCTTTCCAAGCACTGATCTTTGTGAAATTCCTTGAGGTTTCTCATGGGATGCTGGCAGCACCACCACCTGTTTCTGTAGCCTGTGAGAGGATTGGTATCGTGACCTCAAACTTCCATGGAGCGCTGAGAATGGGGGGTCTCACAGCCTGCGGTGCTTCAGGAAACCAGCTGCCGGAGAACCCATGAGTCTCTCTGGGGTGTCGGTTCCATCCCTGACCCTTCGCGGGAGTGAATGGCACTGTTGCTAGGGTTGGGGATTTTTCTCTTCCCAGCCTGTGAAGGGGGATCTTGATGCCTCTGGGAGGGAAAATACCTCCCAGGTATCTTCACAGACAAGGCAAGCCAATAAATCTGGGCATCCACATTCTGCTGACGTGGCAATATTTTGTTACTGTTCCGAAACAACTTGTCTACAAAAACTATTTTCCTTTTCCTGTAAATATTATTATCATTATTATTATTATTAATTTTTGAGATAAAGTCTCACTCCATTGCCCTGGGTAGAGTGCAGTGGCATCAGCCTGGCTCACAGCAACCTCAAGCTCCTGGGCTCAAGTGATCCTCCTGCCTCAGCCTCCCAAGTAGCTGGGACTACAGGCGTATGCCACCATGCCCGGCTAATTTTTATATTTTTAGCAGAGATAGGATCTCGCTTTTGCTCAGGCTGGTCTTGAACTCCTGAGCTCAAGCCATCCTCCTGCTTCAGCCTCCCACAGTGCTAGGATTACAGGTGTGAGCCACCGCACCCAGCCCTTTCCCTGTAAATTGAAACCAGAGGGTGCATTTTTTAACTTCCTTTCATCCATGATATTATCTTTAGAAAATCTTTTTGATGCATGTATTTTTTGTTATGAAAAATTCAAACATACATCCAGGAGTGGTGGGTTATACCTGGAATCCTAGCACTTTGAGAGACCGAGGTGGGAGGATAACTTCAGCCCCGGAGTTTGAGGCTGCAGTGAGCTGAGATCTGGCCATTGCGCTCCAGCCTGGGCGACAGGGAGATCCCATCTCGAAAAAGAAAAGAAAAATTCAAACATGCACAAAAAGAGTCTGAGGTACCCTGATGTACCCCCAGGTACTCATCACCCAGAGTCAGCCATTATCAACACTTAACCAACCTTGTTTCACCTATCCCTCCAGCTTTTGCTTTGTTTTGTTTTTCTAGAACAAATCCCACTATGATTTGATTTGCTAATACAGTAATTCATTATGTGGATTTACAAATAAAGACTCTCAGAACCACAATACCAGTATCACACCAAACAAAATCAACATATTATCTGACACTTACTTCGTTTCCAAACTTCCTTGAGTATCTCAAACATATCTTTTTACAGCTTATTGGTTCAAATCAGGATACAAACAGCATCTACACATTACTCTGGCCAGTATGTTTTCTGAGACTCGTGAAGTACATAATCCATAAACCATTCACAACCTCCTCCATGCCGTTTGCCCTCCCCCACTTGGGCGGATCTGAGAGCAGCAAGAGTTTTCACAGCCCACAAAGTCCTCCTCACTGTGCTCCCGCCACGGCGCTGAGGCTGTGTGGGGACCACATGGTGCTGGGAGCAGCAGCCCAGGGCCCAGGGCCCGGAGCGAGGAGGGGACAGACGGAAATGCCGGCGCAGGCCGGAGGTGGCTGCAGGGCAGAGACCGCGCTGGGCCTGGAGTTGGGCCGGCCAGGATTGCGCCCTGACTCCCTGTGGCCTCGAGTGGGGCATTCTCCTCGGCCATCAGACGGAGGTGGTAGGCGTTCTCGCACACTGCCCGGGAAACTATCCCTGGGTACTAACTTTCCCGAGAGAAATTTGGCAATATGGATCAAAGACTTAAAATGTCTATTTTCTGACATTATTTTAATGACATAATGAACAACTGGACAGAAAAGATTCAGGATGTTCCCCTAGTGCAGTTTATACTTAGCGAACATTGAAGATAACCAACATCCTTCAGTAGCGGGCCAGACACGGAGACCGGAACTCACCTGCGGGAGACATGGGCTGTGCGGCCGCACGTGGCGAGGGGGCCGCAAGGCTGGGGCCGCAAGGCTGGGGCCGTGGCGCGGTCCTCAGCGCGTTTGCTTCCCATTCAGCAGGTTTATTGAGATACGGTTCACTCACCATTCACCCAGCAAAACGGGAGGCGTTGGTCGAAGGGCACAGAGTTCAGCTGACCGGAGGAATGAGCTCTGAGATCTGATGGGCACAGAGTGTGGTGACTGCACTTGAAGTTTGCCAAGAGACTAGATCTTAGTGTCCTCGCCACAACAGGGCAAAATGAAACACCACAAGACCCGATAACGACGTGAAGCAATGGATGTTTATTAACTTGATTATGGTAATTGGTTCATACTGTATACCTGTATCAGAACATCGCTGCGTATACTATAAATATATACAAGTTAAATTTGTCAATTCTATCTCAATAAACCTAGGAGGGAAATAAAGTGAACGACTCAATGGTTTCTAATATATTAACAGAGTTATTATACAACCATCACCACCATCAATTTGAGAATATTTTCATCATCCCCCCACAAAAAAGAAATTAAGGTCTCTGAATCTGGAGGGCAGGTTTTGGTCCCCGGTACTCAATGAAGCAGAGAGGCTGGCCCTTGTCTGGGAGGGGCAGTGTGCTTCTCCTGTCCCGCTGCAGGGTGGCCAGTGGCAGGCCTGTCTTCGGGCCGGTGAGTGCTGCGAGGCCAGAGGGCTGTGGAGTGTGTGCAGGCCCTCGCCCTGGGGCCTCCCAGGCTCACGGAGGTGGAGGTGTGAAGGCCTGGGCCTCTCCTGAGACCCGTTCCTCTCTGTGGTCCCTGGTGGCCCCTGCCTTGCCTGCCCTGCCTGCTGAGCTGGGGTCACAGGCTGTTGGCACCAGCCTGGCTGGTGAGCTCCTCAGCAGAGAAGCCAAGGCAGGGAGAACAAGAAGGTCTGTGTCCTCTAGGGGTGCAGACTCGCCCACTCAGATCTTGGTCTGCAGAGTGAAATGATTGGACCTGCAGATTGGTCTGCAGATGTTGCTGAACAAAAAGTAACTGAACACACGCCAACATCCGGACTCCAGCCCTCCCTCCTGGCATGTCCGAGTGCGCAGACGGAATCACAGCCGAGATGCGGGGAACATGGGACGGCTTTCCCGGCACAGACTCCCCAGTCCTGTCTCAGCTCTCACTGGCCCTAATCACACAGGCAGGCCACAGTGACTGCTAGCTCTGGGGTCCTGGGTCCTGACGACCATGTGACTTATGCCAGGTGTCTCCACACCTGCTGCCTAAAGACCATCTGGGGTGTAACACTGTGTTCTCTCATTTGCTAACAAGAAACTCCCTGTAGTCTTGTGGCAAGGGCACCTTGATGGCAAATTGTGATGGACCCTGAGTCTCTGCGGGGCGAAGGGATCTGCTTGGTCCTCTCCTGGCTTCTGAGCCACCCCCCTCCCACCCCAACACTCTGAGTCTTGCCTGGAGACCCTCGCAGCACTAGTCTCAGGCCTCGGCTCAGTTCCTGGGGCTGGAACTCAGCTCAAACCTGCTTAAGCATGAAAGAAAGGACATTGGTCATTCCTGAACGTGCATCCAGGGGCCCAAGCAGTGTCTTCCTGGTGCTGATTCCCCGACTCCCACTCAGCCTGCCTCTGAGTGTTCTTGGGGCTCAGGCTGGTGCCCCCCCAGGTGGCCGGAGGCCCATACAAGGAGCCACTCTGGGGAGGGATGAGGCACGAGCTCTCTTCCTCAGTCGCTGGCCGTGCTGGCAGCTGGGGACTGGAGTTCACCCTGGAACCTCCCAGAGTGAGAGGGGAAGGGGAGGACGCTGCGGCCCGGAGCACGGTGTTTCCTAGTGAGGTTCTGAGGATCTCGGCTCTGCTCAGATGGGGAGAGGCTGCAGAGCAGGGAGAACGTGCCCTCCCCATGTTCCCTTTTTCCCCATTGTCAGGCTTGGGAAGCGGGGAGGAGGGCAGCACCAGACTTCTCTGGTGGCTTTCTCTCCCTGCAGGGACAGATTCACTCAGGCCTCAGCACTTCCTGGGCCCACCGCGACCGACCTGTTGGCACTGAGGGACAATGATGTGTCAGCCTCCACCCTTGCCCTCGATGGTTCACAGCCCAGCTGGCGGCAGATGTAAACACTCACTGTGCTGCGAAGTTCCACAGATGGTGGGGAGCAAGCAGTGGGGGGCCACCCACTGTGCCTAGACGTAGAGGGTCACTTGAGCCAATCTTGGTGGTACGCAAGGGGGAGGAAGAGCTCAAAGTGGTATAATCAAGAAGGGACTGGTTGGTTCGCATAACTGACAAATTCATGGGGTAGATGCGGGTGCAGCGGGACGCAGGCACTCAGAGGGTGCAGACTCCTTCTTCATTCTCTCAGCTCTGCTTTTCTCTGTGCTGACTTCGGACCAGCTTCCTTTACCTGGTGGCCCTGGCAACTCCAGGCTCATCTCCTCCCCACCGAGCAAGCCCCGTGGGCAGGAGCATCCTTCCCCAAAGATGCCCGCAGAGGTGCTGGGATTTCCTCAGACCCTCCAGGGACGTGTGCATCCCTGGCCAGTCCCTGCCATGTCATCAGAGGTTGGGTTTACAGACCCACCGTGGGGCGAGGGTGGGCATCTCCAGGCAAAATCTGAGGTGCTGTTGGCAGATTGAGGGCGTGTCTAATGGCTGGTAAAACCCTTTCATCCGTGACAAATGGGTAGGAGTCTGCCAGCAGGGAGGGAGGGACATCTGGACAGGAAGGGCCTCCCATCCCTCCTGCCCTGTGTGGGAAGCTCGGTGGAAGTCTTTAAGCAGAAGTGACGTGGTAGGATCTGCAGCTTGCAAAGATGTGGGGCAGTAGGACGCTGGGTGGATGGGGTTTGCTGCAGGCCCAGGGTGGGAGGGAAGGTGGGTGAGAGAGAGCTCTGGGGGCTGGCACAAACAAGGCTCCAGAGCCACCAGGTGCGGGAGAGAAATGTGGCATCCAGGCCTTGGGGACACCAGGAGGGTGTTGGCCGGGGCCTTTAGACACAGGAAGGCAGCAGGCTGAGGGGTGGGGACCACTGTTCAGCCCTGTTGGATGGGAAGTGCCAGTGGATGGCCCCTCCCAGTGCAGGGGTCTGCAGGCAGGGGGCTGTGTGTGTCTGCAGCTTGCAGAGGGACCCCTGCTAGAGACAGGCTGGAGCGTGCACCTGGATATGAGGGGAGGTGATGCTGAGGGACCACATCGGGGGGCTTGATCTGAGCTCTGGTGTCCATTCTTGCTGGACTGTGACCCTGAGCAAGCCCTTCAACTCCCGGAGCCTCAGTCTCCTCATCTGTAAAATGGGGCTGAGAAAACCTAGCTCGTGAGGGCAGATGGGAAGGGGCTCTGCGCACTCTGAAGCACAGGGCAGGTGTTCAGAGGACGGTGAGGCCAGAGAGCTGCTGCGGGGCTCTGCATCGGGAGTCACCACCAAGGACAGCCACAGAGCCACCCTGCAGGCAGCATTTGGAGCTTTTGTTATTTTCTTCAAAAAACACAGCTGGGAAATAAATGATCACTGGCGACAAAGACGGGTCTTGGCCAGAAAGCCTTTCTGTTTTTTGGAGATTGTCTTGTCATCGACAGATGAAGAAAACAAGCTCTGTATTGCTTGTTTGCAGAGCACGCGTGAGTCAGACCATGGCAGAGCCACTGGGACTCCCAGACCTGCTGGGCCAACCCACCCAGTGGATAGACGGGAGAGGGGCCCGAGAGGTTTGGTGCTTGGTCCAGAGACAGGCAGGTTGGGGCCCTGGAGGTGACTACTGGCCAGAGCTGACGCTGCCCATCAGGAGGAGCTGCACGCCTGGGTTTGGCATGAGCTCTATCACCCCTCAAACTTGGTCCATCTTGGTTCCGGATGTTTTCAGATGGGCCCAGCGGGCAGCTGTTGTGTGCACGGGAGAGCAAAGGGTGGGTTGGAGGCCAGGGACAGTGTGAGAGACCTCCAGGGCCATGCTCAGTGTAAGCTGCATATCCTAATGACAAGCAGAGTGGATGGCACAGGAAATTACTGTTCTTCAAGGCCTTGATCTTTGCAGTTCCCTCAGCCAGAAAGGCTTCTCCCACCCCAGTCAGCTGTTGTTGCCTGCAGAGAATCTTTCCCTGACTGCCCCCCGGAAAGCAGCCACCAAATTCATCCCAAAGTCTTGCCTGACACTGGCCCCCTGCCCAGTGCTCCCAGGGCTGCCCCCTCATGGGCCAGGCCCCAGCCAAGCTTCCAGCCTGTTTCCAGCTCCCCCTGGGGGCACCTGGGCTGAATGGACCAGGCCTCTGGTAGCCTCCCTGCAGGGCCTCCCTGCTCTGCTGCACCGGAGGGAGGGGCGAGCGGTGGGTGTGGCCTGGACTGCCGCTGGGATCTCGGGGTGGGCTTGGGCAGTGGCAATCAGGTGACTTCTCAGGCCTGAGGGGCCGACTATATGTCCTTGACTACACAGCCTCTGTCCTCTGCTTCCACCCACGGAGAAGATGCAAAGCTCAGGCCAGGGCTGAGAAGCAACTGCCCAGTAGGCTCTTCGTCCAGCAGAGGAATGTCCTCTGCCAAGGGAGTCCAGGCACGGCCTCCATCCCACTTTCTTACGGCAGGAGAGCAGTGCCACTCCCAGCCTGCTGGGTTAGGGTTTGGATCCCTACTCTGTCCCTAAGACCCTCAATTGCTAGCCCTTCTGGACCTCAGTTGTCTCATATGTGAAATGGAAATGATACTCTAGCTCAATGAGTTGTGAGGATTCATAAGAGAAGATGACAGGAACATTAATGAAATTTTAGGATAAATTTAAACATTTTTTGAAAAGCAGAAACCAAGCAAAAATACTTTTCTGATTACAATAAAAGGATAATTTTAAAAATCTCCTTAGAAATAAAAACCAAAATCCTTCTAAACAACCCTAGAGCAGAAGAGATTAGAACTGAAATGGTGTCAGAACATATACATTAAAACCTGTGGGATGCATACAAAGTAGTATTCAGAGGAAAGTTCATAGCCTGAAAAACATTTTTTAGAAAATATGAAAGAAGAAAAATTCTTCCCGGCTAAGGAAACTGCTTGCCAGGGGGAGCAGGCATGTCACAGGGCGATACAGAGAGTGAGAAAGAGAGAGGACGGAGGTGGTACAGGCTCTTTCATACAACCAGCTCTCTTGTGAATAACAGATCGAGTACTCACTCATTATGGCAGGGCAGCCACTTAGCCATTCCTGAGGGATCCACCCCTATGACCCAAACACCTCCCACTTGCCCCCACCTCCAACACTGGGGGTCAAATTTCAACATGAGATTTGGAGGGGCCAAACACCCAAACCATATCAAGGATCCATACTATTCCCTGGGCCGAGATTGCTATAGCAACTGAGTGTTGCAGCCACTTGCTGCTCCAAAGCCTTGGCCTCCACCTGCAGTTATCTCTTGCTACCACCAGCCATCCTTTGAGTACTCACAATGCCACTGCAGGCCACATGTCCCATGTTTCATTTCTCCCTGGCAAAGAGGTACAATCTATGTGAACAACCAGATCCCAGAAACCATTTTGAAGATTTGTTTCCTGGGGCATGCTCATATATGGTAAGTTGAGAAGAGTTTTTTGTTTTTTTTAGAAAAAGCTTTATTGATGTATAATTGACATACAAAAAATCCACACAATTAATGTGTACATGAATTTGAACATATGCATACACCTGGGATACCATCACATCCAAGGTACTAAACATATCTATCACCTCTAAACATTTCCTTGTGTTCTTTTTCGGGGGGGGGGGGTTGTAAGAACACAACACGAGCTCTATCCTAACATAAGCGCACACCACCATAGTGTTAGCTGTTGGCACTATATTGTATAGCTGATATCCAGAACTTACTCATCTTGCACAACAGAAACTTTATAACCAATTAAGAAACAATTCCCCAGTTCCTGAGCCCCCATCCCCTGGCAACCCCCATTCTATTCTCTTCTTCTTTGAGTTTGACTATTTTAGATATCTTAGTAATTGGGTCATGCAGTATTTGACCTTCTGTGACTGGCTTATTTCACTTAGCGTAACAGCCTCTAGGTTCATTCATGTTGTTGCATATGGCAGGATTTCCTTCGTTTGGAGAGAGTTTAATAAAAGACTCTACCAACTTGTGGGGAGGGTGTGGGGAAGCTCCAAGGCAGAGTGCAGCCCCAGGGCTAGTAAGAGCAAGGTGCGGCAAATGCCCTCCTTCTGTGGGGACAGGGGCAGTGAGCAAAATCAGAAACCAGAGGGGAGGGAGGGTGCTGCATAGAAGGGCCATTAGCCAGGTGACCCTGCAGGGAGGGGACCTGGGGAATAGATACCCGGACCTCCCACAGCCCTCTCCGGAAGGCCTGTTGGTTTACCCTAAAGCAGGGGTGGAGAACCTGTAACCTTAAGGCCACGTGTAGCCTTCTATGTCCTTAACTGTGGCCTTTTGACTGAGTCCAAATTTTACAGAACAAATCCTTTTATTTTTATTAATACATTTTTGCTCATCTTTTATATTTTATTTTTAAAATGGACATATTTAAAATACCAAAGAATAAAAATAAGTTTCCACAAAATAATCCTCCCAGATTGACCGGCACAATTAGAACATTAGTAAACCTTAAGGGCTAAACTGACGGCCGCTGAGCTCCTGATTTAGTTCTAACTTCCCTCGCCTGCCTGGCGCCGCTGCCGCAGGAGGCCGGTGGGCGGGAGTTTACGGGAGTCAGTCGCCAGTCTGCTATCAGCTTTCGACAACGTGCACTCTGTTTCTGTTTGAAGTGGAATTTGCGAATAGTTGCGCAGCTCCACAGTATTTTTTAATTGTCTGCTTAACAGGCCATCATGTGGAAGAAGACCAAGAGAACGCTGAAGGAAGAAAACAGATTTTTAAATGAGAATTGGAAATTGCAATGTTATTTTGTTTCTGTTAAAGATAAGATGATTTGCTTGCTTTGTGATACTGCAATATCAACGTTAAAGAAACTCAATGCTCATCAACATTATAACACTCATAAGGACCACAGATATTTTAAATTAGAGGGAGAGGCTGCATTGCAGAATTTAAAAGATGAAAAGCAAAAGGAAGACAATTCTTTCAAGCAGCAATAAGACCTGGAAATAATGCCACTGAAGCAACTTATAAAGTAGCTCATATACGCTTTAAAGGGAAGCCATTTAGTGATGTAGAAATTATGAAAAAATGCATTGTTGAAGTTGTAGGATGCTTAGAATCTGATAACATTTCAAAGTATAAACAACTGTCCCTTTCAAGAAGAGCCATAACTGATCGGCAGCATCAGTTAAGCATTAGGCTTCAACTTAACAGAACAACTTGGTGCAATACTTCAAAAGGAAAATACATATTATTCAATCGCTTTGGATGAATCAGCTGGTACTTCTGAGTTGGTGCAGGTTTTATACCTCATTCGGGTCATAGCAGAAGATTTTCTTTGCTATGAAGAGTTACTTGCTTTGGGCACTCTTGTGAACAGAACATGGGGAATAGATATCTTTAACAACTTTCAAGATAAATGTCGTGAAGTTGGACTGAATTTGGTAAATTTAGTGAGCGTATGTACAGGCGGTGCACCTCCCCTGACAGGAACACATGAAGGGCTTATTGCACAGGGTTAGGGTATAAACTTAGTAGGTGCTCATGGCAGCTTGGAGAAAAAAGTCTCACACCAGGAGTAGAATAGTTTTAGGAAAGAAAGTTTATTTTACTTTCTCGAGAAAAAGAGAGAGAGAGAGAAAGAGGCTACAGCACTGAAGAAAAGGTCGAGGGTAGTGCCAGGCATCTGAGGACAGTTGCTTGGAGTTTTAAAGGGTAAAATGGCTTTTTTTCCCTCTGCTTCAGCAGACTCATAACAGAAATGGCAGCAAAGTAGTTGCAGATGTTCTTTTTTTTTTCCTCTGTGAGGCTGAGGAAATTTCAGATGAACATTTTCCCCAGGTAGCAAAGGTCACTGATGAGCAGGATGATACATGCGAATCATTTGAATACTACACAGCTGATACAGACCTATTAATTGAAGAACACAATGAAAGGTTCACTGACTTTGAGAATCATGGCATCATACTTAAATTAGCATTTCAGCCTCCCCTAGTTGATATCAGCAAAGCACCTAAAGAACTACAGATGGAATTGATTGAGTTCTCAGTAGAGGACATTTTAAAGCCATTGTTTGATGCTAAGAAAGATCCAATTGAAATATGGAAAAATGCAGTAGAATACCCATGTCTTCAGCAACATGCCCTAAAAATGCTTCTTGCTTGTCAATCACTTATTGCTGCGAATCTACATTCTCCTACCTAACCCAAACCAAGATGCCCTTAAGGTCACAAATGACCAATATTCATCTAGCTGAAACTGTGGACCTCCATGCTGCAACCAAATATTCAAATGCTTTCCAACAAGAAGACACGACAAAGTCATTAAAATGTTAGTTTATTTTAAAATTAACAAATAGTTTTCATTTGTTGAAATTATTAAGTACATAGTAATTAGATTTTTACAAAACGATGTAATTTTTAAGTATATCTAATTGAAGTTTCTTGAATGCGGCCTTATTTGATTACAGCTAAATTAATGCGGCTTCCAGCATGAGAAGGTCCCCCACTCCTGGGTTAGCGTCAGGCTCTTGGGACAGGGTTGGGGCAGAACTGCAAGGCAAACCAAAGTTACCCTGCCCTCATTTCTTGTACTTTTGAGTTCCTGGCTTGAAATTTGGATCTCCTACAATTTCACGCTGTTTTGTTGTAAGGAAATTTGTTTCTGAACCAGGCAAATATTAAAATTGTGCCCTTGCGTCACTCCTTTTCATGCTCCTTGGAGCCCAGCCACAGGACTCCTCTGAGGCAGAGTGCATTCACAGCTCTGTGGGTTGAAAAATTCAAGTCAGTGCTAATGCACATGGCTTAAAAACCAAGCAGAGCAAAATCAATCTGCAACTAAATATTTGTGCACTTCACTTTATCCCTTAACATTTAAAAATGCCAGTAAACTGGCTCATCACAGAGCTGTGCCCATTGTCCAAAGGAGAGGCCATTGATTCACAGGAGTCCCCCCTGTGGGCAGGCCCAGGTCCCAGCCTGGCTCCTGTGTGCTCCCCGTCGCCCCAAGTTCCCCAATGCAAGGTGGCCTCCTTCTTCCAACCTCCCTGGGGCAGCAAGTCCCTGCCCGTCCCCACCATCCCATCATGAAAATCCTATTCCCAAGCCCAGGGTGGACTGGATGTAGAGCACCAGCACCATCCCACACTGTGTCACGTGGAGTTACTCTGTCTGGGGCAGGCAGGGCTTGAGGACGTGAGCATGGATGGCTGTGCTATCCAGGTGCCCTGCAAAACAGGAGCAATGCTGACCTTAGGGGGTATAGGGACACAGAGTCACATGGTGGGAGAAGCTCTCTTTGACGCCTCTATGATACAAGCCCTATTTTATGTTTTTAGACTCAAAGAGGTGGCCACAGACTCAGAGACCTTGGCAGGCAGCAGGGCATGTCATTAGAATGGAATAACAGTGTTTTTATTGCTTTAATTTTCACGGTTACCTTCTATTTATGGGAAATGAATTTAGTTTCATATTTAACTTAGTGATGTAATATTGTATTTTAAAATGAGTTTATTTAAATGAAAACAGGAAGAGACATTTTTTTAAAACTCAGGTGGTGAGTAAATGTGGAAAACCCTGACCATGGGCAGACCTTGTGGGCTTGGGGGGTCACCTGGGTGGCTGTGTCTTGGGGTGACCTCCCTGCTGGTTTCCCCACTTTCACCACCCCCCTTGCAGTGTGTCAGGATCCTGTGGCTACTGCAACAGATCACTACAAATGGGTGACTCCAAACAACACCCATTTACTCTCCCACAGGTCTGGATGCCAGAAGTCCAAAATCAAGGTGTCAGCAAGGCTGTGCTGTCCCTGAAGGCTCTGGGGGTCCTTTCTGCCTCGTCCAGCTTCTGGGGGCTCCAGGGGTTTCTCGACCTGTGGATGCACAACTTCCATCACCACTTCCCTGGTCCCCTGACGTTCGCATCTTCCCCTGTGTCTCTGCTCTGTGAGTCTCTTAAAAGGACACATCACTGGGCTTAGGGGCCACCTGGGTAACCTAGGATGATCTCATGTGGAGATCCTTACACTAATGACACCTACAAGGACTCTTTTTCCAAATAAGGTTACAGTCTCAGTTCTCAGTCATGGACGTATCTTTTTTGGGGGGTGGGGAAGTCACCATTCAACCTCCTGCAAGTGTGTTTCCCAGAGGCGGCACCAGACATTGGGTCTTTTCCAAAGGGTCTTATCGTCTTCTTGATGAGACTTTCCCCTGAACCTCACGCTTAAGGAGGCTGCCCCACCCACGTCCTCTCGCCTCCCTGGCTCCCGCACGCTGACTGACGACACTTCAGGTGTGTACCGGGGTCCGTCTCCCTCACGGTGGAGGCCGCTCCACAAGGGCAGGGACCCTGCTCTGTTTTGTCCACCACTGTGGTGTGCCGCATTCAAGAACAGTGTCCGACACGCAGTAGGTGCTCAGGAAGCACACGCTGACTGCGCAGTGGGGGCTTGGGCTGCAGGTGGGGGTCGGGTGCTGGGGGTGTCCCAGGGCGTGACCAGGTCAGTGACCCTCGGTGGAGGCCGGACCCCTGACCTGCAGGGGTGGCCGCTGAGGCTGACCACGCCGGTCCCATGTTGATCTGTCCCTGTCTCTCATCCACCTTCTTGAGAATCAAGTTGTGCATCTTTTAATTTTTTTTACAGTGTAAGGAAGGGGAGATTTGGTTGGTTTATACATTAAGATACTTCTAAAGGGTTTCTGTGCTCTCCATTGTAGGTAAAACTCCAAATAACCCAGAGACTTATCTTTCTACATAACTTTTTTGTTTTATTAATGTATTTTTTAATGAAAGCATGAATCATGGCAACCAAGTAAAACAATAAGGAAGACATTCACCAGGTACCTTAAAAAGTCTTTTTCAGAGGGACGCCAGGGGGCCCCTCCTCCTCTGCTTCCTGCGCTGGGCTGTACCGGGGGAGCCCTGGGGCCACCCTGGGGCCCGCGGGAGGCCTCCCACTCTGGAAGCCCGGGGCTAGTCCTGGTCAGACTTTCAAAGATGAACACAGAGACTAGTTTAAAACTTGGAACTCAGAGTCCCTGAAACGGAGGCGGCCCCGCGTCTGGCAGTCCCCCGCTCTTCCTCTGGCCCCGCCCTGCCCGGGGGAGCCCAGGGTCCAGCCCGCCCTCTTCTCCTGGAGGAAGAAAAGAAACTTTGTTCAGCCAAGTATGAGCACCTGGAGCGTCTGCAGGCCGTGTCCTGACCGTGACTAGGAAGGCCGGAGCAAGGTGCTGCCGAGAGAGTGCAGGCGAAGCCTCAGGGAGGACGCGGAGGGACTTCCTGTGGGGTGAGGAAGGTGGCCGCTCAGCAGCCCATGGCTGGCCCCGCTCTCCCTGTCTGCAGGGATAGACCTGGCCACTGCCCCCTGCCCCTGCATCCCAGGACTGGGGGAGCCTGAGTTGGAGGGCTCGTAACCTGGCATAGGTGACTTTGTTGCTGAGCAGCCGCCCATCTGCAAAATGGGCTAACAGTACCCCAGGTGGTCGTGATAGTTCACTAAGCCATGGGAACCACCAAAAGTACCTGCCCGGGCTGGTCCTCCAAGCAAGGCCGGAGTCTTGCTCCCACACCATCTCTGCTCGTTCCTGTAAACACAAGCTCAGTTTGGCCACCAGAACCCTCAGATTTCATGGACAACCAGAGAGTGCAAGTGTTGCTGTTTCTCAGAGCAGTAAGAGGGTCTGAGGTGGTCCCCCGCCTCCACCTACCCTGGGCCAGGCCTCAGCCATCCCTCCCAGGCCCAGGGAGGCAGCTGCCCTCTGGCTCCGCCTCTGCAGCTGCCTCTCCACTCCAGCCTCTTGGCGGGTCACCTCCCCCAGCACCCTGTGTTACTGTGGTGGCAGAGGGGAGAGGCCAGGGGGCCCTGCACCAGCCCCTTCACAGCCCTTGAGGCATCCTTCACCTCTCTGAGCCCTAGTGTCCTCCTCTGTGAGGACAGAGCTGTGGCCAGGTGAGCTGCAGGCACCCTCCTCACTGCCGCCTCCCACGATCGCCCCTGCTGGGGCCAGCTCAGGCCCCAAGTCTGCCTGTCTTCTCAGTCCCTGGCCTCCCCGCAGGTCACGCTCCCCTCTTCGCCTGCCTGAGCTGGCTCCTTCTCCCTTCCTGGGGCTGAGACTGGGGACCCTTTCATCCCCCACCCCCAGCTGCGTTTGCTTTCCTGGCAGCCTGCAGACAGCAGAAGGCCCCACTGTCCACTAATGACTTCCATATGTGGCCTGGAGCACAGCTGAGCTTTGGACCAGGCAGGCGTGATGGGAGCCAGCCTGGCAGGGGTTGGGGAGAGGCAGGGTCACTTGGGAGGAAGGAGAAGCTGCAGAAAGGGCCATGTGGTCAGGACACAGCTTCCCACAAGGAAGACCCAGATGTGTCTGCTGCAGCTGGGGGCTGTGCCCTGAGGCCCACCCTGTGCGCCCCTCCCCTGCTGGCAGTCAACTGCTCCTTGTGGCCCCCTATGGGCCCTGCCCTGTCCTGCCTGGCAGCAGTGTATCTGTGGCTTGTCCCACCTTGTGTCTCACCGACCCTGCCTTTGCTCAGGCCACACCCTCTGTGGGAAGTGCTCTCCGTCAGCTCTCCTTTGATGCCTGCTCTGGGAAGGCCCTGTGTCCGCAGGCCTCCGGCCTGCAGGTCCTGCCCTCACGGTGCCTTTCGTAGCCTCCTCTCCTGGCCCAGGGCTCCTACGGGCCAGCCTTGCCCCCGGCTGGGGCCTTTGGGGCCGTGCATGAGTGGGACCCCCCTCCAGTTTGCAAGATCAGCCCCTTTTGACCCACAGGAAGGAAGCTTGCTACCCAAAGGAAAGCTAAGATGACTTTCACCTAAAGAGTGTGCTATGAAGACTTTGAGTCACCAGAGCTAATGCAATGTGATTAGATGTTTGCTGAAATTTCTTGAAGTGCAACCCTTCTTGTCTTTGTTACAGAAACTCCAAAAGGGACCTCTGTGAAGAAAGGATATGAAGGTAGAGTTGTGGCAGCTGTTTTGCTAACATGAGAAAGGAGACTGGAGGGACGGGGGCCACCAAGAGAACACTATGATCACGAGGGAAGAGCAGAGAGAGAAGAGTTGGGTTTTTGGTGATATTGTCTGAGTGGCTAGAACAAGCCTCACCTGAAGTCCACCTTTGAACTTTTCAGGTACATATTTGAATACCTTCTCTTTGCTGTTTAAGTCAGTTTGGTGTGGTTTTATGCCACTTGCATTCCCAAAATTTCCTGAGAGAATCTTGCCTTCCCAAACCAGGAGACAGACGTGGACCATGGTGGGAAACAGGGTGTGCAAGAAGCTGAATGAAGCAGAAGCTCTCACTGGGGGGTGGAAGGTGGGGCCGACAAAACAGACCAGGGTTCCTCACCTTCTTGGTGAGGGTCAGCACCGCAGCTGGAAGTGGCGGTGTCTCTGTGCGTGTGCATGACGGAGCATGTGCCCAGCCAAGTGTCTGTGGGGCCTCTGGAGCTTGGAAGGGTAAAGAAGCCCCTGGATCTACAGGCTTGAGAGAAGGGTGTCGTGTCTACCCAGTGGTTCTGAACAGTAAACACAAGACGTGGGGAACAAAGAGCTCACATAAAGCAGCCCCTGTTCTGACATGAGCCAAGCCTCCAGGGCCCAGCAGCTCTGGGTGCAGATGGCCACGCATGCTGTTCTGGTGCCCCAGGGCAGGCCTCCAGTCATGGGCAACCATTCTCCTGAGGGAGATGCCAGCCTTTTTGAGACAAGGCAGGCTTTAGAGGCGGTAGGTGCTCACTGGAGAGCTGGAGGCACTGGTCTTGCTCAGGGCTGGCAGGCCAGAACCTGGGCACAGGAGGGTTTGGTCTTGATTTGAAGACATTTTTGACCCTTAGGTCCCAAGAGAGCCACCTGTCAAATGTCTGGGGCAACCCCCTAAAGATGACCAGGTGTCTTGGGCAGCCTGAAGTCTCCTAAAACAGCATGGCTGAGGCCGCATGCATCCTCACGTGGGCTGTGTGGCTGGGTAGCACAGGCCCTGGAGTCCCCAGCATCCTTCTCCTACTTTCCTCAGGGTTGGCCTGCAGCAGACAGTAGGGGCTGGGTGCAGTGGCTTGTAGGATGCCAGGCTCCACAGAGCCATTCTATCCTTGCAGTGGGATAAGCTGCCTTCTTCATTACTTTTCTCAGCTAGAAATTATGTTGAGGAAATGATTGTGGCTTAAACAAGACAGAAGTGCATTTCGATCTCATGTAAATGCAGTCTGAGCGTAGGCAGGCCACAGTTAGGGTGGTAGCTACATGTCTTCGGAGCCCAGTCTCCTTCTACTTTCCTGCTCCACCATTCACAACATGTAGCATCCATCCTCAAGGTCACAAAGTGGCTGCTGGGCCTCCAGCCATCATGCCCAGTGTCTAGATAGAAGGAACGGGGAGGAAAGGTACGGTCCACACAGTCAAATGCACAAATCTTCAGTACACAATTGGTGAATTTCCATCCATGCCTACACCCATGTAACCTCCACCCAGATCAACATGAAGAACGTTTCTATCACCCTGAAAGTGTCCTCACGCCCCAACCTAGTCAATCCCCACGCACATCCCCCAGAGGCAACTGCTGTTCTGATTTCTATCACCGTACATTAGTTGTGACAGTTTTTGACAGTCGTATAAATTGAATCATACTAGATAAACAGTCTTGTACAGTCCACGTGAACTTATGGTTTCATTTCTCTTAGGTGAATGCCTAGAGTAAAATTGTTGGATCATGGAGGAGCCGTATATTGAAGTTTAGAAGAAACTGCAAAGCAGTTTCCAGAGCAGCTTCCCACCAGCCACACGTGCAACTTCCAGTTGCTCCACGACCTCATCAGCACTGTCCGCTGTCAGCCTTCTCCAGTTAGCTGTGCTGGGGGTACAGTGGTATCCCATCGTGACTTTAATTTGTATTTTCCTGATGACCAATGAATTTTTTTCTTTTGTTTTGTCACTTTCTTTTCTTTTCTTTTTTTTTTTTGGAGACAGAGTCTCACTCTGTTGCCTGGGCTAGAGTGAGTGCCGTGGCGTCAGCCTAGCTCACAGCAACCTCAAACTCCTGGGCTCAAGCGATCCTCCTGCCTCAGCCTCCCAAGTAGCTGGGACTACAGGCATGCAACACCATGCCCAGCTAATTTTTCTATATATACATTTTTAGCTGTCCATATAATTTCTTTCTATTTTTAGTAGAGACGGGGTCTCGCTCTTGCTCAGGCTGGTCTAGAACTCCTGAGCTCAATCCACCCGCCTCGGCCTCCCAGAGTGCTGAGATTACAGGTGTGAGCCACCGCGCCCGGCCGTCACTTTCTTCTTAATGTGTAGGAGTCCTTTATATAATCTAGGTACTATGTATATGTTCAATGACTATTTTCTCCCAGTCTGTGGCTTCCTTACTTTCTTAAGGGTGATTGTTGATAAGCAAAAGTTTTCAATTTTATTGAAGTCAAATTTATCATTTTTTTCCTTAAGATTAGTGATTTCCTTTATGATTAGTGATTTTTATATCCAGTTTTAAAAATCTTTCTTTACTCTGAGACGTGAAGATATTTCACTGTTTTCTTCTAGAAGCTTTATTGTTTTATCTTTCTCATTAAAGTCTATGATTCATTTCTAAATAGTTTTTCTGTATGGTATAAGGCAAGGGATCAAGGTTCATTGTTTTACATGGATTTATAGTTGCTTCCACTCCATTTTGAAAAGATTTTCCTTTCCTATTGAATCACACTGGAGCCTTTATTCAAAATCTAGTCACCACACATGTGTGAACTTATTTCTGGATCCTATATTATTTCCACTGGTCTGTATATCTGTCCTGACACCAATACCACAGTGTCCTGGCTACTGTAGCTTTATAGTAATTTTTATATCACATAGCATAAATTCTCCAATTTTGTCCTTCTTCAAGTTTGTCTTGATTTTTTATATTTCCATATAAATTTTAGAATCAGCTTGATTTCTCCAAGAAGACTGCTTAAAATTTTCATCTGAATAGCATTGAACCTATAGAGCAACTTAGGGAGAACTGATGTCTTAACCATGAGTCTAACAATCCATGAACTTGGTATACCGCTCCGTTGTTTAGATCTTTATTGGATCCCTTTAGTAATGCTTAGTAGTTTCTAGTTTAGAGTCTCACTCTGTTGCCCAGGCTAGAGTGCCATGGCATCAGCCTAGCTCACAGCAACCTCGAACTCCTGGGCTCAAGCACTCCTCCTGCCTCAGCCTCCCGAGTAGCTGGGACTACAGGCATGCGCCACCATGCCTGGCTAATTTTTTTTTTCTGTGTATATTTTTTAGCTGTCTAGATAATTTCTTTCTATTTTTAGTAGAGACGGGATCTCGCTCTTGCTCGGGCTGGTCTCAAACTCCTGACCTCGAGCAATCCTCCCGCCTCGGCCTCACAGAGTGCTAGGATTACAGGTGTGAGCCACCACACCCAGCCTCATTAAAATTTTTGATGCTATTATACATAGTATTTTTATACCACTTTTGTCTCTTTCTAAAGGCAACTGTCATCTCCTTTTCTCTCTCTCAACCATTGTGTACATATTCTCAATCCAATTTTTTTTTTTTTTTGAGACAGAGTCTTGCTCCAGCTCCTCCCTGGTGCTGCCCTGCATCTAGGCCCATGGCCCGCCCTCCCCATTTCTCTGAGGCCCCACTGGCCCCTGCCCTGGGCCCTGCAGGCCCTTCTCTGAGAGGCCCATGAGCAGTGAGGGCAGGACAGGGCCACCAGAGCTGGCCGTCCTCTCTTTGTCCCTCTGGTGGATCCCTTCCAGGAGCTCCCTGGGGGGTGGGCTCTCTGTGGGCTGTCCCCACCTAGCAGAGATGCCGAGCGGCAGGCAGTGCGGTGCCTTGCCGCCCAGGCGGGACAGCTGCAGGGAGGCTGCTCATCCCGCCACCAAAGTGCTCCTGATCCCACTGCACACAAACAGCCCTGACCCTACATCCCTGCGGAAACGGGTGGCAAGAGTGACAGCGAGGGAGGCAGAGAGTAAGTCAGGCTGGCTGAGCTGGGAAGGAGGGCTGTGCAGCCCGGCAGGGAGGAAATGACCAGCCCTGTGTCAGAGCCTTGTAAACAAGCATGACTTCACGCTCACCCCGCACACACCCCTCTGAGGTCAGGCAGACCCCTCCCATCCCCTGGGCCTGCCGCACGTGGGCGCTGACGCCACAGGGCCTTGCTCCTGGGGGTGGGTCTGCAGCTTGCGCAAGGACCAGAGGGACACTGGCCATTTGGGGAGGACATGCCAGCCCCACCCTGTGAACCATGGATGAGAAGTACCAGATGCCTCTGTGTGCCAGGCCTAGGCCTGGGTACTGAGGACACGGGGTGGCCCTTGCCCTCAGGATCTCAGGGCTTGGTGGGAACACCACCATGTGAATATTTGATCACAGTACAGTGGCCAGACAGGAGGACAAAGGGGGATTGTCCAAGGCCCCAGGGCACCCAGCAGAAAGAGAGATTTCTTCTGCCCATGGGTTAGAGGAAGCTTCTGGGAGGAAGAAATTTTTCCACTGTGTCTTGAAGGAGCTTGCCAAAGAAAGATAAGGAAGGGATTCCAGGCAGGGCTGTCAGGGAAGGCCCTGACCATGCTGGCCCAGCTGCCTCTGGTTTCTTCCATTTCTCCTCCCAGAGGGACCCCAGGAGTCATGCAGATTCAGAGCAGCCGAGCACTCCTGGTTCCATGTCCCCAGTGAGCAAGGATGGCAGGTGAGGTCCCTCCCCACCCCCACCTGCCAGGCCAGGCAGGCCCCTGAGACCACGTGGCTCTGATGTGAGGACGGCCTGCCTCCTGCCCAGTGTGCCCCTTGACTCCTGGCCCCCATGTCTGTAATTTCCAGGTGCTCCCACCCTGGCTGCACACCCCAGGCCAGGTGGCAGGCACCAATGTCTCTCAGGGTGCCTGGGGCCAGGCCCTGAATGTGGCTTCAGCTTCCCCACCCAGTCATGAAAGAGGAGAGTGAGGACAGAGCCATGTGGCCCCCTCAGCGCCTCTGTGTCACCCCCTCCCTGCTCATGTCCACAGCTGGGTGGCAGGGAGGGTGACATCCTCCATGTAGGATTGGGCCACAGCTGGGACACAATGGAGCCTTGATTGTGTGACCAGCTGTCCTGGCTCCCATGGGCAGGGTCCCCATGGTGGCCTGCACTATGAAGCCAGCAGGGCCCAGACACAGCCGCCAGCTGGAGGAGTGAGTAGCTGCTGGGACTTTGGCCAACTGGGCAGGGAGGCCCTTGTCTGCAGGGGCTGCTGCTGGCCCTAGCCACCTGTAGCTTTGTGGGACTGCAGGTCACATGTGGCCAGGCCACAGTGCTGACTCCACCCTCATCTTTAAAGAGAAGCTGGAAATTCAGATTTTAGGTAAATGCCCTCTGATGTTAAAATGTGGCAACCAGTTCAAAATGCTACAGTGCTCTTTGAGGACCAGGTAACCCAAGCCTGCAGGCCACATGGCCTCTGGGGCTGTTTGCACCCTCTGCCCTTCACTGAAATATTGCACCAATTGACAAGAGGCCATAGAGGCCGAGACCACAGTGACAGCCACAGGTGGCAGAGTCAGCGGGAGCCCAGAGACCACAGTGACAGCCACAGGAGGTAGAGTCAGTGGGAGCCGCACGGGGAGGCGGGCCTGGGCCTTCTCCACCCACCCAGCCTAGTTGCCCCACTGAAGGTTTAATGATGGCCGCCAACCCAGCTGGTCAGCATGCTGCCCCCACAAACACCTGGGGAGGGGCTTCCGCAGCCCAGGCCAGGGCCTCAGACAGTCTGCAGGCCCTGGGGACTCATTCCCCTCCTGGGCAGAGGACATGCTGACGGGGCCAGGGTTCCTGGGTCCAGACACCACAAGTGCGCACGCTCTTGCCCTGCCTGCAGGCCCCATCAGAGCTGGCACGCCAAGGAGCCAGGCACCCACAGCCTGGCCCTGTCTCCAGGAGGTTGCCATAGTCGCCCTTCCAGTCCCATCTTCTGTTCCCAACATGATGGGGCGGGGCTCTGAGGCCAGCGTGCCCCACGCTGAGCTGTGGCTGTCCCCTGGGAGAGAAGGTGCACCAAACAGCCCCTCCCCATCCCTTTCTCCTTGTCACAGCGCTGTCACTGGGACCCAGGCTGCCACGTTTACGTCACCGTAGCATGCTGCGTGCTGCACCAGGTGCTTCCGCTGCCGTTCATGCGTTCCCAGCGACAGGCCTCCGGGAGAGGTCCTGTTGTTTTTATTTTTGCTGTGCAGATGGGCCAGAAGTGCACATGGCAACACTGGAATTCAGCAGCAGAACCAGTGCTAGGACTATCTGGCCTCAGAGTCCTTGCTCTCAATTGTCATGTATCCTTCACGGTTTTGGGTTCAAGCCCTTGCCCCACCTGTCACTTTGTATTCCTGAGCCTCAGTCTCCTCTTCTGTAAATAGGCCAATAATCTTCATGTGTGAGCTTGCTGTGATGCTGTGAGGAAAGAGCTAACATAGCACGTGTGGTTTCTTGTCTGTTTCCAGGGTGGCAGGAACCAAGATTGACCCTTGGCCAATCCTGGGAATGTGGCCCTCAGGGTCTTTTTGTTACTGTTTGATGACATTTTTGTGCACGCCAAGATCAGTGGGGTGTTGCTGAGAAGTGCTGGTTTCTCAGGAGCTGTCGGGTCACCGAGCTGGCTGATGCATGTGGCTTTGCTGTTGGGGTCCTGAGTCTTGGTTGCCATAGCAGGAGTCGCCCATGTGACCAGTCCTCTCTACGAGCTGGGATCCTGAGACTCGAGTGGGCTTTCCTGGGAAGAGACATCCGCATAAGTCCCTCCAGTTCTCTGTCGCAGAGAAAAGTGCGCCCTGTGTGACCTTTCTGGACTTCACATGACGCATATGTTTTTCCTGTCGCTTTTGTTAATAGTTTGTACCCTTTTCTGTAATGAACCTTAGCTGTGAATGTAACCTGGAATTGAATCCTGTGAGCTTTTCTAGTGAATCATCAAACTCAAGGGTGGTCTTGAGACCCCCAAAACAGCTGCTTAGGGGGAAGTCATGACACATTTGCCCACAGCTGGCACATGGAGTGGGCCTCAGGGATGGTGGCCAGAATTACCATCGCCAGGGCTTCAGCCAGTTCCTGGCTTTCTGCACTGACCCCATCCTCGCCTCTGACCCGCAGGGGGTTTCAACCTCCACCTTTGGCTGGTTCTGCCCTTTGCTTCCCTGAGTCAGCATTCTTTCCCCATGGCTTTTTCACAGCTGACCTCCCACCAGAGCATCCCTGATCCGGAACACAGAGTGAAGAGGCTGACCCATGACCTGACAGGTGAGGTCGGCCCCTTCCACAGTCCAGCGGTGATCAGGCGTGTTCCCGGGACAGGAGAGCAGGCCCGCGAGGCTGGACACCCTCCCTTTGCATGTGCAGGGACCATGCCTTCAGGAGCTGCCTCTCTGGCCAGCGCTAAGGTGACGCTGCTGCATCCTAGAGGAGGTCAGTGTGGTCCGTGTGATTAGGCCAGTCCTGTGGGGCCACAGTGCTGGAGATGGAATCAGACCCTGGGAGGGTGGGGCAAGCCTGGAGCCATGGGGAAGACAGGAAGAAGTGTGTGTCAGATAGTAAATGTTGCCGGACAAAGAATGAATGAATACATGTTGTCAAAGCCCCCCAGCCAGAGCCCACCAGAAACACAGTCCGAGTCAAGCTGGGCCGCAGCGAGGGAGCCGGGGTGGGGGAGGTGCTTACAGGATGTGGGGTCGTGCTGGGAGGGTCTAAGGGGGGCCTGAGGGAGAGCGGGTCAGTTTTGGATTGGGTGCTGTCAGGAAGCAGCGGAAATTCAGGGATTCTTTTTATTTATTTATTTATTTTTATTTTAATAGAGATGGGGTCTCACTCTGTTGCCCAGCCTGGGGTGCAATGGCACGATGCCAGATCACAGCAACCTCAAACTCCTGGGCTCAAGCCATCCTCCTGCCTCAGCCTCCCGAGTAGCCGGGACTACTCGCATACACCACCACGCCCAGCTAAAAATTTGGTGATTCTTAATAACTCTTACCCAGGAAGTGGGAAGAACAAAGAGGGTAGTATCATCATGGGTACAAAAGCAATATTTGCCCAGGGAGCCAGAGAAGGACCGTCTGGTGTTTATGTGGTTGTATGCTCGTCTCTGTCTAATTCTATCATGCTTACGGGATGGCCTTGCCCAGTTATTGTCATATTCTGCAAAAGTTGCTTATATTCATTTAGGAACATTATAACCTCTGTAGCTGCCAGGCCATTTTTCACTTTCTCAACATGTAATCCAATTGGTTCTGTGTTTTCCTATTCTTTGGGGTCACCTTCCTCCCTCCACCTTTAACTTCCAAGTGAAATAATCTGGCGTGGTCCCTTCTGATCTATTGCCAAGTATTCCTGGGAAGTGTGGACACATCTTACAGCATTGGTGGTCCCCAAGGAGTCATGCCTCCCAGCATTCAGACCTTCTTCATGTAGTCCTTAGAATGTGAGCTGAGCTAGGCACTTGTTTTAGACAATAGATTGAGTTAGAAGTGACATGGAGCCAGTTCCAGTCCTAAGCCTGAAGAAGGTCTTAGTAGAAGACCTTCTACTTGTGCTTCTACTTGTGCACCTTCTAAGCTGTCATGTCAGAAGGACCCCCAGCCCCACTGTCAGCTGCCAGGCAGGAGTGACTATTACTACAGT
Source organism: Varecia variegata (assembly GCA_028533085.1). NCBI lineage: Eukaryota > Metazoa > Chordata > Mammalia > Primates > Lemuridae > Varecia > Varecia variegata. The sequence goes on from CM052443.1 coordinate 50,564,292, forward strand.
ACAAGAGCATTATTATTATTATATGATAGTATTACACTGTATTATTATTACCACATATGAGCCATTATAGTGTTGTTATTATTACCATATACGTGTTGTTCATCAGGGATTCAGGTTACATGCAAACCTGACCTAAAGCCATTCTCAGAAACATGCCTTGTCAGGAACCCGGGGACTGCCTGTGTTCTATTTTTTTAAAGTGTACTATTCAGTGATACTAATTACATTCACGATGTCTGCAACCAACACCACCATCTGGTCCCAAAACTATTTTTTCAAGGTTTTTTTATTGTGGTAAAATACGCATAACAAAATTTACCATCTTAACCATTTTTAAGTGTAAGTTCAGGGGCGTTAAGTACATTCACATTGTTGTGCAACCATCACCACCATCTATTTCCAGAATTCTCTTTATCTTGGAAAACTGAAATTCTATACCCATTAAACAATAACTCCCTAATCCCCCTCCCCTCAGCCCCTGGAAACCACCGTTCCACCTTCTGTGCTATGAATTTGATTACTCTGTGTGCCTCAAATAATATTTGTTCTTTTGTGTCTGGCTTGTTTCACTTAGCATGATGATTCAAGGTTCACTGAGCTTGTGTCAGAATTTCTCTGGTTTTTAAGGCTGATAACATTCCATGGTGTGTATATGCCGGTTTGTTTATCCCATCACCCGGCCGTGGACATCTAGGTTGCTTCCACCTTTTAGCTGTTGTGAATAGTGCTGCTGTGAACACGAGCACAAAAGTCTCTTTGAGACCCTATTTTTAATTCTTTTGGGTGTATACCCAGAAGTGGAATTGCTGCATTGTATAGTAATTCTATTTTTAATCTTTTGAGGAATCGCCACACTGTTTTCCCCAGTGGCTGTACCATTTCACATTCCCACCAACAGTGCACAAGGCTTCCAATTTCTCCACCCAGCCAACACTTGTTTTTTTTTTTCTTGATAGTAGCCGTCATAATGAGTGAGAGGTGGTGTATCATTGTGGTTTTGATTTGCATGTCCCTAATGATTAGTGCTGCCAGCATCTTTTCATGTGCTTGTGGGCCATCTGTGTATCTTCTTTGGAGAAATATCCTTTGCTCATTTTTTAATCAGGTTTCCCTTGTTGTTGAGTTGTAGGAGTTCTGTTATATATTCTGGATATAAATCCTGTATCAGATATATGATTGACAAATACTTTCTCCCATTCTGTGGGTTGCCTTTTACTCTGTAGTTAGTGTCTTTTGATGCACAACTGCTGTATTCTATTTTTTCTAAGTAATTATGTCCAGCCTTCCCATGGGGTGAGCTGAAGGATTGGCCTCACACCCGATCTGTCAGGCAGAGACAAGTCTCAATGGTGGCAGCGACCAGCAGCCGGTGCATGTCCAGAGAAGAGGCTGGAGCCAGAGTTGGGTCCCAGAGCAATGTTGTTTATAACACATGTGGGGCAAAGGCTGGCATGGCCTCAAAGTACCAGGCCTCTTAGGCGCTGGCCTGCCACCTAGGCAATATCTACTTGGGATGTTACTGGAATTCAAGTCCTTTGCTGGAAAAAATGGAAGCAAGGGACAATCACACAATACACCTTTATACTGTCATTAAAATTACCCTTTTTAAAGATTTTATCAACACCGAAAAATCCTCCTTATACAATAAGTTTAAAACATAAATTAGATATACTTTAGGAAAAAATATACACTTTCATATGAAGTCAGATGTTGGACTTAATTTACATAGTCCAACGAATACAATGAAGCCAGCAAATACCGACGCCTGCCATGCAGGAGGTGCTTGGCAAGTGCTACACCAATTAACCTGCTTCTCCAGTCACATCCGTGAGCTCTTCTGGGCTGGGTGGCTGATGGGAGCACCTGGCTGAAATGTGACTGTGCTGCTTGCTTAGATTTACCCAGGTTTGCGCGCCTTGGTTTGAGTATTTTGATTGATTCACTCGAAGTGTGATTATACAAACACTTTTGTTTACAGATGCCTAGAAAAACATTCTGAAAGAAATCCATCAAGAGATTAACAGTGGCCAGGCGCGGTGGCTCACGCCTGTAATTCTAGCACTCTGGGAGGCCAAGACAGGAGGATCGCTCGAGGTTAGGAGTTCAAGACCAGTCTGAGCAAGAGCAAGACCCCATCTCTACGA
>CM052443.1:50566535-50586623 GCA_028533085.1 Varecia variegata
CCCCCCCCCCCCCCCCCCCCGCCCCACAACACTGGACTTGGCTTTAGAGCAGAGGCTTCCAAAGCCATCGTGTGGTTCAGCCAGTTCTGTCCTTGCTACGAGAACAACGTATCCTAGTGGGGCTGATTCTTTCAGCCTGTGTCCTGCAGTGGACACATGTAAAACTGAGCCTCGCTGGCCGCCATGGAACAGGAGTGAAAAATAAACCTTGTCACTGTAAGCACTGAGATTCGGGGTCACGTGTCACTGCAGCATGTCTCAGTGAAAGCTGATGAATGCTTTTCTTTATTTTCCAAGTTTTCTACGAGTAATATGCATGAGTTTCATGATCAGTTTCTGTAAGTTATTAAAATACATATCACTCTGAGGGTATTTAACACATTGCTGTAAATAAATCTATGACCTGTCCAGAGTCTGTGTTATGAAATTCTCACTAAATTAGATTCTGATGGACCACCAGGGTCTTAAAGTTATCTGGGAATAATTTAAATAAAGCCAAGGCTGTTTAGGCCCTTTTGCCAGCCTGAGCCCGTGGAGGGTGCTGGGTAGGTGTGTGCCGGCCCTGCTGGGGCTGGGGATCAGTGGTCAGTGGTATTTCCGCTTGTCTAACACCCACCCCGCTCTGCTGAAGGCGCCCTGACTTGCCCTTAAGGGAGCAGCCGCCTGCTGAGGCGGACCCACCCCTGACTTCCGGGTGAGCGCGGCACCCAAGCCCGGTCCGCGGGAGCAAGGAAACCTCCGTCTCCGCGATTGGCTCAGGGAGGGTCACGTGGCCCACAGCGGGCTGCAGTACCAGGCGTTTAACAAACCCCCATATTCTCCTCCTGACCAGCTCTGGCCAACGCAATATGGGCAGAAGAGACGGATGCCACTTCCAGGCCTGACCTTACAGTCTCCCCGCAGATAACTCTCTCTCTTTTGCCTTCCCACGATAACCTCGGGGCCTCACACCGAAGACGGTAGCGTCACAAAGTGGGAGGAGCCCGGACATCTCGGTGACCACCCGGAGCGAAGCTCCCATTCCCCAAACACATTGCACTGTATGAGGTAAGCAGTAAAATTTTATTGTGTTAAGTCACTGAGAGTTCGGGATTTATGTGTCACCAGAGCAAGTCTAGCCTACTCTGACAAATATATGACCCAAACCCAAGCCACACTAGTCAGGGTGAGCCCTGAGGACTTTGGTTTGGAAAGTTACTCTCTTTTCCCTGGAATTGCTAGGCCGATAGGATGTGAACCTGGCGTGCTAAGGACCATCATCCACTGTACAAGTATTTGCTTCATTGTGCGGTATTTATTGACCCTGACTATGCGCCTGGCGCTGGCCTGGACGCACAGGGTGGGGCTGCAGAGCGGGGAAGAGCAGACCTGAGAATGAAGCTAACACAGAAGAAAGCCAAGTTGAGAAGCAGAGCATTAGTTTAGACCCCTGGATCCAACCATACCGGAAACCACCTGCACTCTTTTTTTTTTGTTTTTTTTTGAGACAGAGTCTCGCTTTGTTGCCTGGGCTAGAGTGAGTGCCGTGGCGTCAGCCTTGCTCACAGCAACCTCAAACTCCTAGGCTTAAGCGATCCTTCTGCCTCAGCCTCCCCAGTAGCTGGGACTACAGGCATGCGCCACCATGCCCGGCTAATTTTTCTATATATATATATTTTTTAGCTATCCATATAATTTCTTTCTCTTTTTAGTAGAGACGGGGGTCTCGCTCTTGCTCAGGCTGGTCTCGAACTCCTGACCTCGAGCGATCCACCCTCCTCGGCCTCCCAGAGTGCTAGTATTACAGGCGTGAGCCACCACGCCCGGCCCACCTGTACTTTTTATAAACCATTTTGAGTGGGGTTTCTGACACCTGCATGCAACAAATCATAACTAATTCAAGGATAAAACTGAAACAAAAGCAAGATCATAGGTCTGTGGTGTCATCCAGAGGGGCTGATTAGAGGCAGCCTGCAGACATCCACTTGGACAGAGCTTGTCAGAGCAGAGCCAGTGAGCACAAACGCTGTGCAGGACTGGGCGTGCCCTGGGCTACTGGGACACCGTGCAGTGGTGCCTGTGCCTTGCCTGAACCAAGAGCAGGAGAGGGAAGAGCAGCCCTGGCCCTGAACCACCGAGGCTTTCTCTGACGCCCAGCCTGGTCTGTGGCCACACATGCCAACCTTGGGTTCTGATTGCCCAGGTGTGCTCCAGGAGCACCCGCCTCGCTCCTGACTCCAGGATTTTTAGGCTTGACAAAAACTACAGGTTGAAACTAGAAGAGGCACAAATGAAAGGCAATTCAGTTGCATTCGGCTCCTGTTTGCAGGGTCCTGCTGTGTTCCACTTCCAGTGCTGGCATAGAAAAACCATCCCGAACACTTTCTACATGGCAGAAAATGTTTTCTTCCTCCATTGCTCCCTCTTTCCCTTCCTTTCTGCCATTTAACAGTAAGTGAACATGGTATCAGCAAGGCCATCCCTGTGTTGGGCAGTGATCATACAAAAATAAGTGGGACACAGGGGCTTTGGGCTCACAGCAAGCATGTGGTTGCTGTGCTGTTTGTGAAATGCTTTTAGCACTCCATATTGTTAGCACGTGATAGGATCACATTTCCTGGCCTTGTCGTTTGGGTGATGTTGGACAACCGATGAGTCAGACAAATGAACTGGAGCAATTAATTGCTTATGCCAGATCTGCCAAAGCTCTCTTTCCATCTGTGATGGTGACAATTGAAATGGCTACTGAAATGGTGGCTGCTTCTTTAGCCTGGGTCCTGGAGAAAGTAAATACAGAGCAGAAGCCATAGATAACCTATTAAAAACATGTAATGTGCTATACTTCACCAAGAGTTTAGGGTCCCTTGTTATTGCAGCATGGCGTCACCTATCCTGACTGATGTGCCAATTTGCCAAAGGGCACAACATTAAGCACAGTAACACACACAACAGAGCTACTTTCGTAGCATAGCTACGGGTCTCTCAAGAACCCCTGCTCCAAGAACACCATGCTCCTGCCTGCTGTAGGTCTTGTCTCCTGCGAGGACTCTGCCTGTGCACTTCTGCTCTCCCACAGCAGACTACAGCTCTGGGCTGCCTGGGTCTGGCTGCAGGACTGAGCTGGCCTGGGCAGAACAACCTGCCAACAGCCTTGCCTCTCTGAAGGTGTATTAGCTTCCTGTCGTTGCTTTTACAAATTGCCACAAGCTTGGTGGCTTAAAACAACAGAAATGTATTCTCTCACAGTTTTGACCAGAACTCCAAAAATCAAGGTGTCAGAGGTGTCCCGAAGCTCTAGAGGATGATCCATTCTTTGCCTCTTCTGTTGGTGGCTGCAGCTTCCTTGGCTTGTGGCCACATCACTCCAATGTCTGCCCGAGGCTCCACATCACCTTCTGTATGTGTGTGTTTATTCTCTTGTATGTCACTTGTAAGGACGCTTACTACTGGATTTAGGGCCTACCCAGACAATTCAGGATGACCTTCTCATCTCACAATCCTTAACTTAGCTACAGCTGCCAAGATCCCATTCTACTATATGAAGTATCCCAAGAATGGAAAAGTAAGCACCACATGTACTCACCATCAAATTGGTTTCCTTGATCATCACCTAAGAGCACATTCAGGAATAACATTAATCGGGTGTCGGACAGATGTGGTGGGGGAGGGGAGGGGTATATACATACATAATGAGTGGATGTGCACTGTCTAGGGGATGGACACGCTTGAAGCTCTGATTCAGGGAGAGGCAAGGGCAATATATGTAACCTAAACTTTTGTACCCCCACAATATGCTGAAATAAAAAAAAGAAAAAAAAAGATAACATGTACAGGATCTAGGGATTAGGACAAGGACATACCTTCTTGGAAGCTACCACTCAGCCAATATGAATGTCCCCAGGCCCAACTAGGGGATGGGTGTACTGGGGCCCTTTGTAGGAGCCCATGGCAATGACTCCTTTCTCTGGTTTTTATATTTTTATTTTAATGGAATATTTAGGTCACATGAAATGGACAATGAAAAGTAAAATAAACAAAGGCCCAAGACCCCATTGCTGTGAAGAGCAGGGACCAGCATCGTGTTGGTTGTCTTCCTTCCACGTGGCCCCATAAAGTGTCCAGGGCTGGAATGAGAATGTTCTCGTCATTTGGGTGTTGGCTTTTCCCTCTAAGAGTACTTCATGTGAATTCTCCTTCTGTCCAAATAGTCTGCAACTTAGGCTGTGGAAATTTTTCTGATCACTGAATGTGAGATCACCATGCCTAAGTTTTTTTTAATGAGTGTTTAATGATTTTTCCCTAATTATATAAGTAATGCTCATTAGAGAAAATTTGGCAATTACCAAAAAGTGAATAAGAAACCTACCCAAATCTTACCACCCAGAAATAACTGGTAATATTTTGTTAAAATATCTTCTTAATATTTTCTCTGGCCATATGTTTATTGCATTTTGTTCTAAAAAACAAACTGGGGACAAAGGTTCTAGTAAAGATGGCATAAGCATACTCTATCCTCTCTCTCCCACTAAACTCAGTTAAAACTCCTGGACAGAATTGCCGCTGAGCACTCTGGACAATAAAGCGAGACTTCCCATTTTCAGCTCGGCAGGTAAGGAGCTAGAAGCCATCCCTCCATCCTAGCAAGTAAAAAGCATCATAAAGTGAAAAATCAACAGCTCTGCTTAGATCCGTCACAGAAATGAGGTCACAAGGCAAACTGCAGCCCCCAAAATTGGAGGGACAGACAGGCAGACACGCAGAATCCCACCTTCACAGGACAGAAACCTTCGAGGGAGGCTGCACCAAGGCAGGGAAGCTGAGCTGTGGTGGACGACGTTTGGGAGGCTCGGTGTGGGCAGATCCGAGACAGGAAAGCTCCAGGAGGAGCAGTCGTTGCGGGTTGCGGGGCGGGGGGGGGGGGGGTGGATTGGGGCGACACACTTTTGTGAATCGTACCTCCAGGAGCTCAGCCAGTTCTCATGGTGAATACTAGAGAAAAATCTCCTTGTTCTGTAAGTAGGGGGTTGGGAAAAGCAACTTTTTTTTTTTTTTTTCTTTTGAGACAGAATCTCACTCTGTCACCCAGGCTGGAGTGCAGTAGTGTCATCATAGCTCACAGCAACCTTAAATTCCTGGGCTCAAGTGATCCTCCTGCCTCAGCCTCCCAATAGCTGAGACTACAGGCGAACGCTACCATGCTCAGCTAATTTTTCTTTTTTAGTAGAGGTGGGGTTGGGGGATTGGTTCTTGCTATGTTGCTCAGGCTAGTCTTGAACTCCTGGCCTCAAGCAATCCTCCCACCTCCACAAAGTGCTAGGATTACAGGCATGAGCCACCATGCCTGGTCAAAAATAACACTTTCTAAACTACACCAGAGCATTCTCTTCTTCCTAACAAGGCCTGCCCTCAGAAGAAACTGTTTAACTAGTTAGAGTTTTATCAGAGCCCAGCTGGCCTGGGAGGAAGAAATAGCCAACTCCTGCCCCTCTGGCCTGCCTTATGGGGGAAGGGAAATACTCAACTGCAGCCCCCTCCAACCATCCTGTCCCACCTGCGTGGGGCAAAACTGGTCATCATTTTGTGAGGTTCACACTCTACAGGTCCAGGCTCACAGGACTGTAGACTGCGTCCCCTCCCGCCACACCTCGCTGGCATGTCATTAAAGGCCTATTTACAGCAGTTCCTTTTACCTACTGTGACATGTCTGCCTTTCAACAAAACATTACCAGGCATACTAAAGGGCAAAAAGCACAGTTGGAAGGGACAGAGTAAGCATCAGGACCACACTCAGATGTGGCAGGAGTGTTGGAATTATCAGATTGTGGATTTAAAACAACTATGATTAAAACGCTAAGGGTTCTAATGGAAAAAGTAGACAGCATGCAAGAACAGATGGGCAATATACGCAGAGTTGTGAAAATTCTAACAAAGAATAAAAAAAAAAATGCTGGAGAACAAAGTTACCATAGTAGAGACAAGAAATGCCTTTGATGGGCTCAGCAGTAGACTGAATACAGCTGAGGAAAGAATCTCTGAGCTTCTAGATGTGTCTGTAGAAACTTCCCAAACTGAAATCCAAAGAGAAAAAAGAACAATAAAAGAAAATGAAACATAATATGCAAGAACTGTGGAATAAGTGCAACAGGTGTAACATGGGCATGATGGGAACACCAGAAGAAGAAAGGAAGAAATGAGAAATAGTCAAAGCAATAATAACTGAGAATTTTGCCAATGTCAGAAACGCAACCACAGACCTAGGAAGCTCAGAGACTTATCAAGCAGGACAAGTCCCCCCAAACCCAAAAAAACTAAAAACAAAAAGACTACCCCTCAGCATATCATATTCAAACTGTGAAAAATCAAAGATAACAACAAAAAAAAATCTTGAAAGAAGCCAGAGGAAAAAATTGTTACCTATACAGGAGCAAAGATAAGAATTAGATCTGACCTCCTCAGAGACCATGCAAGCAGGAAGAGTAAAGTGAAATATTTTAAATATTGGGGCCGGGCGAGGTGGCTCACGCCTATAATCCTAGCACTCTGGGAGGCTGAGACGGGAGGATCACTCAAGGTCAGGAGTTCAAGACCAGCCTGAGCAAGAGCGAGACCCCATCTCTACTAAAAAAAAAAAATAGAAAGAAATGATCTGGACAGCTAAAAACATATATAGAAAAAATTCGCCGGGCATGGTGGCACATGCCTATAGTCCCAGCTACTCAGGAGCCTGAGGCAGGAGGATTGCTTGAGCCCAGGAGTTTGAGGTTGCTGTGAGCTGGGCTGACGCCACGGCACTCTAGCCCAGGTAACAGAGTGAGACTCTGTCTCAAAAAAAAGCAAACAAATAAATAAATAAATGTTGGGAGGAAAAAAAAATCACCAACTTAAAATTCTGTATTCTGTGAAATTATCTTTCAAAAGTAAGGAAGAAGTAAAGACTTTATCAGACAAACAAAAAGTGAGGGAATTTGTCACCAGTCGACCTACCTTGCAAGAAATCTTTTAAAAAGTTCTTCAGAGAGAAGGTAAGAACCTCAGATCTACATAAAGAAAGGAAAAGCATTGTAGAAGAAATAAGTGAAGGTAAGATAAAAACTTTTATTTTTCTTATTTTTAATTTATCTAACAAATAATTTGTTCAGATAATCATAGCAACAATATTCAATGAATATAGCTTTTGTATAAGTGAAATGAAGGTAAGATAAAAACTTTTATTTTTCTTATTTTTAATTTATCTAACAAATAATTTGTTCAGATAATCATAGCAACAATATTCAATGAATATAGCTTATGTATAAGGGAAATGAAGGGCAGCAATAATAGAATGGACAGGAGGGAGGAATTGTAATATTTTGTTCTTATGAGGCACTTGCACTACCTGTGAAAGTGGTATAGTGTTCTTTGAAAGTGGACTTGGATTAGTTGTAAATGTATATTGCAAATTCTAGGGAAACCACTAAAAAAGTTTAAAAAGAAGTATAACTGATATTCTAAGAAAAAAGGGAAAGTGGGATCACATAAAATGCTCAGGAAAAACCATAAATGGCAGAAAAAGAGTGGAAGACAAAATAGGAATAAAGAAGAAGGGCAATTAGTAGAAAACAGTAACAAATGTGATAGATATTAATCGAAGTACATAATCACTTTAAACATCAGTGGTCTAAATACACCCATTAAAAGATAGAGATTGTGAGAGTGGGTCAAGAAACAAGACCCAACAATATGTTGTCTATAAGAAATCCACTTTAGGCCGGGCACCGTGGCTCACGCCTGTAATCCTAGCACTCTGGGAGGCCAAGGTGGGTAGATTGTTTGAGCTCAGGAGTTCAAGACCAGCCTGAGCAAGAGTGAGACCCTGTCTTACTAAAAATAGAAAGAAATTATCTGGCCAACTAAAAATATAGAAAAAATTAGCCGGGCATGGTGGTGCATGCCTGTAGTCCCAGCTACTTGGGAGGCTGAGGCAGAAGGCTTGCTTAAGCCTAGGAGTTTGAGGTTGCTGTGAGCTAGGCTGATGCCACGGCACTCTAGCCCGGGCAACAGAGCAAGACTCTGTTTCAGAGAGAGAGAGAGAGAAAAGAAATCCACTTTAACTATACAGACACATGTAGATTAAAAGTAAAGGTATGGAGAAAAATATACCATGCTAAAAAAAGCTATATGCTATTATCAAAAACACAAGAGACAATGAATTGTTGGCAAGGCCTGTAGAGAAAAGAAAATCCTTGCACACTGTTGGTGGGAATGTAAATTAGTACAGCCATTATGAAAAACAGCATGGAGCTTCCTCAAAAAATGAAAGAGAACTACCATAAGACCTAACAATCCTACTTCTGGGCATATCTCCAGAGGAAATAAAATGAGCATCTTGAAGAGATATCTACCCTTCCGTGCTCGTTAGAGCTTTGTTCACAGTAGCCAAGACACCCAAACAATCTAAGCGCCATGGATGGATTAATGGATTCAACACATATGAACGGATAAAGAAGATGTGACATGGACATGCACATACACACGGACAGTGAAATATTATTCAGCCATATAAAGAAGAAAATTCTGCCATTTGCAACAACATGAATGAACCTGGAGGACATTATGCCAAGTGAAATCAGGCAGTCACAGAAAGACAAATACTGTGTGATCTTATCTATATGTGGAATCTGAAGGAGTTGAGCTCACAGAAGCAGAGCGCAGAACAGCGGTTGCCAGGGATGGGTGGGGAGCTGGGGGGAGACATGGGGAAATGTTGGTCAAGGGCATAAACTTCCAGTCATAAGATGAATAAGTCCTGCCATGCTCTAATATACAGCATGGCAACTACAGTCAATAATATTGTATTGTGTACTTGAAATTTGCTAAAAGAGCAGATCTTAAGTGTTCTTGCCACACACACAAACACACACACACAAAATGGTAACTATGTGAGGTGATGGATGTGTTAATTAACTTGACTGTTGTAGTTGTTTCACAATGCATACATATATCAAATCATCACATTGTACACCTTAAACATACATAATTTTCATTTGTCAGTGATACCTCAGTATCACTGAGGGGAGAAACGTGGAGTGACTATGTTAACTTCAGACAGAGGAAACTGTAGAGCAAGATAAATGATCAGGGATAAAGAGGGGGCGTTCCATAACAATAGTGGAGTCAGTTCTCCGAGAAGACATAACAATCCTTAATGTGTATGCACCTAAGAACAATGCACCAAAATATGTGAGGCAAAAACTTTAGGGAGAAATAGATGAATCCACTATTATAGTTGGAGACTTCAACACCCCTCTATCAGAAAAGGGCAGATCCAGCAGGCAGGAAATCATTAAGAACATAGCTGAACTCAACAGCACCATCAAACAACTGGATATAATTGACATCTACAGACAACTTTATCCAACAACAGCAGATACACATTCTTCTCAAGTTCACATGGACCATTCACCAAGACAGACCACATTCTGGGCCACAGGACACACCTTAGCACATTTAAAAGAATAGAAATCATACAATGTATGCTCTCAGGGCACAAAGTAATTAAACTTGAATTCAATAACAGATACCTAGAAAATCCCAAATCATATGCAGATTAATTAACACACTTCTAAATAACACATGGGTCAAAGAAGAAATCTCAAGAGAAATTTAAGCCTAGCACTTTGGGAGGCCGAGGCGGGTGGATCGCTCGAGGTCAGGAGTTCGAGACCAGCCTGAGCAAAAGCGAGACCTCGTCTCTACTAAAAATAGAAAGAAATTACCTGGCCAACTAAAACTATATAGAGAAAAAAATTAGCTGGGCATGGTGGCACATGCCTGTAGTCCCAGCTACTTGGGAGGCTGAGGCAGAAGGATCGCTTAAGCCCAGGAGTTTGAGGTTGCTGTGAGCTAGGCTGATGCCACGGCACTCACTCTAGCCCGGGCAACAGAGCGAGACTCTGTCTCAAAAAAAAAAAAAAAGAGAGAAATTTAAGAATATTTTGAACTAAAGGAAACTGAAAATACAACTTATCAAAATTTGTGGGATGCAGTGAAAGTAGTGCTTAGAGGGAAATTTATAGCATTGAATGAATATTTTAGAAAAGAAGAAAAATCTCAAATCAATCATGTATCAACCTTAGGAAACTAGAAAAAGGAAAGCAAATTAAATCCAAAGTAAGCAGAAGAAAAGAAATACTAAGAATTAGAGCAGAAAACAATGAAATTGAAAATAGGAAATCACTAGGGAAAATGAGCTGGTTCTTTGAAAAGATCAGTAAAATTTATACACATCTAGCCATGTTAACTAAGGAAAAAAAGAGAGAAGACACAAATTACTAATATCAGAAATGAAAGAGGAACAGCACTACAGACTTCAGGGACATTAAAAGGGCAATAAAGGAATACTCTGCACAACTCTAAGCCCACAAATGTGATAACCTAGATGAAATGGACTAATTCCTTGAAAGGGACAATCTTCCAAAACTTATACAAAAAGAAATAGACAATCTGAATAGTCCTATATTAATTTTAAAAATTGAATCAATTACTAATAACCTTATAAAATAAAAAGCACCATGCCTAGATGATGGGTTCACTGGTGAATTCTACCAAATATTTAGGGAAGAAATTGTAATAATTCTCTACCATCTCTTCCAGAAGTTAGAAGCAGAGGGAAAACTTCCTAACTTCCTTATTCTATGAGGCCAGCATTACCCGAACACCAAAACCAAACAATGATAGCATAAGAAAATAAAACTGCAGACCAATATCTTTCATGAAGATATATGCACAAAGCCTCAAAAAATATTAGCAAATCAAATCCAACAGTGTATAAAAGGAATTATACACATTGACTAAGTATGCGAGATTGATTCAACATTCAAAAACCAATTAATATAATTCATTATATCAACAGACTAAAGAAGGAAAATCATATGATCATATGAGTAGATGCAAAAAAAAAAAAAAATTGTCCTTAGCTTGATGAAGAACGTCTACAAAAAAGCCCTGTAGCTAACATCATGCTTAATGATAAGAAGCTAGAAGTTTTCCCACTAAGATCAGGAACAGGGCAAGGATGTCCCCTTTCAGCACTCCTTGTCAACATCACACTGGAAGTTCTTGTTAATGTAATAAGATAGTAATAGGAACTGAAAGGGATACAGATTGGGAAGGAAGAAATAAAACTGTCTTTGTTAATAGTTAACATGATTGTCTATGTAGAAAATCTGAAAGAATCAACAACAACAACAAAAGCTCCTGGAAATAATGCGATTATAGCAAGAATTCAGGAAAGGTTCTGAAATTTTTAAAAAATATGAAACTGAGTTGATTTTAAGTAAACTTATTTGTGTATTGATAAAAGTCTAATTTCTTTAAAAAAAAATAGCAAGAATTCAGGACACAAGATTAATATAAAAAAATGAATCCTTTCTTGTATAGTAGCAATAAGCAAGCAGAATTTGAAAGTAAAAAAAGGATACCATTTACGTTAACACCCAAAAGAATAAAATACTTAGGTATAAATCTTTACTTTGTTTGGGGTTTTTTGTTTGTTTGTTTGTTTTGAGACAGGGTCTTGCTCTATTATCTAGGCTGGAGTGCAGTGTGTGGATCACAGCTAATTGGAACCTTGAATTCCTGGGCTCAAACTGTCCTTCTGCCTAAGTCTTTCAAGTAGCTGGGACTATAGGTGTGCACCACCATGCCCAACTAAATTTTTTTATTTTTTGTAGAGATAGGGTGCCATTATGTTGCCCAGGCTGGTCTCAAACTCCTGGCTTCAGGTGATCCTCCTGCCTCGGCTTCCCAAAGTTCTGGGATTACAGGAGTTACTGACCGCATCCAGCCAACTTAGGTATAAATCTAACAAAATGTGTACAAGTTCTATATGAGGAAAACTGCAAAATGCTAATGAAAGAAATCAAAGAAGAACTAAATAAATGGAGAGATATTCCATATTCATGGATAGGAAGACTCAATATTGTCAAGATATCAGTTGTCCTGGTGTAGCGGCTCACACCTGTAATCCTAGCACTCTGGGAGGCTGAGGTGGGTGGATCCTTTGAGCTCAGGAGTTTGAGACCAGCCTGAGCAAGAGCGAGACCCTGTCTCTACTAAAAATAGAAGGAAATTAGCTGGACAACTAAAAATATACAGAAAAAATTAGCCGGGCATGGTGGCGCATGCCTGTAGTCCCAGCTATCAGGAGGCTGAGGTAGGAGGATCGCTTGAGCCCAAGAGTTTGAGGTTGCTGTGAGCTAGGCTGACGCCACAGCACTCACTCTAGCCCGGGCAACAGAGTGAGACTCTGTCTCAAAAAAAAAAAAAAAAGAAAGAAAGAAAAAAAGATGTCGGTTGTCTTAGTCTGTTTGGGCTGCTGTTCCAAAATACCTTAAACTGGGTAATTCATAAGTAACAGAATTTATTGCTGAAAGTTCTGGAGACTGGGAAATCCAAGATCAAGACACCGGCACATTTGGTGTCTGGTGAGAGCCCATTCTTCATAGATAGCACCTTTTAACTGTGTCCTAACATAGCAGAAGGGGCAGACAAGCCTTATAAAAAGACTCCCAGCCTCTTTTCTAAGGGCACTAGTCTCATCTGTGAAGGCAGAGCCCTCATGACTTAATCACCTTCCAAAGGCCCCACCTTTTAATACTATTGCATTGTGTATCATGTATTAATATATGGATTTGTGGGGACATAAACATTCAAACCATAGCATCAATTCTTCCCAACTTGAGCTATAGTTTAAATGTAATCACAGTCAAAATCCCAATAAGTTATTTTGTACATACCAACAAATTGATTCAAAAGTTTAAATGGAGAGGCAGAAGACCAAGAACCAACACCATGAAGGAGAAGAACAAAGTTGTAAGACTGACACTACCCAATTTCAAGATTCCTATAAAGCTACAGCAATCAAAGCAGTGTGGTGTTGGTGAAAGAACAAATAGATCAATGGAATAAAATAGCCCAGAAATACACCCACACAAATACAGTCAGCTAATACTTGACAAAGGAGCACAGGCAATACCATGGAGCAACAACAGTCTTCATCACATGGTGATGGGCATCCATGTGGGGAAAAAGAATCCAGACACAGTCCTTACATCCTTCCCCCAAGTTGACCCCAAAAGGATTATAGTCTTAAATGAAATGCAAAACTATAAAACCCCCAGAAGATAACATAGGAGAAAACCTAGATGATCTAGGGTACAGTGAGGACTTTTTAGATGGAACACAAAAGGCATGATCAATGAAAGAAAGAACTGATAAGCTGGACTTAATTAAAAATAAAAACTTGTGTTCTGCAAAAGACACTATCAAAAGAAAGAGAAGACAAGCCATAGACTGGCAGAAAATATTTGTAAAAGAAATATGTGAAAAAAAGGCTATTATCCAAAATATAACAAAAACAAGAAGAAAATGAACAACCCAATTTTAAAAATGGGCAAAAGACCTTAACAGACACTTCACCAAAGAAGACATAAGGTGGCAAATAAGCATATAAAAAGATGCCCAAAATTATATGTCATTAGGGAATTACAAATTAAAACAATAGTGAGATACCACTACACACCTATTAAAATGGCCAAAATCCAAAACAGTGACAATACCAAATGCTGATGAGGATGTGGAGTAAAAGGAAATTTCATTTGTGGCTGGTGGGAATGCAGACTGGTACAGCCACTTTGGAAGAGAGTTTGGCAATTTCTCATAAAACTAATCATATTGTTACCATACAACTGACCAACCACGCTCCTTAGTATTTATCCAAATGGATCAAAAACTTATGTCCACATAAAAACAAATATTTATAGCATATTTTTTCATAATTTCCAAAACTTGAAAGCATACAAGATGTTCTTCAATAAGGAAGAGGATGAAGAAACTTTGGTGCATCCAGACAATGAAATATTATTCAGTGCTGCAAAGAAATAGTCCATCAAGCCATGAAAAGACATGGAGGAAACTTAAATGCATATTAATAAATGAAAGAAGCCAATCTGAGAAAGCTATATCCTGTATGATTCCAGCTACATGAAATTGTGGAAAATGCAAAACTAGGGAGACGATAAAAGGATCAGTGGCTGCCAGGGGTTAGGGGGATGGGAGGGATGAACAGGCAGAGCACAGAGGACTTTTAGGGCAGTGAAACTGTTCCGTGTCATATTAATACTATGGTGGCAGATACATGTCACCATACATTTGTTAAAATCCATAGAATGCACGACATCAAGAGTAAGCCCTAATGTAAACTACGGACTTTGGGCAACGATGATGGACCGCTCTGGTGCAGGGTGTTAAGAGTAGCGAGGCTGTGCATGGGGTGGGGGCGATGGTGCAGGGGGTGCATGGCACTTTCTGTACTTTCCACTCAATTTTTATATGAACCTAAAACTGCTCTAAAAAATAGTCTATTTAAAAAAAAAATATGATAGCAGATGGATTAGGAAGGAAAACAGATCAGTAAATACCACTGAACTAGCATGAGTCCCCCTTCGGCTTTTATCAGTATTTCCCTTTGGTATTTCCTGGCCTAGACTCAAAGGCAGCATAAACCCAGATGTGTGTGCTGGCTGTGAACAGAACTGCCGGTGCACAGAGTGCGCAAGGGGCCCCGCACGTGACAGTGAGTGGGGATCTGTTTGTTTCCATCTCTTCCACCCCACTCCCAGCAGTCTAACAGAGGGACAGCAGCGGTGGCAGCTGGGAAGGTACCTAAAACTCTGAGGGTGGAAAACCCTTTGTGAGCAAAGGAACTGTGGTCCCAAGAGCATAGGGGGAATCCTCATGGCGTTTTTTTCCTGTGTCCTCTCACTGCTTTGCTCCACAGGCAGACACAGTTGCAGAAAGTATGTGACACAGCAGGAAAACTAAAGTCCCAGTATTCTAGTTAGAAACCCAGCAAGTTTTATGTATGTGTGTGTGGGCTTGACTGGAAGCAGAAAAGTGTTGGAGAGCTCACTTAAAGGAAGGAGCTCAAAAA
This sequence comes from Varecia variegata, assembly GCA_028533085.1. NCBI lineage: Eukaryota > Metazoa > Chordata > Mammalia > Primates > Lemuridae > Varecia > Varecia variegata. The sequence goes on from CM052443.1 coordinate 50,581,486, forward strand.
ATCCATCTAATCCTCATAAAATTGTGTATGAACTCTTGGACTCAACTCTTAGCTGTGCATGTGCCTGCATGGATCTGACCCTAGACATCAAAGCAGGCCGGGCACGGTGGCTCCCGCCTGTAATCCTAGCGCTCTGGGAGGCTGAAGTGGGAGGATTGCTTGAGGTAAGGAGTTCGGGACTAGCCTAAGGAAGAGCAAGACCCCATCTCTACTAAAGATAGAAAGAAATTAGCGGGGCATGGTGGCACTCACCTGTAGTCTCAGCTGCTTGGGAGGCTGAGGCAAGAGTATCGCTTGAGCCCAGGAGTTTGAGGCTGCTGTGAGCTAGGTTGACGCCATGGCACTCTAGCCCGGGGAACAGAGTCAGACTCTGTGTTAAATAAATAAATAAATAAATAAACATCAAAGTAATGGCTTTGTAATCTAAATTACAGGGTAGACCCCTTCAGGTCCCAGATTAGCCATGGGATTGTGCACCCACAGGACAAATATAAATATAATACCTCCACAAAGGCTTTGAAAACTAACCCGAGATTGGAACCTCAGCCTTCAGAAGGCAGGTGGGCACTTGACTGCTAAAACATGGAAACAAAACTCAACATTCTCCATGAGATGTAAACAAGACTTAGAGTTCCATGGCGCAGTAATTCAGAATGTCCAAGAGACAATACAAGATCACTCAATATACAAAGAACTGGGAAAATCTCAACTGTTCTCAATGGAAAAGATGCCAACCCAGAGATGACACGGATGTTACTGGAAGATTCTAAAGTGACTACTATACTCATGTTCCAGAAAATAAGGGCAAACAACCCTTGGAATGAATGGAAAGGCAGAAAGTCTCAGCAAAGAAATAGAAGATACTAAAAAGAAATTGGAAATAAAATAAAATAAAATTGGAAATTTTAGAACTTAAAATTACAATAACCAAAATAAAGAAATCCACAGACTGGGAAAGGAATCACTGAATTTGAAGGCAAAGCAATAGAAATTATCCAAAATGAACAACAGAGAGGAAAAAATGTAGAAGAAATGAACGTCAGGAGCTTGTGGGACAATAGCAAAAGGTCTAACATTCATGTCATCCCAGTTCCAAAAGAAAAGGAGAGTGAGGAGTGCAAAAATATCAGAAAAATAATGGCTAAAAACTTGGAAAATTTGGCAAAAACACATAAACTTATGAGTTTAAGAAGCTAAGCACCAGCCTGAGCAAGAGCGAGACCCCGTCTCTACTAAAAATAGAAAGAAATGATCTGGCCAACTAAAAATATATATAGAAAAAAAAAATTAGCCGGGCATGGTGGCGCATGCCTGTAGTCCTAGCTGCTCGGGAGGCTGAGGCAGTAGGATCGCTTAAGCCCAGGAGTTTGAGGTTGCTGTGAGCTAGGCTGATGCCACGGCACTCACTCTAGCCTGGGCAACACAGTGAGACTCTGTCTCAAAAAAAAAAAAAAAAAAAAAAAGAAGCTAAGCAAACCACGAACAGGATAATCTTAAAGAAATCCATGCCCAGGCATATCATAATCAAATTGCTGTAAACTGAAGATAAATAAATATATCTTAAAAACAGCTAGAGAAAAAGGACACACAATTAATAGGGAAACATCCATTCAAATTACTGCAGATTTCACATCAGAAACCATGGATCACAGAAGGGAATGGAAGACTATTGTTAAATTGTTGAAAGAAGAATTGTTCAACATGGAATCCAACATGGATCCAGCAAAAACATCCTTCAGAAGTGAGGTGAGACAAAGACATTCTCTGAGGAAGAGAAACTAAGATAATTTGTCACCAGTACACTAGCTCTGAAAGAATCACTAGAGGAATTTTTTCAGACAGAAGGGAGATGATATGAAAAGGAAACTTGGAACATCAGGAATAAAGGAAGAGCAGCAGGAACAGTGATTATGTAGTAAATACAATAGGTTATTCTTTTGTTAGATTCTTTAAAACACTTTAAAACATGTGATGTCAAAAGTAAAATTTATAGCATTGTCTGATGGGGTTTCTAATGCATCTAAATACAAGACATAAGAAAACTACAATGTAAAGGGAGAGTGCTTGGTAAAGTTTCCTCTTTTCTTTCTTTCTTTCTTTTTTTTTTTTTTGAGACAGAGTCTTGCTCTGTTGCCCGGGCTAGAGTGAGTGCAGTGGCGTCAGCCTAGCTCACAGCAACCTCAAACTCTTGGGCTTAAGCGATCCTACTGCCTCAGCCTCCCAAGTAGCTGGGACTACAGGCATGCGCCACCATGACCGGCTAATTTCTTTCTCTATATATATTTTTAGTTGGCCAGATAATTTCTTTCTATTTTTTTAGTAGAGACGGGGTCTCGCTCTTGCTCAGGCTGAAGTTTCCTCTTTTCTACTTGAAGTTAAAATGTTGATTCTGAGAAGACCATGAAAAGTTACATATGTATATCATAATCTCTAGGGTAACCACTAAAAAAACGATACCAAGACCTTTATCAGAAACATATAGATAAATTAAAATGGATTATTGAAAAATTTTCAAATAATCCGAAAGACGGCATCTTTAGGCTGATACCACACTGTCTTGCTTACTGTAACTTTCAAAGTCCTAAAACCAGGTGTGGTAAGCCCTTCAGCCTCATAGTTCTAAAAGTTGCTTTAGCTATTCTAGGTCTTTTGCATTTCCATACAAATTTTTAAAATTATTACGGGTACGAAGTAGTTGTATATCCTTAATAGGGTACATGTGTTGTTTTGATATAGGCATAGAATGTGGATTAATCAAATCTATCATCTTGTCAATTTCAACAAAAAATCTTCCTGGGATTTCACGGAATCTATAGATCAATGTCAGTAGAACTGACATCTTAACAATACAGAATCTTCTAACACACAAAGTGTATCTCTCCATTTATTTAGGTATTCTTTAATTTCTCTCAGGAATGTTTTCTAGTGCCAATATACAGGTCTTTCTCATCTTTTGTCAAATTTGTCATGTTCTTAATGCTATTTTAAATGATATTTGTTTTTAATTTCAATATCTGATTTTCCGATCCCGGTATGTTAATTTTTGTATATTTATTTTGAATTCTGTAACCTTGCTAAACCCACTTATGATTTCTAGTAGTTTTCTTTTTATAAATTTCATCATCTTTTCTCCTTAGGGGATCATGGCACCTGTGGATAAAGCCAGTTTTCTTCTTTCCAAATGTGGAGGACTCTTTTTCATGCTTGATTGCCCTGGCTAGAACCACTAGTACAATCTTGGAAGGAAATGGTGAGAGTGAACATCCTTGTCATCTTCCTGGTTGTAGGGGTAAAGCATTCAGTATTTCACTGTTAATGTTCTGTTAGCTGGGTTTTCCATAATGCCCTTTATCAGGGTGAGGAAGTTCCCTTCTATTCCTAGTTAGCTGAGATATGGGGGGCTTTTTGTTTTGTGTGTTTTGTTTTTAGTTTCTTAGTGTGGTATACCAGTTTCCTAGGGCTGCGGTAACATATCACCATAAACTTGGTGGCTTCAAAAACACAGAACACAGAAATTTATTCTCACATAGTTACAGAAGCTTAAAGTCTGAAATCAAAGTGTCAGCAGGGCCATGCTCACTCTGAAAGCTCCAGGGAAGAACTTTCCTTCCTTTTCCACTTCTGGTGGCCCCAGGCATTCCTTGGTTAGTGGCAGCATAACTCCAGTCTCTGCCTACCTCCGTCTTCATGTGGCGCCTTCTCCATGCTTCTCTCTATGACCTCTCCTTTGCTCTTCTTATAAGGACAACAGTCAGTGGATTTAGGGCCTACTCTAAATTCAGGATGATTTCATCTTGAGATCCATAACTATTAATAATTATATCTCTAAAGCCCCTATTTTCAAATAATGTCACATTCTTAGGTTCTGGGTGGACATGAATTTGGGGGGAACACTATTCAACTCCCTAAATATGGCAAGTTTCATTGTTTGATTTTAGAATGTAAAAATAACTAACCTTGTCTTCTCAGAATAAACCCCTATTGGTCAAAATGTATTAATCTTTTTATAAATTGTTGAATTGTATTTGCTAAACTTTTGTTTAAAATTTTTGCATCTCTATTCATTAAAGATTTTAGTCTATTGTTTTCTTTTCTTGTAATGTCTTTGTCTGGTTTTGATGTCAGCATAATACTGGCCTCCTAGAAGTAGTTAAGAAATATTCCCTCCACTTCAATTTTTTGGATTAGTGTGTATAAAATTATTATTATTTCTTCCTTAAGTGTTTTGTAGAATTCCCCAGTGAAACTATCTGGGCTCGGAGTTTCCTTTGAGGTGGGTTTGTAACTACACATTTAATTTCTTTAATGAATATAATGCTATTTAGGTTATCTATTTCTTCTTGAGTCATCTTTGGTAGTTTGTGGCTTTCAAGGAATTTGTACATTTTATCTAGGTTTTCAAATTTATAGACAAAGTTTTTCATAATACTACTCTATTATCTTTCAAATACCTGTAGAATTTGTAAAGATATAACCTCTATCATTCCCGGTTTTGGTAATTTGTGTCTTCCCTCTTTCATTCTAATCAGTTTGGCTATAAGTTTATCAATCGTATTGATCCTCTGTAATGTTTTTGTTTTCTACTTTATTGATTTCCTCCTTGATCCTTATTATTTCTTTCTGTGCTTATTTTGGGCTTAATTTGCTCTCCTTTCTCTTCTTTCTTTCTTTTTTTTTTTTTTTTGAGACAGAGTCTCACTTTGTTGCCCGGGCTAGAGTGAGTGCCGTGGCGTCAGCCTAGCTCACAGCAACCTCAAACTCCTGGGCTTAAGCGATCCTACTGCCTCAGCCTCCCGGGTAGCTGGGACTACAGGCATGCGCCACCATGCCTGGCTAATTTTTTCTATATATATTTTAGTTGGCCAGATCATTTCTTTCTATCTTTAGTAGACACGGGGTCTCGCTCTTGCTCAGGCTGGTCTCTAACTCCTGACCTTGAGCGATCCACCCGCCTCGGCCTCTCAGAGTGCTAGGATTACAGGCATGAGCCACCGCGCCCGGCCTCCTTTCTCTTATTTCTTAAGGTGTAATCTGAAGTTATTGATTTGAGATATTTCTTCTTTTCTAACACAGGTGTGTAATGCCGTAGATTTCTGGCTGGACTTGCATCCCTCAAGTTTTTTTTTTTTTTTTTTTTT
>CM052443.1:50602209-50615247 GCA_028533085.1 Varecia variegata
GAGCAAGAGCGAGACCCCGTCTCTACTAAAAATAGAAAGAAATTATATGGACAGCTAAAAATATATATAGAAAAATTAGCCGGGCATGGTGGCGCATGCCTGTAGTCCCAGCTACTCGGGAGGCTGAGGCAGAAGGATTGCTTGAGCCCAGGAGTTTGAGGTTGCTGTGAGCTAGGCTGACGCCACAGCACTCACTCTAGCCCGGGCAACAAAAGTGAGACTCTGTTTCAAAAAAAAAAAAAAAAAAAAGAATTACTTCCAAAGATTCCTAAAAGTGAAAATATTGGCCAACGGTGTACGCTTTTTAAAGCTTTTTTTTTGCCACATTTTGACATATTCTTTAAAGAGTTGTCTCTGCCCTGTTCCCTGAGCAGTCTGCTCTGACTTGGACCCCCGTAGCCCTGGCCGCTGCGCTGGGCTGTAGCCACGGACTGAGCATCTCTGTTGCAAAGGCCTGAAGTTGGACCATGTAACGGTGGGTTGCAGGACCCCAGAGGAGAGTGGGGCCTTCTGGGGTAGGCTTCTTGGAGAAGGTGATATTCAAGAAGAAAAAAGAGTTTTACATGTGGGGAAGGCTTTCTGGTGGGAGTGGGAGAAAGCCATTCTATGGTGGTGGTTTTTCATGCGATGTTCGGTCAGACGCAGCCACAAGAGGAGACTCAGGCAGGGTCCCAGAACACAGGGCTTCGGTGGAGGCAGGCACACCAGCCAGGGAGCACCGTGTTCTGGTCGGCGGCGGAAAGAGAAGCGAGGGGAAGGTCTAGGCCAGAGCCTGTGGGGGGGTTTCCACGGGAAAGGCGGGGAGGGGAACTGGCCAGCTTGGCTGTAAGCCATGGGGTGGTCCCCGAGTGCCTAGTCCCTGGCCCTGGGTTGATTAAGGCAGAGGAATGTTCCCCTGGGTGCGTGCAGCCAGGCAGGGGAGGGCTGTGTTTGCGGCGGATGGTCTGCGCGTCCCAGGCCTGCAGGGTCAGCCCGCTGCTGGCGCTAAGAATTGGCTACTCAGGACAGCCTCTCCCCGGCCAGAAAGGTTTTTTTAAGATGTCAAAACATCATAATATACAGAAAATTAAAACTATAAACAAATCAAAAGCCAGCTCAAATTAGCTGTAGGACACACAGGAGGGGCAAGGGGGAGTAGCCTTAGGGACAGGAACACCAGCTCTCCCTCAAGCCTCCCCTTGGAAAGAGTCACTGGCCTCGCCAGGAAGCCACACTGCCCAGGGCTGCCACAGCTGTGGTTGACCAAGCTCCTGGGTGCTCCAGGCAATGTGTGACTTGGAGGCCCTGGTCACCCCACTGGAGGCTGCTGGACCCCGGGGAGCTGCCTTCTCCCGGGAGCCCAGGGATGAACGCCCGCTGCGCCGAGGGGCACTCCAGCTGGAGGCCAGGGCTCTCCCCAGGGCAGGGGAGTGTGGCTGGCTGAGCAATGGCCCACAAGGACACCCAGGTCCTAATCACTGCAGCCTGCAAATGCTGCATTCTGCAGCACACAGGGACTCTGCACATGTGATTAAGTCGAGGGTCTCGAGATGGGAGACTGCACGGGCTTATCTGGGCGAGCCCCAAAGGCAGTAAGTGTCCTTGTGAGAGGGAGGTGGAGACAGACGAGACAGAAGAGGACAGAGGACGTGATCACAGGGGCAGAGACTGCAGCAATGTGGCCACCGGCAGCAGCCAGGGTCTGGGAAGGGCCAGGAGCAGACACCCCCGGCACCTCCAGAAAGAAGCAGCCTTGCTGACGCCTTGATTTTAGCCCCGTGAAACGGACTCTGGGCTTCTGGCCTCCAGAACTCTAAGGGAATACATTTTTGTTTTACGTCATTGAGTTTGTGGTAGTTTGTCACGGCAGACATCAGTTGTGGGGTGGCTCCTCCTGTACGATACAGGGGTCCCACAGGGCCTGGGGAGGAGTCAGCTGGGGGTTGAACCCAAAGCCAGCAGTCCACAAGCTCCCTTACCCTCCCCCGATGGCTGGAGCCACATCTGCCCGCTGTTGTTTCCAGTTCCCTGACCAGCTGGGGACCTCCCGGCTCGGCCCAGAGCCGGTGCCTGCTGGTACAGCTGGCTCCCGGGGCACCTGCAGCCTGTTCTGGCCCGCAGGATTGCTGAGAAGCCCCAGGCGGCTGGAGAAGTGGGCTGGCCCCAAGCCGGCGCTCAGCGTCCTCGCCAGCTCAAGCCCCCCCATCCAGGCCCCTCCTGCCCTTTCACCTTTCAGGGTCTCCACTTCTGTCCCTGTGACTTGCCTCCCTGACCCTCATCAAGCCGGCAACAGGGACACAGGTTGCCTGGCTGAGGCCAGGCCTGCCACCCTTCCGGCCACGAGTCCTGGAGCACGGACCAGCGCGGGTCTGCCCCAGCGTCCACACCCGCTCCCGGGCACAGGCTGGGGCCTGCCGCCCCCGAGAAAGCTGGTTTCCTCCGGAGAGAGTCGGTGCTGTCCTCCCACCCCACACCTCCCAGGCCTCCCTTCTGTCCTCGGCCTCCACCTGCCCGTGGAGTCCCACAGCTGTTCTCCGCTGGGACTTCACTGTGGCCTGAGACAACCGGGCTCTGCCAGAGTCCTCTTGGCAGGGGTGGAAGCCAGTGGACACTGGAGCTAGGACAAAGGACTGTGCTGGCTGGTTAGCTGAAGCCCGGGGTGTAGATGGCAGGCGTGGCTGGCCAGGGCTCAGCCCAGTCCCCAGGCTCATGTATCTCCTGCCACCCCAGTGTCCCCCAGCTCGGCCGCACTCTGTGTTGCCTTCACTCTCGGCCAGGCCCCAGCACCTCAGACTTCCATGTGCCCAGCTGAATAAGCCCATGAGAGATAGTCCCTCCGAAAGTCCCTGAATAGTGTCTGCTCATCCTTGGTTGAACTGCCCAACTCAGAAGCAATACCTTTGGCAGGGAGTGGAATTCTCTGAGTCAGCCTGTGGGCCCGGTGCCCGGCGTGGGTGCTGAGGGGGCCGTGCCTCCGGAAGCCTGTCTACCGAGGGTGGGGCGGGAGGGAGCCCTAAGGGAACCCACCGTGAGAGAGAGCATACGCTTCACCGAAAGATGCCCCTTCGACTGCATGTCTTGCAGGGTCCCCTGGGCACAGCCCCGTCCTCACTGCCCAAAGGCCGCCTGCCCTGGCAGTGGTGCTGGGCCTGGCCGCCGAGCCTGTTGTTTGGGCGGCAGGGCCTCTCTGTGTTCTCTGCCTCCCTGGCAGCGCCTGCCTCAGCCCCAGCCTGATGGCCTTGGCACTTTGTAGGAACCAGACCAAGTCCTGCCACGAAACCCTCCTCACCTGCCCCAGCCGGAAGAGGCAGTGACAGGAAGCAGGGGAGTGAGATACGTCTACCACACAACCCCCGGGGGGATTAAGTATCAATCTCTGTGACGTCAGTTTCCTCATCTGAAGACGGGCCTCCCGCTCACCTGCCTGGGCAGGGTGAGGGCGGCTGCGGGAGGATGCTGTGCAGGCTAAACGGCGCTCTGCGGGTGTCCGGGCAGCCCCTAAGTGGCATTGAACTTGGAGGATGTGCCCTGGACCAGGGTGTGCTCCCCAGGTCAGCAGCTCCAGGCTGGATTCCTCCGTGCAAGCCAGAGGCCACCTGTTAATTTTTAGAGAGATTCATCCCGGTCCACGAAAGGCCACCAACAGAGGGCGTTCTGGAGCCTGGGGCTCAGGGCTGGGGAGCGACCAGTCCAGAGTGGCTCAGCCCAGGAGGCATCGGCCTCACCAGGCACAGCTCCTCGCTCAGGGGCTCCTCACACCCTGTCCCCAGACAACACCCAGTAAGAACTCTGTGGGTAAGGACAGGCCTGGCCAAACATCCCGCTTTGCAGAGTCCCCTCTGCCTTGCCTCTTTGCCCTGGCAGGGCTGGATGGGCAGCATTTGCCTTGGTTTCAGTGGCTTCCAATGCCCAGCTCAAGCTTCCATATTCTGAACTTCAGGCCTAATCCACTCCCAGGGGAGCAAGACTGGAGGATGGAGGGTTCCCAAATCCATCCCTCAGCCACGCGGAGGCAGGTGTGGTGGCTCCCATGTGTCCCTGATCCTGTCCAGAGAGTGGGAGGTCTCTGGGAGGCTGCTCAGAGCTCAGCCAGGTTTACCAGTCTGTGTGTGCAGGGAACAGGGGAGGGGCTCACAGCAGCCGCAGGCACCAGGCACTTGGCCAGACACAAGGGGAGATGCTGCACGCCACACTACACTGAACTGAGGAAAGACGTGCTGCAATTCTGCATAAAGCCCAGGGTTATTGTTCCTGGGCATTGGGGTCCTTGGAGAGGCTCCCCAGAGAAAGAAGCAGGCCTGGGACGGAGAGGGTGCCTGTGGGCGAGGCTGTGGTGGTGTTGGGAGGCAGGGTGTGGCAGCGTGGGTGTGGCCAGCCATGAGCTTGGAATTCCCCAGGGCTTTCCAGAAGCCAGCGGGCCAGGGTGGAGCGGATTGTCCCTGCAGTCTTGTCCTCCCGCACCAGCCACAGCTGGGAAGCCCTGGGCAGGCACCCATGGTCAGCTGGCACACTCTGCCTTTAGCGGAGGACTGAGATGGGCTGGGAGATGCAGGAGAGGGAGAGGTGTCCTGGGGCTGCGGGACAAGGCCCTGCCCTGCACTCAAGATAGGAATTGAGGTGTGGAGGGGAGTGGTGAGGAAGGGGCTGCCCCGTCCAGCTGTGGACCAAGGAGAAAGGCAAGTCTCGCTTCCAGTTCCAGGGCTGGGGGCTGTTTCGCGGTCCCGGGTCAGCCCTAGCAGGCCTCCCCACGCCCACTGGCCTGGAAGATCTGACGAGGGAAGGTGAGGAAAGCGTTTCAAGTGGCCAGAGAGGAAATGGCCTCACCCCAGTTTACAGACAAGGAAACCGGGGCCCAGAGCGTGGCTAAAGCACCCCACGGGCTGGGCAGCGGGGGGCAGGCTGGCAGCAGCCCAGGGTCGCTGAGTGCTGGCTCCAGATGGGTGAAGGAGGGGCCACGGCCTGTGCCGTGACGGGCAGCTCGAACTGCTGACCTGGAGAACAGGAGATCTGAGAGTCAGGGAGGCCAGGAAAGCGGCCCTGGCTTGTGTCCCCAGAGTTCGCGTGTTGGCAGCTTAGCCCCCAGCGCAAGTGCTGAGAAGTGGGACCTTCAAGAGGTGATTAAGTCATGAGGGCTCTGCCATCATGAATGGATTAGTGCCATTTTCCAGGGAGTGGGTGTATCGCAAAAGCGAGTTTGGCCCCTTCTTGCTCTCTGTCTGCCCTGCGTGCACACTCTCCTGCACTCCCACCCTCTGCCGGGATGATGCAGCAAGAAGGCCCCCACCGGATGCCAGTCCCTTGATCTTGGACTCCCCAGCCTCCAGCACTGTAGGCCAAATAAATTTCTGTTCATTATAAATTGGCAGTCTGTGGTATTCTGTTACAGCGACAGAAAATGAACTAAGACAGAAGCAGAGGCCAGCTCAGGCGGAGTGGCGCCCGGTGTGAGCCAGGGTCAGGAGCAGGAAGTTGGGGCAGAGCGGGGGCTGCCCAGGAGTTCTGGATCTGCTCAGGGCCTCTGGGGCTTCCTGGGCCCAGCCTTGTCACCTCTGCGTTCACATGCCTGACCCCTGCAGCTCCCTACAGCCCCTTGAAGCCAGCCTGGGCTCTTTCATGTCCTACGCGCTCACTGCAGTGCCACCTCTCACTCTCGACCCCACCTGAAACAGCCTGTGCTTCCGAAAAGCCTGCCTCCTTGAGCTTTATCTCAGGAGGCCCTCTGGGAAGCTTTTACAGACCACTCTGGCCCCAGGGCCCCGGGATTTCCTGGGTCCCGGAACACATTAGCCAGTCACTCAGCACCGGCTTGAATACAAGTGTCTGTCACTGCACAGAACTGACACAGACGATATCACCCGGGCAATGAACTGATACATCATCATCACGTGGACATTCATTATGAAGGAAATATTTGCTCAGTGTGCCGAGAACCAGGGTGAAGGGCAAGGCAAGGAACCCGCCGTGCAGATCTGAGGGCGGGCGGAGGGGAGGCAGTACCGCAGAAGCAGCCGCAGGGAGTGGCCCGGGCAGAGCTGGAGAGGTTACCCGCTGCATTGCTATCTTGGTGATAGTTTGGGCTTTGTTCTAAGAGAATGGAAAGCCACCAGTAGACTCCTACAGGGAAGTATGTAGGAACAGATTTGTGTTTGGGGATGATCCTTCTGACTGCTGTAGGGGAGTGGATTGGAGAGGTCTGCCACTTTGAAAGGTCTGATTGCTTCAAGATGATGTTCCTGGACCCAGGTGGTGGCAGTGGGAATGAGGAGAACTGGATGGATTTCGGGAGCAGAATCAACAAGACTTGGGAGATGGGAAGGGGGGACAAGCAGGACTCTGGCAGAAGGGAGCAGGTGCGGCATGAAGCCCCTGGAGGGGGACCTCAGACAACCACAGCCTTGGCATGCGTTCCACTGTGAGTGTGCAATGCCAGTGAAGGACCGGTGGAGGTGTCAGGTGGAAAGCTGTCACAGGGTGTGAGGAGGGATCCAGGCAGATGACACAAACCTGAGAGTCCCTGTGGCAATGCAGACACTTGTCTGAATGACAGGCAAGCGCAGGCTCTCACCATGAAGTCAGAAGAGCTGAGTTCAAATCTACTTCACCCATATCTGTGGCTGCCCGGGTACCGTCCAGGCTACTCACCCTCCCAGAGGGATTTCGTCTGCACTCGGAACTCCAGCCACCACAGGTGTGCTCCTAACTCCCACAACTGCACCTCCTGCCACATCCTGCCCTCCCCCGATTCCCCCCCTTCAGGCATGTGCTCAACCCCTCCTAGACATGGCGCCTGGTGTCTTCAGGCTCCCCCAAACTCTGTAGACCCCAGTGGAACTCACTTATCCCTCCACACCTGCTCCTGCTCCTCCCCTCTATCCCCTACCAAGGGCGGTGTCATTGCTCACAAGAGCCAGCGTCCTAGTCATCACTCCAGACCAGGGCTTTCTAAACCTCAAGGAATGCATAAATCACCTGGAGGTCTTCTTGCTAAAATGCAGGTTCTGATTCAGCAGGTCTGGGAGGCCCAAGATTCTGCATTTCTTTTTTCTTTTTTTTTGAAATGGGGTCTTGCTCTTGCTCAGGCTGGTCTTGAACTCCTGACCTCAAGCGATCCTCCCAGAATGTTAGGATTACAGGTGTGAGCCACGGCACCCAGCCTGCATTTCTTTTTTTTTACTTTTATTTTTATTTTTTAGAGATGAGGGTCTCATTATATCGCCCAGACTAGACTTGAATTCCTGGGCTCAAGTGATCCTCCCACCTCAGCCTCCCAAGTAGCTGAAGCTACAGGCCAGATTCCACATTTCTAAGAACTCAGATGGAAGACTGAGGCTTTTCTGGACCTGTGCCTCTCCCTCCCCTCCAGCTCCACATCTCAAACACCCCCTGAATCTGTCCTCTCCTCCGTTCCTTCTACCACACCTGCGTTCAGGCTCCATCATCTCAATCCTGGACTATTGCAGCCACCTCTGACACACCTTCCTTTGGTTAACTTTGCCGCAGGATGTTGCCAGGAGAAATCACGTGTCCCGTGCTAGGTATGACGTGTCCAGTCGCCTCTCCCTGTGGGCTGCGGGGTCCAGTCTCCCCCAGCGGCTGTCCGCGGGGCCGTGCACAGAAGCCGCGTCCTCAGGTACAGCCGAGACCAAAGCCAGGAAATGGGCTCAACAGGGGCCCTCCCGTCCGCCCCAGGGCACGTCCGGCGGGGCCCGAGGGTGTCCTGGGCCACAGCGAGGACAGCCAAGAGTCAGGGCCCCGCTCCGAGAGGAGGGAGGCAGAGAGGGAAGCCAGTGCCCCCGTGGTGCTGTAAGCCAGCAGTTCTCAGATTTTCATAGTGTGGACTAAGATCGCTTGTTAAAATACACATGTTTTAGCCCCCACCCCAGAGATTCTGATCCTGTCTCCCTGTGGAGCCATCATTTTAAAAGAAACAACAGCAACCGACAGCCGCAGGAGCCGCACAGCCGGCCGGGGGTCGGCGCGCCGCTCGCCGTCGCTGGTGCCAGTGGCGCCTCCTGGCGGCCGTCGTGCGAGTTACGGCGCGTCCTAGAGGGAGGCCCCGCTCGGCGCCCTTCCTGGACGCCACTCGCTGCAGGTAGTTCTTTGATTTTCCCAGCCACTCTGCCGGACAGGGCCTCATCCCCACTTCACTGACAGGGAAGCTGAGACTCAAAGAGTTAAGGTGCCGTCTCCAAAATCACACTTCTGGGAAGCGGAAGAGTCTGAACCCCAGCCACGGTGTCCAGGCCGGTGACTTGTAAGTACATGTGGCCGGTAGGAAATCATCCTGGAGCCCTCTCAAGAGGGTGACACTCAAAATAGACAAAGTCAGGAAGACTTCGGCCACCCAGGACCAAGACTGGCCCTGGAGCTGGGGCGGGGTGTGGAGGCCCTTCCCTGCTGAATCAGGCCCCACCCTCAGCTGCTGGATTGTGGATAGTGGGGCGTCTCCGGCTGGGGCTGTCGGGGAACCTGGGGCATGGGACCCAGATATTTCAGCGTTTTCTTTCTTTCCTTCCTTTTGTTTTTCTTTTTTTTTTCTTTCTTTTTTTCTTTTTGAGACAGGGTCTTGCTCTGTTGCCCACGCTAGAGTACAGTGGCATCATCACAGCTCACTGCAAACTCCAACTCCTGGGCTCAAGCGATCCTCCTGCCTTGGCCTCCCAAAATGCTAGGAGTACAGGAGTGAGGCACTGCACCCAGCATTTTAACAACTGGGGTGTGTGTGTGTGTGTGTGTGTGTGTGCATGTACTAGTACATGCACACACACACAAGCATGAGAAGAACAGAAGAGGGAACGACAGCATACAAACTTGGAAGCTGGAGGGCAGACACTGGAGCGGCCGCTGATGTGGCAGTGCACACTTGCCGAGTTCCTGCTATTTCCCTGAGATGCTGTTAACATGAGAGTGAAGCAATGAAGGCCCTATGAGCCCCTAACACGAAGAAAAAGGGATGTTGGTAGGTAAAGGTTTCTACAAAGGAACGGGGCAGTGGGTGAATCGGCTGGGGCAGCACCCCTGGGGTCCTGAAGGCCACCCAGTTGAGCAAGCAGTTCGGGCACCCCTTCCAGCTGCCTGGCCAGGTCAGACAGTGCCAGGCTGGCCAGGGCTGGGAGAATAGGGTTTGCCATCAACGGCTCTGGTCTCCAGGGACAAAGTCAGCCCTGGGTTGACAGCTGTCAGTGAACAAGTGCTACCCCAATATTGTAGTCGTTTATTCCGCACACATGAGAACAGAAAACGAGAGCCCCTAGACAATTGAGGAAAGCCAGCTTCCTGAAAGGGAAAGAACAAGAAAAAGAGACCCAACCTGTGGCTCCCACAGACACAAGAACAATTCTGGGAATGGAAAAGAAATTGCAAAGGAAAACTCTAGCATCCTCAGAGAGATCACAGGTGATGTTGCATATTTTATCCTCATCTAAAAGATGTCTGCAATTTGCTTTTCTCTCTGTTGTTTTTGAGATTTATTCATCACAAATAAATCAATAATAAATCATAAATAAATAAGAAGTTAATTTGTTCTACATTCCTTTGTATGCATGTTCCACAACTTATTGAATGACATTTAGGTTGATTCCAGGTTCTGGGTTTTTTTGGTTTTGTTTGCAATTACAAATGATGCTTAATAGCCCTGTGGCTTTGGAAAATTACCTTTAACTTCACCAGGATTTTGTTCATGAATACTTATTCTGTTTATAGATACTCATTTGTAAAACGAGGGTAACAGTAGGTTATAGTTAGCTACAGTACTGCAGAGGTTTGTGATGAGAATTACATGAATTCATAAATGTAAACCCTTGGGATAGTGCAGTGGTTCTCATTTGGGGTGATTTTGCACCCAGAAGACATTTGGCACTGTCTGGAGGCATTTTGGGTTGAACAACTGGTGCGGATGTGACTGGCATCTAGAGATGGGTAGAGAGGCCAGGGATGCTGCTGGAAGTCCTATAACGCACAGCACAGCCCCTAACAGAGAATCACCTGGCCCAGAATGCCAATAGCGCCAAGGTTGAGAGACCCTGGAATAGCGCATAGCACAAAATACGCACTCAATAAATATTAGTTATTTTTTAAGAATTGCAATGAAACTTTTTTTCTTATTTTTAACTTATAAACATGAGAATCTCTCACAGAAGCTATCACTCCCTTCAAATATTCATGGAATATTTACCAAAATTATTTTACTCAGCCATAAAGAACATCTAAGTAAATTCTAAGATGTAGAAATTGTACAGAGTATTTTCTTAACATGAAGAAATAATTGCGAAATTAACTACAAAAGGGAGCTTCCTCCTGCTCCACCCTTACCCTCCCCCCACCTACATAGAATTCCAAAGCCATGTGGAAGTTTTAAAACTTCATGAGTAATTATTTGTTAAAGAACAAACATGAAGTAAAATATTAATTTATCAGGTAAAGTCAATGAGAATATTATATCTTAATAGTTATTGAATAAAAGGGGAAAATGCAAGAAAAAGTAGTCCTATGAAATTTTGCAAAATAAAGAAAATTGAAAACAAATGAGCTACGCTTTCACTTCTATAAAGAAAATGAATAATTACTGCTTTTCTGGGATTAAAAAAAACAAAAAAAACAAAAAAAAAAGACAGAAAAAAAAAGAAAATGAATAATAAAATAAATACCACAAGAGTAGAAGGAAGTTAATAAAAATAGAAAAGAAATTAATTAAATACAGAATAAAAGTAGCCTCAATAAATGACTACTTTTTTAAATGCCAATAAAAAATAAGTAATAAAATAGACAAAATTCTGACAAGTCTGACTTTGAGGGAGGAAGCTAGAAACAGAAATAAAGAAATATTAGGAATGAGGAAATGGACCTATATGACCATAGATATATAGGAGATTAAAAATTTTAAGACAGAATTCTGTTTGAGATGGAGTGGTGACTATACCCATCTGATTTATCTCATCCCCAAAACCCTGTGGAAACTACAGTAAAAGAATGAGGATAGGTAAATAAACCCACAAAACAAAAATGGGGAGAGGACAGGGGAAAACAGCAATAAAGTTTTGGAAGCTGAAAAGCAGATACTCAAATCAAAACAGACTTAGACTTCAGACAATATAAACTAATCCAGGAGAAAGGAGAGCTGAGAAACTGGATTAAAACCTCAGAATCTAGCCCCCGCACACCCAGCTTGGCCATACAATCCACTGGCATCAAAAGAGCAGGGAGGTCCTGGCCACCCCAGCTCCCACTCCACACCCAGGAGAGCTGAAATCTGCCCTCAGCAGCAGCAGCAAAGGCTTGGAGTGTCCCAGACCCTGTGGTACAACCAGGGCACTAGTGAGCCCTACAGTGGCAGCACCAGCAAAGCCCTGTGTCTCCCTGCCCTCTACCCAGTGGCAAAAGAAGAGCCAGACCCAGTGGCTTCATCCCTTTCTTCCCATAAAGGTCACCTAGCAATACGAGGCAAACCAGAGAAGTGCCTCCTGCTCCCACAGAAGGCACCAGCAGGGACTGAGCAGGTACCCCCAACAGCACCAGAAGAACAAAGCAGATCAGCATAGCATGTAAGGGCTCAGAATACTAAACTGCCATTAGTGCTAAAGCCCGCAAAAGTAGACAGAAACTACATGCTAACTCGGGCAACTGTCTGCTAAAACTTAAATAGGATTAAGGGGAGGGGCCCCTCACATAATAATCAAAGTATGAAGCGTAGAGTAGAAAATCACTCATCATACCAAGAACCAGGAAAACTACAACTTGAATGAAAAAAAACAATCAACTGATGCTGGTGCTGAAATAAACCAGAATTGTCTGACAGGAATTTTAAAATCATAAAAATGTTTCAATAATCAATTACAGGCCGGGCATGGTGGCTCACGCCCGTAATCCTAGCACTCTGGGAGGCTGAGGTGGAAGGATCGCTCGAGATCAGGAGTTCGAGACCAGCCTGAGAAGAGTGAGATCCCATCTCTACTAAAAATAGAAAGAAATTAGCTGGACAGCTAAAAATCTATATAGAAAAAATTAGCCGATGGCCGGGCGAGATGGCTCACGCCTGTAATCCTAGCACTCTGGGAGGCCGAGGCGGGTGGATTGTTTGAGCTCAGGAGTTCGAGACCAGCCTGAGCAAGAGCGAGACCCTGTCTCTACTAAAAATAGAAAGAAATTATGGACAGCTAAAAATATATAAAGAAAAAAAATTAGCCGGGCATGGTGGCGCATGCCTGTAGTCTCAGCTACTTGGGAGGCTGAGGCAGAAGGATTGCTTGAGCCCAGGAGTTTGACGTTGCTGTGAGCTAGGCTGACGCCACGGCACTCTAGTGTGGGCAACAGAGCAAGACCCTGTCTCAAAAAAAAAAAAAGACAAAATTTAAAAGCTCACTGGATAGACTCAATAGCAGGGTGAGGAGACTGAAGACAGAATCAGTAAACTTTCAAACAGATTGATAGAATTTACTCAATATGAACAACAGAGAAAAAATAGACTGAAAAAAAAGGAACAGAGACTCAAACTATAGTAAACTATAGTAGAGCATTCATATCACAGGAGTTCCAGAAGGAGAGCAGAAAGAGTGTGGGACTAAAAAAGTATTCAAAGAAATAATGGTTGAAAATTCTCAAAACTTAGCAAACGACATAAACCTATAGATTCAAGAATTGGAGAGTGTAAGGTTTTTTGGAGTAGCCGGTGTCAGAGAAAGAAAGACGAGCAGAGTTGAAAGGGATAAGTAAAGAGGCTTTATTGGGGTGCTCCCGGGTGGGGGTAACGAGTCCCTAGAGAGAGAGAGAGAGAGAGAGGGACCCGGGCGAGCCTCCCAGTCCCACGAGTGGAACTCGAGACGCCGCCGCCGCCCAGAAGTCTGAGTGGGTTTATATAGGTTTTTAGGGTTGGGGGATGGGAGTTTTTTCGGCCAGGAGATGTCCGTGGCGAGAGGAGTAAGGAATGTCTTTGTTTCAGTTTGGGGGCGGGTATTGAGGAATAGGAGGGGCCTCTTCTTTTTTCATTAGGGAAGGGAGGGGTGCCTGCCACCAGCCTTACATTCCGGCCTTTTAGTGATAATAGGGCGCCCCGGTCTTTCTGGC